>CAUJRU010000020.1:3948374-4548374 GCA_963277665.1 Viscum album | reverse complement strand
CCCAAATAAATATAATTTCAGACTTTTTATAAATTAAACTAATTTTCTAGGATAATATTGCATATTATTATTGATTTAATTGACTTTTATTGAATTAATAATGCTGTTATGAGTTTCACAAATATCAACTATTGAATAGTGTCAAAATTGACATAAAAGAGTTTTTAAAACAAATATTATATTATTAATTGATATTAAATTCCTAAAAATCTAAGGTTCGGCCAAGAGACTTATATCATGATAGGTGTATCATTAATGGAACACTTGGGGGTATCTTGGATGAATATAGTAAGTTTATTAACTATATAATATAAAATAAAAAGTGACATGGTAAATGTCAAACTAATTAACTAAGAGTTAAAACTAAAAGATTAGGTTAATATAGTAACCCAAACCTGTCTAAATTCTATTGGTTGAATGGTTTTAGACCTATACCCACATTAAACTTTGAATAATCAACATTGGAGCTATTATAAACCAAATATGAATTTATTATAAATTAATATTTCTAGCTTTTCCAAAGGTGCCCCTCACCCCTCTTATAAAAGGGCACTCCTCCTTCTAATTTCTTCACACCTTCAAAGCCTTTTGGTTCGGAAAGCCTCTACCCAAATACTATCTAAACCTCCCTAACTTCATCCTAGAGGCCTTCCTTTAGTTAGAAAGCCATCTTAAGGAGCCCTTTTGATCAAATCAAAATGAATAACCCAAAGAAGAGTTAATGATTTCACCACCCTTTTTCAAGTTCCTTTCTTCTTCCACTTACTCTTCCTTTGTTGTTACCATTATAAAATAATAACTCCAGTATCATATATATACTGTGATGTTATTATAAATATGGTACAACCATTTTCAGTATTCTGTCCATCCTTTTAATAACATGTAACCATACGTGCGTACGTACAGCTTACCGTCTTCACGTCGTGGTGTAATTGTTATTCAATAAATTATTATTTGGATGGGTATAATAATGATGTGTAACTCATTTAAATAATAAATATAACATGATAATGATTCTTTATATATGATATACCATCAAATTATATATTATTTTAATATCAAAAGAATGATATTGTCGCTCGTGCGTACGTACGAATTACCGTCTCCACGAACGCGATGAGATTCATTTTCCATCGTATCCATTCAAGTGTAATTCTCATTTGATGATTAATAATAGTATCTAAGGACTTGATATCATTCTAGATATGATTAAGATAAAACCTATCCATTACAAACATGGATTACGTAACAAAACATATAAAAGAAAACGAGTAAGTTAACACCCGAAACAACGATAATACTAAGATATTATTAACAAATCAATGTTAAAAGATCATATATGATATCATATTAATGTATATGATTCTTGTATAATTTAATAACAATTATTTCACCATTATACAGGAGGTTAACCTACCCCCAACCAAGGAAAAGTACAAGGTAAGGGTTTATTTCGCAATCTCTTCATTATCCGAGGTTGTTTATACGTAATAATCTACTGGGATTTCATTATCATCCACATCCATGTTTCTTAAAAATGTATTTCAAAACATTTTTTTACTATTTACTAGACAATGGGTTAAATTCATTTATACCCTTATTTGTTTTTAAAGGAATCTTTCCGTCATTTTCCAAACAAGGCACTTTTAACCTTTTTGACAAATTTAAGGTAAGAATGTTTTTTTAACTTATACGGCGGGTGCGGCTATTTACCGCCCTTATAAAATTGTCAAAGCTTCCATTAAAAGCTTATAAGAATATTTTCAAAGTAAATGTTTTATTTTATAATTATGTGACTTTAAAATGATTTCAAAAATGAATATTTTAAGAATTTTTGAAAGGTACTCTTTATCAAGATCATAATTTTAAATGTTTTAATGATTTATCTTTCTAAATATTTTTAATTAATGTCCATGTTTTCAAAATGATTTTAAGGACTTATTTATATGGACATGAAGGTTTTGAAATGATATTTATTTTCAAAAGTTTCAATGTGGTATGGGACACTTTGATTCAAAAATCTATTTTAAATTACTTCCTTTATAAATGTGTGACTTTTCAATGATTTCGAGAAAAGAGATATTTCTCTCTAATAGTTTTGATTTCATCTATGTCAACATCATTTGATGGATTTTAAGCTTATTTGAAGTTGATTTATTATGATACAAAACTTCTATATTGTATTCAAGGTTTTGTGATATGTTTGACTGTGGATGTGCTATTTTTATACCATTCATGGTTTATGGTGAAAGTATTGACATTCCGTATGCTAGTTTTAATAAGAATGTTTATGTTATGTTTAAACCTTTTCATATGGGAATGCATTGGACTTAATATGTGACGGGTGGAGCCCGCTATAGCTCCTCGATTCATCGGTAGGTCTAATGAGACAAACTAGTGTCTTGGCACAAGGCCTTGACAAAATCTTATTTGTAGTCTTGGCGTGAGGCCTTGGCTATGTGGTTATGATAGTCTGGAATTATGCATTCCATCATTATGAAAGTGGTTATTGATATTCCATGTGATTATTCGATTAGTAGAATATCCATGTGAGTAAGTAAATGGAATTATTTCATTTTATTTTTTCCATACTATGTTGACGTTCAAGTTTAAAAGGCTGTTGTTTTAAGTTATACATTGCCTTAAATTTTTATTCTTATTTATGAAAGTTTCTGCTATATTGTTATCCTTACTGGGCATTTGAGCTCACCCCTTTTCTATGTTTTATTTTCCCAGGATGTGAAGAAGTAAATTATGAATGACCTGCAGGGATATTATGAGGGGATTATAGTGTGGACTATGGAGACAATATGTTGTTGTAGTAGTTTTTCACTTTATGATGTAATGTAAAACTTTATGAATATATCTAGTGTTTCCAAGGCTACTAAACCAATCGGTCTTTCGAGATTTGATCTTTATTGTGATCATGCCAATTTTATGTAATAATGAACCGACTCTGGGTAACTAGGGTCGAGGCGTTACATAGGATTTTTACGGTTTTTTGAGGTTTTATAGTATTTTTATAGGGTTTTTATGGTTTTGGGGTTTTTATGGTTTTTTTAGGGTTTTGTTAGGTTTTTCTGGGTTTGTTAGGGTTTTTTGTGAATACTAGAATTTTTAAGGGTTTAATAGCATTTTCTATTTTATATTTGGGTTTTTAGGTATTTTGTAGCTTTTATTGCGATCTAATAGTGTTTTTAGGGTTCATTGCAATTTATTAGTGTTTATTTGGGTTCAGTTGTGGGCTTTAGGGTTTATTTGGGTTTATTATGGTTTATTATTGGTTAGTAGGGTTTATTAGCATTTATTAGTGCTTATTAGAGTGATTTAGGGTGTCTAAGTGTTTTAGGGTTTCTTGGGGTGTGTTCGGGTTTCTAAGGGTGGGTTAGGATATTTATGGGTGAGTTATGGTTTCAAAGGGTTTGCTATGGTTTCTAAGGGTTTCTAAGGTTCTGTTATGGTTTCTATGGGTGTTTTGGGGTTTCTAAGGGCGTGCTAGGGTTTCTAAGAGTGTGTTCATGTTTCTAAGGGTGTGTTCGGGTTTCTAAGGGTGTGTTAGTGTTTCTTAGGTGTGATTAGGGTTTTGTTAGATTTTTAGGGGTTTGTTAGGGCAAAGAAGGCTTGGGTCCAGGCTATTCCTGGCACCCCCAAAAATTTATTAAACAAAAAGACACAAACACTGCAGACAAGGGAGGGGAGGGGTCGAAAGACCCACACCCAAAAACCCTTACAACCCACGCCAAAGAAAGAAAAACAAAGAAAGAAAAAGACACAAAAACAGACAAAACCGCAGCATCATCACGTCACATACAGCCTGTACCAGCATCCAACAGCACTACATCCAGTGTTAACCAGCATCCAGCAGCTCACAGCTAACCAACAACCAGCATTCAGACTACAGCAGCAAACAACATCCAGCAGCAGCAACCAGCCAACCAGCATCCACAACAAACCAGCAACCAGCATCCTCATTTTCAGATAGCCAACACCTCTTTCGACCACCAAACATCTCCCAGCATCCCACTTCCACTCCAGCAGCACAGTAACAAGCTCATCCACAGCAGCAGCAAATACCAAACAGCCACACATCATCCAGCATTTACCATAAACCATCCACTCAAAACCAACAAAATACCCACATCCAGCACCCAATACCTTCTCACCAAGAAGGTCCCTTTCCAACAGCATAGAACAAACAACATCAACAGAACATGAATCATCTCCACCCAACAGAACCGGAATCCAGCATCCACAACAATGCCAAAAAACCAGCCAAAAAGTAGCACCAACCCTTCTCCCCAACAACAGCTTTGGGGGAGGCCACAAATGAAAAATCCAGCCAAAGTCTAGCCGAAGCAGCAACACAGAACCAGTCCAGCCACCAAACAAGAACACGCAAGCCAGCAAAATCAGTCGGACATAGGACATACCGACTATACCTTCGTCAACAGCAAGATCAATGAGCAAAAATCCTGCACCTCTTCGGATTCGGACAGACAGCGTCGAACCAAGCGCAACGCCAATGCTCTCGCGAAGTAGATGCAAAGCCCGACGAACCCGTTTGTCACCAGGACGTGTCCATACCTCCCCCCGACACCATAAATTCTCGTCGCACCAAAAAACCAGCAAGCCGAACCCTCCTATTCAGCAAAGCAACCATCTCATCGGCGTTTACTTTACCATCAACAGCTTCAAAATCATCCAACACACAAGAAAATCATCTCTCCTACCACCAGAGAGAGCAGAATCCAGATCTAGCAACGCCGATCCAGATCGAAACGAAAAACCGCCACAACCTGAAGCAGCCCTCAAGATCTCAGCGCCGTCATCCATCCGTCGCAAAAACCTCCATCGCACCAGGAGATAACGCTTCCCGAACATCAATCCATCCGCATCGCAAAGCCTGAGGAGATCAACGAAGCCGCTGAAGGGGGTTCCAAGATGGAACCCTAGAGATCGTCGCGTCGGGAGAGACCCGGGAGAGAGTGGCGGCATCCTCTAGGGGTTTGTTAGGGTTTCTTATGGTTTCTTAGTTGTTTTTTAGGGTTTTTTTGGAGTTTTTGGCACTATTGGGGGTTTCTATGTGCTTCATGGGGTTTTTTTAGTGCTTGTTAGGGTTTTTTATGTTTTTTAGGGTTTTTTGGGGGTTTGTTAGGGATTGTTAGGGTTTTTGAGGGTTTGTTAGGGTTTGTTGGGGTTTGTTAGGGTTTGTTAGGGTTTGTTAGGATTTGTTAGGTTTTTGCATGATTTTTAATGGTTTTTAGTGTTTATGGGGTTATTCATGGTTTTTTAGGGTAATTTAGTTGTTCATGGTTGTCACAGATGTGTAGAGCTAGTCGCATGCATCAATTTGATATGTGGTAGAGGTGAAACGGACACGCAGATTTGATGTTATGGTCTTTTGGAGGAATTATGGACCTTTTGGGACTTTAGGAATGTGATAAGGTGTTCCTATTGGTCACAGATGTGTAGATCTAGTCGGAAGCTTAGATTTCATATATGGTAGAGGCAAAACAGACTCCCGGAGTAGAAGTTATGGTATTTTGGAGGGTTTAAGTACATTTTTGGGCATTCAAGGATGTGAGAAGGTGCTTTAGTGGTTATAAGAGTTTATTTATAGTCGCAAACATTGATTTGATATGTGGTAGAGGAAACAAGGACACCCATAGAAGATGTTACTGCAAAATGGACACGAGAAGCCAATCTTTTGACCATCCAAAGGGATTTTGGGTCTTTTTGGGTGTTGAAAAACGTTAGAAAGGATTTTAGTGGTTACCAGAGTGTGTATATTTTTACAATCATAGATTTTATATGTGGTAGATCCAAAATGAACACACGTAGTAGAAGTTATGGTCGTTTTAAATTGAGTAACTCTCATCGCGACTAAAAACCTAAGAAACCCACAACTCACTAAAATAGGCATAACTTCTCCTTCAGGTGTCCGTTTGAGCTCAATGACCTATCAAATCCAAGATCATGAGAAGGTTGAGGACCAAGTTTAGTATAAACTATGAGAAGATAAAAAAAAATATAAGATATATTAGTTATACCACTCCAAAAAAAATCAACTTCAAACGGCCAAAACTTTCACTCCGGTTGTCCGTTTGAGCTCTACCATATATCAACTCGAAAGTAGCGAAGAGATATATGCCAAAGGATGACTTGAACGAAGTCCAAGTCATTTTTGAGACCATAAAATCCCAGAAACCCATCATAAGGCCATCAAAACTCCATTTCTGTGAACGGATCCTAGCCAATGTTTTCTTAAAATGGTCATAACTTCGGATCTGTGTGTCTGTTCGACCTCTGACACATGTTTTTATCGTAGTTCGTTCCGTGAGATTCAGCTTGACTACTCACAGAGTGGAAATGGACACTCTAAGAAGAAGTTACTCCTTTTTCAATGACTATGTGATTTGTTAGGTTTTTCGAGACCCCATTTCTAGCAATTTTTTCATGTCTGCTATTTTTTCAAACTATTATAACTTAATATTACTGTTATTGTCAATATTATCATCATCTCATCCACATGCACATTCACATGCACATGCGTTATTATTATAATTTTATTACCATGCACATACACATGCAACGAACACATTTTATTTTATTATCACATGCATTGTTATTATTATTGTTATTCTTATTATTTTGGTTGTTGTTGTTGTTGTTGTTATCATCACATGAAAATGCACATGTGAATGCACATAGAAACACATTCAATGAACATGTGTTATTCTATTATCACATGCGTTGTTATAATTAATAATAATAATATTATTATTATCATCACCATCAAATGAAAATCCAATGCACGAGCATTATTATTTATTATCATGCACGTGCATACATAATGCACATGCAATATTCTATTATCACATGCATTGGTACTACTACTATTATCACCACCACCACTACTATTATTACTACTGCTGTTATTATAACTATCATCACATGAAAATGTAGATTCATGTCCGTTATTATTTATTATTTATTACCATGCACGTGCATGTGCAATTCACTTGTATTATTATTTTATTATTATTATTATTATTATTATCATTATCATTACTATTATCATTATCACATGAAAATGCACATGCATGTGCATTGTTATTTATTATTTATTACCAGGAACATGCATGATTTATTAAAATAGTTATTACAATTAGTATTATTAATATTATCATCAAATGAAAATGCACATTCACATGAATGTGCGTTCTTATTTATTATTGTTTATTATTTATTTACTACTATGCATGTCCACATGAAATGCACTTGCGTTATTCTATTATTATTGTTATTATTGTTATTATTATTATTATTGTTGTTTTTGTTGTTGTTGTTGTTTGTATCATCAAATACAAATTCACATGCAAGTGCGTTGTTATTTATTATTTATTACCATGCGCGTGCATGCGTCATTAACATTATCACAACATGTAAATGCACATACATGTGCGTTATTATATAATATTTATTACCATGCACATGAAAATTCAATGCACATGCGTTATTCTATTATCACATGTGTAATTATTATTTATTCTCATGCACATACACACGCAATGCACTTGCGTCATCCTATTATCACATGTGTAATTATTTATTATTTATTATCATTCACATGCAAATGCTCATTCATGTAGACTAGGTTATTATTTATTTTATATTACCATGCACATGCACATGAAGATGCACATACAGATGCACATGCACTTGGATATGAGTTATTATTTATTATTTATTGTCATTCACATGAACATGCACATACACATGCAATTAACATGCGTTATTATTTATAATATATTATTTATTATCATTCACATGAAAATGTGCATGCATATGCACATGCACGTGTGTTATGATTTATTATTTAAACCATGCACATGCTGGTGCACATGCACATGCGTTATTACTACTATTATTATTAGAGGTATTTTTAGGGTATACTATCATTTGTTAGGATTTTTAGGTGTTATTAATATTTATTTTGGTTTCTTAGTGTTTTAGGGTTTTTTAATGGTATATTAGCATTTTTTATGGTTTGGTGGGGGTTATTATGATTTTATTAGGGTTTATTACGCTGAGTCAAGGTTTATTAGGGTTTACTAGGTATTTTTAGGGTTTTATTAGGATTAAGTTGGGTTTATTAGGGTATATTATGGTATATATGGTATATTTGGGTATGTTTAGGATTTATTATGGTTTATTATGGTTCATTATGGTTTTTTCTTTTTTAAGAGGGCATATTAGGGGTTTTTAGTGTTTAGTAGTGTTTATTCGGGTTTGTTAGTGCTTTTAACCTTTATTAGGATTTATTAGCATTTATTAGGGGTTTTGGGGCCTTTTAATGGTATATTTGTGTTTTTTAGTGTTTAGTGGGGTTTATTATGGTTTATTATGGGGTGTTAAGGATTATTTGGGTTTAGTAGGTATTTTTAGTGTTTTATTAGGGTTTAGTTGGTATCTTTAAAGTTTTATTAGGTTTTATTAGGGTTGAGTATGGTTTATTATGTTTCGTTAGGGATTTATAGGGTTTAGTAGTGTTTGTTAGTGTTTTTATTGGGGTATATGAGTGTTTTTTAGTTTTTGTTAATATATATGAGGGGTTGTTATGACCTTTTAGGATTTATTAGCATGTGTTTAGTGTTTCGGAGCATTTTTAATGGTTTATTAGCTTTTATTTGAACTTATTATGGTTTATTAGGTTTTCTAGGGCTTTTTAATGGTTTGTTTGCGTTTTTTTGTTTATTGGGGTTTATTTGGGTTTTATTAGGTTTTTTAAGGTGTGTTAAGGTTTATTAGGGTTGGGAAGGTATTTTTAGGGTTTTATTAGGGTTCTATTTGGGTTTATTCATTTTTAGGGTCTATTAGGGATTTTTATTGTTTATTAGTGTTTGTTAGGGGTTTATTAGTTTTTTTTATTAGGTTATATTAGTGTTTGTCAGGTCTATTTAGATAATATAGCAGGTTTTTATTATTTGTGAGTGTTCTATTTTTTTTTGAGTGTTTTAGTGTTTCTTTGTTTATATTAGAGTTTATTAGGGTTTATTATGGTTTCTAGGGATTTTTAAGGTATATTTGCATTTTTTTGTCTTTATTTGGTTATATTAGTGTTTTTAGGTCTTTTTAGGTAATATAGCACGTTTTTATTGTTTGTGACCATTTTTTATTGTTTGTGAGCGTTTTTAGGGTAAATTAGGTTATATTAGAGTCTATCATGGTTTCTATGGATTTTTTAGGTATACTAGCATTTTTTTTATTTATTAGGGTTTTATTAGGGGTTATTATGGTGTGTTAGGGTTTTTTTGGGTTGAGTTGGATTTATTTGGCTTTATTTATGGTTTATTAGGTATTTTTAGGATTTTTGGGGGGTTTATTAGGGTTTATTAGTGTTTATTAGTGTCTATTAGAATTGGTTTGGGTTTTTTAGGTTTTCTTAATGTGTTTTTAGGGTTTATTAGTTTTTATTAACATTTATTAGGGTTTATTAGGTATTTTTGCGGTTTTATTGGGGTTGAGTTAAGTTTCATAAAATTTTAGGGATTATAAGGTGTTCTTAGGGATTATTAGAGTTTATTAGGGGTTTATTGGTGTTTAATTTTTTATATTATGGTATATTAGGGTTTAATATTTTTGAGTGTTTTAAAGCATCTTTATGGTTTTTATAGTATTTTTTAGGGTTTCTGTAGTATTGTTAGAGTTTATGTTGCATTTTTAGTGTTTATGTACCGTTTTTAGGGTTTTGTTAGCGGTTTTAGATTTTATGTATCATTTTTAGGGTTTATGTACCATTTTTAGTGTTTAAGTAGCATGTTTAGGGTTTAGGTTTTATGTAGAATTTTTTATGGTATGTTGCGTTTTCTGGGTTTATGTAGCTTTTTTAGGGGTGATGTAGCGTTTATGTTGCATTTTTTTAGGGTTTATGTAACGTTCTTAGATTTCATGGAGTGTTTTTTGGGTTTATATTGTGTTTTTAGGTTTTATATAGCATTTCTCAATGTTTATGTTGTGTTTTTAGGGTTTATGTTATAGTTCTCGGGTTTATGTAGTGGTTTTAGGGTTTATGTAGTGTTTTTTGGGTTTATGTTTCATTTTTTGGTTTATGTTGCGTTTTTAGGGTTTTGTTGCATTTTTTAGGTTTTATGTAATGTTTTTACCGTTTATGTATCTATTTGAATCCTTTTTAGGGTTTTAATGGTTGTTTATGGTTTGTAGTGTTTTAGAGTTTTTAATGGGTGTTTTTGGTTTTTTATGGTATCTGATGGCATTTTAATGGCTTTTGCGGCTTTTATGGATTTATTTGTTTTTTGGGGATTGATAGGGGTTGTTAGGGTTTATTAGTGTGTTTTAGGGATTGTTTGGGTATTGTAGCGGGTTTTAGGGTTTATATAATGTGTTTTCACATTTTTTGGGTTCTTTAAGGGTTTTTAGTGTTTAATTTGGTTCTTTAGGGTTTATTAGGGTTCTTTAGGGATTATTAGTATTATTTAAGATTTGTTATAGTTTATTACTATTTTTATTGTATATTAGGGTTTTATTGGGCTTTTGTAGGCATTAATAGCTTTTTCTAGGGTTTATCGACCTATGTTAGGGTTATTTATGATTTTTTTTGAGTTTATTTGGGTTTATTTTATTTATTAGGTTTTAGTAACATGTATTTGGGTTTATTACGATTTATTTGGGTTTATTATGCTTTTTTAGAATTTATTGATGTTTATTTTGGGTTTTTTATGGTTTGTTTTAGTTTGATGCAATTTATTTAGCGTTTCTAGGACTTGTTATGATTTATTTGGGGTTGTTAGGGTTTATTAAGATTTATTTTGGGTTTTTTAGGGTTTTTAGGCTATTATTTGAATGTTTTTTTAGTGTTCTGTCAGGTTTGTTAGGGTTTTTAGTGATTATTAGTGTTTATTATGGTTTAATAGTGTCTTTTATTGTATATTAGTGGTTTTAAGGCTTTTGTAGAATTTATTTGGTTCTAATAGAGTTTGTTAGGGTTTATTTTTGGTTATAATGATTTACAAGTTTTTATTATGGTTTTTAGGGTTTAATAGTGTGTTTTAGGAGTTATAAGGTTTTATTAGTGGTTCTTAGGGGTTATTAGTGGTTTTTAGGGTTTGTTAGGTTTTGTTACGGTTTTTAGGGTTTGTTATGGTTTGTTTGAGTTGTTTGGGGTTTGATGTGTTTTTTTGGGTTTTATGGGTGTGTTTGGATTTGTTATGCTTTGTTAGGGTTATTTTAGCATTTTTTGTGGTTTTGTTGCGTTTTGTGGGTTTTGAAGCATTTTTCAGGTTTTTGTAGCAATTTATAGGGTTTATGTTGGGTTGTTAGTGGTTTTAGTCAGGATACCCCGATTTTTTAACATTCAATCAAGTATAACTTCTGATCTGGATGTCCGTTAGGCCTGTACGGCATATTATATCGAAGATTGTTTCATTTTCTTCGATTGGACTGGTTGTGGAGTTGAAACGGGCTTCTAGATTAGATGTTATGGTCGATTTAACATTATATGGATTTTTAAATGCACATATATATGTATTTATTCGAAAATATATATGTGTCTCTGTGTGTGTGTGTGTCTATGTGTGTGTTGTATATATATATGTATTTATTTATTTATAAACACACATAAAAATATAGTTTATATATGTATTTAAAAATAATCTTATAAATATATATTAATATAAAAATAAATATATGGATAAAAAACATACTCATATAAATATATATTAATATAAGAATTAATATATATATACTAATATATGAATAAATATATATGTATTAATATAACTAAATATATTTATATTAATATGAATCTATAATAATATATGAATAAATATAACTATATATATAAATAAATAGATATATCATTAAATAGAGAAAAAACGAAATGGCTTAGTGGTAAAGTTGCAGGAACGCAAGGGGGGAGGTCACGGGTTTGAGTTCGGGTGGAAGTAAGGAGGTGCGCATGTGTGGGGGATGTGTGGGAAGGGCAGCGCATGAGAGAGATTGAGGGGGGGTCCGCCTAGTGTTGATAATGGGGGGGGGGTCAAGTTCTGTTAATAGCTCCCCCTCCATTATATAAATATTTTTTATATTTTTTATTTTTATTTTATTTTATTTTTGACTTTTATCAGTGCTAAAAAAAGGGCTCATGAAGGGTCTTTTATCAGTGAATTTTTTAGCGCTGATAAAAGGTCCCTTGATCAGCGATTTTCTAAGCACTGATAAAAGGGACCCCCTATATCCTCTCCTCGATTAACAGCACTTTTTTAGCACTGTTAATGCACTTTCCTAGCGCTAATAATGGCCATTTTTGTATTATAGTGCACACACAATGCACGTGCGTTATTCTATTATCACATGTGTTATTATTTATTATTTATTATCATTCACATTCAAATTCACATTCATGTGGACATGGTTATTATTTATTGTTTATTACCATACACATGCACATGGACATGCACATGCACTTGTATGTAAGTTATTATTTATTATTTATTATCATTCAAATGCACATACACATGAAATTCACAAGCGTTATTATTTATTATTTATTATTTATTATCATTCACATGAAAATGCGCAGGCATATGCACATGCACGTGCATTATTATTTATTATTTAAACCATGTGCATGCATGTGCGTTATTACTAGTATTCTTTTTAGAGGAATGTTTATGGTTTACTAGCATTTTTTAGGATTTTTATGTGATACTAACATTTATTATGGTTTGTTGGGGTTTTAGGGGTTTTTTAATGGTATATTATCATTTTATAGGGTTTTATGGGGGTTATTAGGATTTTATTAGGGTTTATCATGGTGTGTAAAGGTTTATTAGGGTTTATTAGGTATTTGTAGGGTATTATTAGGATTGATTTGGGTTTATTAGTGTATATTATGGTATATTATGGTATATTTGGGTATGTTTATGATTTATTAGGATTTATTATGGTTCATTGTGGTTTACTAAATTTTAAGAGGGTATATTAGGGGTTTCTAGGGTCTAGTAGTGTTTATTAGGATTTAATAGCGCTTTTAAGCTTTGTTAGGTTTTTTAGCATTTATTATGTGTTTTAGGGATTTTTAATGGTAAATTTTCATATTTTAGGGTTTAGTGGGGTTTATTATGGTTTATTATGGCGTGTTAAGGTTTATTAGGGTTGACTATGTTTTTTAGGGTTTTATTTGGGTTGAGTAGGTATCTTTAGGGTTTTATTAGGTTTTATTACGGTTGAGTAGGGTTTAATAGGGTTGGTTAAGGATTTTTAGGTTTTACTAGGGTTTGTTACTATTTTTGTTAGGGTTTATGAGTGTTTTTTAGTTTTTGTTAATATATATGAGAGGTTGTTAGAACTTTTTATGTTTTATTAGCGTGTTTTTAGTTTTTGTGAGCATTTTTTATGCTTTATTAGGTTTTATTAGAATTTATTATGGTTTATTAGGTTTTCTAGGGCTTTTTAATCGTTTGTTTTCATTTTGTTTTGTTTATTGGGGTTTAATTGGGTTTTTTTAGGTTTTATTATGGTGTGTTATGGTTTATTAGGGTTGAGAAGGTATTTTTACAAATTTATTATGGTTTTATTAGGGTTTATTAGTTTTTATTAAGGTTTTTAGGGATTTTTAGGGTTTATTAGGGTTTGTTAAGGGTTTATTAGTTTATTAGTTTTATTAGGTTATATTAGTGTTTTTTAGGTCTTTTTAGATAATATAGCATGTTTTTATTTTTTGTGAGCTTTTTTTTTGTTTGTGAGTATTTTTAGGGTTTCTTAGGTTATATTAGAGTTTATTATGGTTTATTAGAGTTTCTAGGGATTTTTAAGGTATATTAGCATTTTTTGTCTTTATTAGGTTATATTAGAGTTTTTAGGACTTCTTAGGTAATATAGAACGTTTTTATTGTTTGTGATCATTTTTGTTGTTGTTTGTAAGCATGTTAGGTTTTATTAGGTTATATTAGAGTTTTTTGGGGTTTCTAGGGATTTTTTAAGGTATACTATCATTTTTTTTCTTTATAAAGGTTCTGTAGGGTTTTGTAGGGGTTATTTTGGTTTGTTAAGGTTTATTAGGGTTAAGTAGGATTTATTTAGCTTTATTTATTGTTTATTTGGGCTTTTTAGGGTTTGTTTGGGGTTTATTAGGGTTTATTAGTGTGTATAAGTGTTTATTAGGGTTGGTTAGGGTTGTTTAGGTTTTCTTAACAGGTGTTAGGGTTTATTATCATTTATTAGGGTTTATTAGGTATGATGTGGGTTTTATTAGGGTTTAGTATAGTTTCTCAGTGTTTTTAGGGACAATAATGTGTTTTTACGGATTATTAGATTTTATTAGGGGTTTATTAGGGGTTTATTAGGGATTAATATTTTGTATTATGGTATATTAGGGTTTAATATTTTTGAGGGTTTTGAAGCGTCTTTAGGGTTTTTGTAGCATTTTTTACGGTTTGTGTAGCGTTGTTATAGTTTATTTAGCATTATTAGTGTTTATGTAGCATTTTTTTGTTTAGTTAGTGATTTTATGTGTTATGTATCATTATAAGGGTTTATGTAACATTTTTAGGGTTTGTGTAGTGTGTTTAGGGTTTAGGTTTTTTGTAGAATTTATTAGGTTTTATGTTGCATTTTATGGGTTTATGTAGCATTTTTAGGGGTGATGTAGTATTATGATTCATTTTTTTACGGTTTATGTAATTTTTTTAGGGTTCATGTAGTGTTTTTAGGGTTTATATTGTGTATTTAGGTTTTATAAAGAGATTTTTAATGTTTATGTCATGTTTTTTAGGGTTTATGTTGTGCTTTTTAGGGTTTAGTTTACAGTCCTATGGTTTATGTAGTGATTTTAGGGTTTGTGTAGCATTTTTTGGGTTTATGTTGTGTTTTTTTGTTTATGTTGCGTTTTTAGGGTTTTTGTTGCATTTTTTAGGGTTTTAATGATTGTTTATGGTTTGAAGTTTTTTATAGGGGTTTTAAGGGTTATTAACAGGTGTTTAGGGTTTTTATGGTATCTGATGGATTTTCAATGGTTTTTGGGGGGTTTAAGGGTTTATTTGTTTTTTTGGGATTGATTGGGGTTGTTAAGGTTTTTAGTGTGTTTTAGGGTTTGTTTGGGTATTGTTGTGGTTTTTAGGGTTTATGTAATGTGTTTTATTGTTTTTTGGGTTCTTTAGGGGTTTTTAGTGTTCTTTAGAGTTTATTATGGTTCTTTAGGTTTATTAGTGTTCTTTAGAGTTTATTAGTGTACATTAGGATTTTTTATGGTTTATTAGAATTTTTTATAGTATATTAGGGGTGTATTGGGATTTTGTAGGCATTAATATCTTTTTCTATGGTTTATCAACCTTTTTAGGGTTATTTATGACTTACTAGGGTTAATATTATTTATTAGGTTTTTGTAACATGTAATTAAGTTTATTACAATTTATTAGGGTTTATTATGATTTGTTTAGGTTTATCGGGGTTTATTAGGGGTGTGTTATGGTTTGTATCAGTTTGTTATGATTTATTTGGCATTTTTAGGATTTGATACAATTTATTTGGGGTTGTTAGGGTTTGTTATGATTTATTTTGGGGTTATTATGGTTTTTAGTTTTTATTGGTGGGTTGTAGGGGTTTTTAAGCTATTATTTGGATAGTTTGTTAGGGGTTTTTGTGATTATTATGGTTTATTATTTTTTAATAGTGTTTTTATTGTATATTAGTGGTTTTATGGATTTTGTAGCATTTATTATGGTTTAATATTGTTTTTTGGGGTTTATTATTGGTTATTACGATTTATTTTTTTTATTAGTGTTTTTAGGGTTTGATAGTTGGTTTTATTGGTTACTAGGGTTTATTAGTGGTTATTAGGGGTTATTAGTGGTTGTTAGGGTTTGTTAGGTTTTTTTTAGGGTTTTAGGGTTTGTTACGATTTGTTTGAGTTGTTTGGGGTTTTATGCATTTCATTGGGTTTTATGGGAGTGTTTGAATTTTTTATGCTTTGTTAGGGTTATTTTAGCATCTTTGGGGTTTTGATGTATTTTGAGGGTTTTAAAGTATTTTTCGGCATTTTTTAGCAACTGGTAGGATTTATGTAGCGTTGTTAGTGGCTTTAGTGGTTCTTTAGTGTTCTTTAGGGTTTTAAGGGTTCTTTAGGGCGAATTAGGGTGAATTAGGGTTTCTTTTGAGTTCTTTATGGTTTTCTATGGGGTTTTTTAGTGTTTTTAAGGGTTTAATAGGTCTGGTTAGGGTCTTGTTAAGAAATTTATGCTTTTTAGGGATTTAGTGTTTTTAGTAGTTTTTAGGTTTTTAGGAGTTTTTGAGGTTTTTGAGGTTTTTATGGGTTTTTAGGTTTTTTCGGGTTTTTTATGTTTTTTCAGATTTTAGTGGTTTTAGGGAATTTTAGGGTTTTTAGGGTTTTTAGGTTTTTTTAGGGTTTTAGGGTTTTTAGGGTTTTTAGGTTTTTTTAGGGTTTTTTGGTTTTCTGGGTTTTAATGGTGTTTTTCGGGTATTGTCAGGTTTTGCTGGGTTTGTCAGGGTTTTTTTGTGAATATTAGCATTTTGAATGGTTTAATAGTGTTTTTGTTGTATATGTGGGTTTATAGGTATTTTTTAGCTTTTATTGGTGTCTAATAGGGGTGTTAGAGTTTATTACGACTTATTAGTGTTTATTAGGGTTTTGTTGTGGGCTTTAGGGTTTATTTGGGTTTATTATGGTTTATAATTGGTTGGTAGGTTTGTTAGGATTTATTAGTTCTTATTAGAGTGATTTAGGGTGTCTAATGGTTTGTTAGGGTTTCTAAGGGTGTGTTAGGGTTTCTAAGGGCGAGTTAGGGTTTTTATAGGAAGGTTAGGGTTTCTAATGGTATGCTATGGTTTTTAAGGGTTTCTAAGGTTGGGTTAGGGTTTCTATGGGTGCGTTGGGGTTTCTAAAGGTGTGCGAGGGTTTCTAAGGCTGTGTTAGGGTTTCTAAGGGGTTTTTATGGTTTCTAAGGGTTTGTTAGTGTTTCTTAGGTTTGTTTAGGGTTTTTTTAGAGTTTTTAGGGTTTTTAGGGTTATGTTAGGATTTCTTATGGTTTCTTAGGGGGTTTTAGGGTTTCTTTGGGTTTTTTTTTGTGTTTATTGGGGTTTCTTAGTGCTTCATGGGGTTTGTTAGGGCTTGTTAGTGGTTTTTAGGGTTTTTAAGGGGTTTTTATATTTTTAGGGATTTTGGGATTTGATAGGGTTTGCTAGGGTTTTCTAGGGTTTGTTAGTGTTTGTTAGGGTTTGTTAGGGTTTGTTAGGGGTTTTCATGGGTTTTAATGTTTTTTAGTGTTTATGGGGTTATTCATGGCTTGTTAGGGTTATTTAGTTGTTCATGGTTGTCACAGATGTGTAGAGATAGTCGAAAGCTTCAATTTGTTATGTGGTAGAGGTGAAACGAACACCTAGAGTAGAAGTAGTGGTCATTTGAAGGACTTAAGAAACTTCGGGAATTTAAGAACTTGATAAGGTGTTCTTATTGGTCACAGATGTGTAGATCTAGTTGAAAGCTTTGATTTGATATATGGTAGAGGAAAAATGGACTCTCGGAGTAGAAGTTATGGTCTTTTGGAGGGTTTAAGTACCTTTTTGTGCTTTCAAGGATGTGAGAAGGTGCTTCAGTGGTTATAGGAGTGCAGTTCTAGTCTCAAGCTTCTATTTGATATGTGGTAGAGGAAAAACGGACACCCATATAATAAGTTATTTCAAAACAGACACCAGAAGCCAATCTTTTGACAATCCTAAGGGATTTTGGGTCTTTTTTGGGGTTGAAGAATGTCATAAAGGGTTCCAGTGGTTACCATAGTGTGTGTCTTTTCACACTCTTCGATTTGATATGTGGTAGAGCCAAAATAAACAACACTTAGTAGAGGTTATTATCATTTTAAATTGAGCGACCCTCCTAGCGCCAAAAAACCAAAGAAACCCGTTACTCACTAAAATAGGAATTACATGTCCTTCAGGTGTCCATTTGAGAATTGTGACTAGTAAAATCGATGTTCGTGAGATGAGTGAGGAGAAATTTTAATCGAAACTATGAGAAGATCAAAGAAACAGACTATATATTAGTTATACCACTCCAGAAAAAGTACAAATTCAAACGGCCATAACATTCACTCTGGTTGTCCGTTTGAGCTCTACCACATATCACATTGAAGTAAACGATGAGATCTACACAAAAGTATAACTTCAACAAATTTCGAGTCATTTTTGGGTCCCTAAAATCCCAAAAAACCAAACATAATGCCTCTAAAACTCCATTTCCTTGTTCGAATCCCTGTCAATTTTTTCTTAAAAGGTTCATAACTTCTGATTTTTGTGTCTATTCGGCCACATGCACATGTTTTTATCGTAGTTCATTCCATGAGATTTATTTTGACTATTCATGGAGCGAAAATAGTCACCTGAAGAAGTTGTTATTCCCTTTTTAATGACTTTGTGATTTGTTATGTTTTTCGATACACCATTTCTAGAACTTTTGTCATGTCTGTTGTTTTTTCAAAGAACTGTAACTTATTATTACTGTTATTATTATTATTATTATCATCATCTCATGAAAATGCACATGCACATGAATGTGTGTTATTATTATATTTTTATTGCCATGCACGTGCACATGCACAACACAGACATTATTTTATTATCACATGCGTTGTTATTATTATTGTTATTTTTATTATTGTGGTTGTTGTTGTTGTTGTTGTTGTTGTTGTTATTGTTGTTGTTGTTGTTGTTCTCATCACATACAAAGGCACATCCAAATGCACATACACGCAAATTCAATGAACGTACATTATTCAATTATCGCATGCGTTATTATTATTATTATTATTATTATTATTATTATAATCATCATCATCATCACATGAAAATGCAATGCATGTGAGTTATTATTTATTACCATACACATGCACACGTAATGAACATGCAATATTCTATTATCAGATTCATTAATACTACTACTATTATCACCACTACTACTATTATTATTACTACTTCTATAATTATTACTATAATCACATGCAAATGTAGATGCACGTCCATTATTATTTATTATTTATTACCATGTACGTGCATAAGCAATGCACTTGTATTATTCTTTTACTATTATTATTATTAATATTATCATAGTTATTATTATTATTATTCTTATTATCATTATCATTATTATTTTATCACATGAAAATGAACATGCATGTGCGTTGTTATTTATTATTTATCACCATGCACGTGCATGCGTTATTATTATTACTATTATTGTTATTACAATTTGTTTTAATAATATTATCATCAAATGTAAAGGCACATGCACATGCATGTGAGTTATTATTTATTATTATTTATTTATTATTTACTAATATGCATGTGCACATGGAATGCACTTGCATTTTTCTATAATAATAATTATTATTCTTCTTGTTGTTGTTGTTGTTGTTTGTATCATCAAACACAAATGCACACGCACATGCATTGTTTTTTATTATTTATTACCATGCACGTGCAAGCGTTATTATCATTTTCATTTCATGTAAATGCACATGAACATGCGTTATTATATATTATTTATTATCATGCACATGCAAATGCAATGCACTTGCATTATTCTATTATCACGTGTGTTATTATTATTTATTCTAATGCACGTACACACGCAATGCACGTGTGTTATTCTATTATCACATGTGTTATTATTTATTATTTTTTATCATTCACATGAAAATTCACATTCATGTGAACTTGGTTATAATTTACTGTTTATTACCATGCACATGCACATGCACATGCCCTTGTATATGCGTAATTATTTTTTATTTATTATCATTCGCATACACATGAAAATACACATGCAATTCACATGAATTATTATTTATAATTTATTATTTATTATCATTCACATGCAAATGTGTAGGCATATGCACATGCACGTGCGTTATGATTAATTATTTAAACCATGCACATGTATTTGCACATGCACGTGTGTTATTACTTCTACTATTATTAGAGGTATTTTTAGGGTTTACTGTCATTTTTAGGATTTTTAGGTGTTATTTACATTTATTATGGTTTGTTAGGGTTTAGGGTTATTAATGGTATATTATCCTTTTTTAGGGTTTGGTGGGGGTTATTAGGATTTTATTAGGGTTTATTATGGTGTGTCAATGTTTATTAGGGTTTATTACGTATTTTTAAGGTTTTATTAGGACTAAGTTGGGTTTATTAGGATATATTATGGTATATTATGGTATATTTGGGTATGTTGAGGATTTATTAGGGTTTATTATGATTCATTTTGGTTTATTAATTTTTAAGAGGATATATTAGGGGTTTTAGTGTTTATTAGTGTTTATTTGGGTTTATTAGCGCTTTTAAACTATGTTAGGTTTTAATTGCATTTATTAGGGGTTTAATGGATTTTTAATGGTACATTTGTGTTTTTTAGGGTTTAGAGGGGTTTATTATGGTTTATTATGGTGTGTTATGTTTTATTAGGGTTGAGTAGGTATTTTTAGTGTTTTATTAGGGTTGAGTCGGTATCTTTAAGGTTTCATAATGGTTTATTAGGGTTGAGAATAGTTTATTAGGGTTTGTTAGGGATTTTTAGAGTTTACTAGGGTTTGTTAGTGTTTTTTATTAGGATATATGAGTGATTTTTACTTTTTTATAATATATATGAGGGGTTGTTATGACTATTTAGGTTTTATTAGCATATATTTTGTGTTTGTGAGCATTTTTAATGGTTTATTAGCTTTTATTCGAATTTATTATGGTTTATTAGGGTTTCTAGTACTTTTTAAAGATTTGTTCGCGTTGTTTTTTGTTTATTGAGGTTTAATTGGGTTTTATTTGGTTTTTTATGGTGTGTCATGGTTTATTAGGATTGAGAAGGTGTTTTCAAGGGTTTATTATGTTTTTATTGGGGTTTATTAGTGTTTTTTAGGGTTTATTAGGGATTTTTACGGGTTTTAGCATTTTTTAGGGGTTTGAGGTTTTTTAAGGGTTTTATTAGGGTTTTATAGGTTTGTTTTCAGGGTTTTTCAGTTTTTTTTTTATTTTAGGGGTTTTGGGTTTTTATGGGTTTTTAGGGTTTTTAGGATTTTTAGGGTTTTAGGGTTTTTAGGGTTTTTTAGTATTTTTTAGTTTTTTGTATTTTTAGGGTTTTTTTAGGGTTTTGTTAGGTTTTGCCGGGATAGTTAGGGTATTTTTTAATATTAGAATTTTGAATGGTTTAATAGAATTTTTGTTTTATATTTGGGTTTTAGGTATTTTGTAGCTTTTATTTGGGTCTCATAGGGTTTTTAGGGTTTATTACGATTTATCGATGTTTATTAGGGTTTAGTAGTGGGATTTAGGGTTTATTAGGGTTTATTAGGGTTTATTATGGTTTATTATTGGTTGGTATGGTTTGTTAGGATTTATTAGTGCTTGTTAGAGTGATTTAGGGTGTCTATGGGTTTGGTATGGTTTCGAAGGGTGTGTTAGGGTTTCTAAGGGTGGGTTAGGGTTTTTATGGGCGGGTTAGGGTTTCTAAGGGTGTGCTATGGTTTTTAACGGTTTCTAAAGTTTTTTTAGGGTTTCTATGGGTGCGTTGGGGTTTCTAAGGGTGTGCTATGGTTTCTAAGTGTGCGTTAGGGTTTCTAAGGTTGTGTTAGTGTTTCATAGGTTTTCTTAAAGTTTTTTTAGGGTTTTTAGGATTTTTTTTAGGGTTTCTTATGGTTTCTTAGGGGTTTTAGGGATTCTGCGGGTTTTTTTGTGTTTATTGGGGTTTTTTAGTGCTTATTGGTTTTTGTTTGGTCTTTTTAGGGTTTGTTAGGGTTTGTTAGGTTTTGATATGTTTTTAGGGTTTTTTGGGTTTTTTAGGGTTTGTTAGTGTTTTTTAGGGTTTGTTAGGGTTTGTTAGTGTTTTATGGTTTGTTAGGGTTTTGAATGGTTTTTAATGGTTGTTTTTGTTTATGGGGTTATTAATTGTCTTTTAGTGTTATTTAGTTGTTCATGGTTGTCATAGATGTGTAGAGCTAGTCGCAGGCTTCAATTTGATATGTGGTAGAGGTGAAACGGACCATAGAGCAGAAGTTATGGTCATTTGGAGGACATAAGGACCTTTTGGATATATAAGAACGTGATGGGGTGTTCCTATTGGTCACAGATATGTAGATCTAGTCGAAATCTTCGATTTGATATATGGTAGAGGCAAAACGGACTCTTGGAGTAGAAGTTATGGTCTTTGGGAGGGTTTAAGTACCTTTTTGGGCCTTCAAGGATTTGAGAAGGTGATTCAGTGGTTATAGGAGTGTAGGTATAGTCGTAAGCTTTGATTTGATGTGTGGTAGAGGCAAAACAGACACCCATAGAAGATGTTATTTCAAAACAAACACCAGAAGACAGTCTTTTGAACATCTAAATGGATTTTGTGTCTTTTTGGGGATTGAAGAATGTCAGAAAGGGTTCCAGTGGTTAACAGAGTGTGTATATTTTGAAAATATTCTATTTTATGTGTGGTAGATCCAAAATTAAAAATCATAGAAGAAGTTATTTTCGATTTAAATTGA
Organism: Viscum album; assembly: GCA_963277665.1. Lineage (NCBI taxonomy): Eukaryota > Viridiplantae > Streptophyta > Magnoliopsida > Santalales > Viscaceae > Viscum > Viscum album. Next base: position 4,525,818 of record CAUJRU010000020.1, on the reverse strand, counting down.
GCAACTCTCCTAGTGCCTAAAAACCTATGAAACCCCCAACCTACAAAAATAGGCAAAACTTCTCATTCAGGTGTCCGTTTTAGCGTTGTGACCAGTCAAATCGAAGCTCATGAGATGAGTGAGCTCCAAGTTTAGTATAAACTATGATAAGATCAATGAAATATAAGATATATTAGTTATACCACTCCAAAAAGAAGTCCAACATCAAACAGCCATAACTTTCGCACCGGTTGTCCGTTTGAGCACGAAAACATATCAAATCGAAAGTAGTGAAGAGACATACATAGAAGGATGATTTTAAAATCATTAAAGTCATGTCTAAGACCCTAAAATCTCATAATCCCATCTTAAGGCCTCCAAAATACCATTTCCGTGTATGGATCCACATCAAATTTTTCATAAAATGGTCATAACTTCTGATCTGTGTGTCTGTTCGGCATCTGGAACCTATTTTTATCTAAGTTCATTCTATGAGATTCAATTTGATAATTCAAGGACCATAAATGGACACCCTAAGAAGATGTTATGTATTTTTCAATGACTATGATTTTTTAGGTTTATTACCATGCACATGCACATGCACATGCACATACACATGTAATTTATATGCATTATTATTTATAATTTATTATTTATTCTCATTCACATCCAAATGTGCAGGCATATGCACATGCATGTGTGTTGTAATTTATTATTTAAACCATGCACATGCATATGCACATGCACGTACGTTATCACTATTATTATTATTAGAGGTATTTTTAGGGTTTACTAGCATTTTTACGAATTTTAGGTGTTATTATCATTTATTATGGTTTGTTAGGGTTTTTGGTTTTTTAATGGTATATTATCATTTTTAGGGTTTAGTGGAGTTTATTAGGATTTTATTAGGGTTTATTATGGTTTGTTAGGTTTTTTACGGTTTATTAGGTTTTTTTAGGGTTTTATTAGTATTGAGTTAGGTTTATTAGGGTATATTATGGTATATTATGGTATATTTGGGTATGTTTAGGATTTCTTTGGGTTTATTATCGTTCATTATGGTTTATTAATTTTTAATTGGGTATATTAAGGTTTTTTAGGTTTTAGTATTGTTTATTTGGGTGTATTAGTGCTTTTAAGCTTTGTTAGTTTTTATTAGCATTTATTTGGTGTTTTAGGGATTTTTAAGGGTATATTTTCATTTTTTATGGTTTAGTGGGGTTTATTATTATTTTTATTATAGTGTGTTATGGTTTATTAGGGTTGAGTAGGTATTTATAGGGTTTTATTAGGGTTGAGTAGGTATCTTTAGGGTTTTATTATGGTTTATTTGGGTTGAGTAGTGTTTATTAGGGCTTGTTAGGGATTTTTAGGGTTTACTAGTGTTTGTTATTTTTTTATTAGGGTATTTGAGTGTTTTTAGTGTTTTTAAAATATATGAGGGGTTTTTAGGACTTTTTAAGTTTTATTAGTGTGTATTTAGTGTTTGTGATCATTTTTTATGGTTTATTAGGTTTTATTAGAATTTATTACGGTTTATTAGGGTTTCAAGGGATTCTTAATGGTTTGTTTGCGTTTTTTTTATTGGGGTTTAGTTGGGTTTTATTAGGTTTTATTACGGTGTGTCAAGGTTTATTAGGGTTGAGAATGTATTTTTAGTGTTTTATTATGGTTTTATTAGGGTTTATTAGTTTTTATTAGGGTTTATTATAGATTTTTAGGGTTAATTAGTGTTTGTTAGGGGTTTATTAGTTTTTTTGTTTTATTAGGTTATATTATTGTTTGTTAAGTATTTTTAGATAATATATCGTTTTTTATTGTTTGTGAGAATTTTATTTTTTTTTGTGAGAATTTTTAGGTTTTCTTAGGTTATATTACATTTTATTGTGGTTTATTATGGTTTCTAGGGATTTTTAAGGTATATTACCATTTTTTGTCTTTATTAGGTTATATTATTGTTTTTAGGTCTTTTTAGGTAATATTGCGTGTTTTTATTGTTTGTGATCATTTTTTTGTTGTTTATGAGCGTTTTTAGGGATTATTATGCTATATTAGAGTTTATCAGGGTTTCTAGGGATTTTTTAAGGTACACTGGCATTTGTTTTCGTTATTAGGGTTTTGTAGGGTTTTATTTGGTGTCATTATGGTGTGGTAAGGTTTTTTAGGGTTGAGTAGGGTTTATTTGGATTTATTTATGGTTTATTAGAGATTGTTAGCATATGTTTGGGGTTTATTATGGTTTATTAGTTTTTATTAGTTTCTATTATGGTTGGTTAGGGTTGTTTAGGTTTTCATAACATGTTTTTACGGTTTATTAGGTTTTATTATCATTTATTAGGGTTTATTAGTTATTTTTGGGGCCTTATTAGGGTTGAGTAGAGTCTCGTAGGGTTTTTAGGGATTATAAGGTGCTTTTAGGGACTATTAGAGATTATTAGGGGTTTATTAGGGTTTAATATTTTCTATTATGGTATATTAGGGATTAATGTTATTGATGGTTTTGAAGCGTCTTTTGGGTTTTTTGTAGCATTTTTTAGTGTTTGTATAGCGTTGTTTGAGTTTATGTAGCATTTTAGTGTTTCAATAGCGCTTTTAAGGTTTAGTTAGCGGTTTTAGGATTTATGTAGCATTTTAGGGTTTATGTAACGTTTTTAGGGTTTATGAAGCGTGTTTAGGGTATAGGTTTTATATAACATATTTTATGGTTTATGTTGCATTTTCTGGGTTTATGTAGCGTTTTTAGGGGTGATGTAGCATTTATGTTGCATTTTTTAGGGTTTATGTAATGTTTTTTGGGTTCATGTAGTGTTTTTAGGGTTTATGTTGTGTTATTATGTTTTATGTAGTGTTTTTAAATGTTTATGTTCTGTTGTTTTGGTTTATGTTACAGTTCTAGGGTTTATGTAGTGCTTTTTGGGTTTATGTAGCGTTTTTTGGGTTTATGTTGCGTTTTTTGGGTTTATGTTGCATTTTTCGGGTTTATGTTGCATTTTTAGGGTTTATGTAATGTTTTTTGGGTTTATGTATCTATTTTTTTGCCTTTTTAGGGTTTTAATGATTGTTTACGGTTTGTAGTCGTTTTTAGGGTTTTAAGGGTTGTTAACGGGTGTGTATGGTTTTTATGGTATTTGATAGGGTTTTCAGTGTTTTTTGGGTGTTTTTAAGGGTTTATTGGGTTTTTCAGGATTGATAGGGGTTGGTAGGGATTTTTAGTGTGTTTTAGGGTTTTTTTGGGTATTTTAGTGGTTTTGAGGTTTTATGTAATCTGTTTTAGCGTTTTTTTGGTTCTTTGGGTTTTTTTAGTTTTCTTTAGAGTTTATTATGGTTCTTTAGGGTTTATTAGGCTTCTTTTGGGTTTATTAGTGTTCTCTAGGATTTTTTATGGTTTAATAGCATTTTTTGTTGTATATTATGGTTTTATTGGGATTTTTTAGGCAATAATTGCTTTTTCAAGGGTTTATCAACCTTTTTAGGGTTATTTAGGATTTATTAGGGTTTCTAAGGGTTTATTTTATTTATGACGGGTTATTAACGTGTATTTGGGTTTATTATGATTTATTAGGGTTTTTTATGAGTTGTTAGGGTTTATTGCGGTTTATTAGGGATTTGTTATGGTTTGTTTCGGTTTGTTACGATTTATTTGGCGTTGTTAGGATTTGTTACGATTTATTTGGGGTTGTTAGGGTTTGTTACGATTTATTATGGGGTTATTAAGGTTTTGATTGGGTTTATCAGGGGGTTGTAGGGTTTTGTAGGGTATTATTTGGCGAGTTTTGTAGTTTTTTTCAGGTTTGTTAGGGTTTTAATGATTATTAGGATTTATTATGGTTCAATAGTGTTTTTCATTGTATATTAGGGGTTTTAGGGCTTTTGTAGCGTTTATTAGAGTCTAATCGGGTTTTTAATGTTTATTACGGGTTATTATGATTTATTAGTGTTTATTAGGGTTTTAGGGTTTAATAGAGGGTTTTAGGTGTTATTTGGGTTTATTACTGGTTCTTAAGGGTTATTAGTGGTTGTTAGGTTTTGTTAGGTTTTGTTAGGATTTGTTAGGATGTGTGTTATTCTATTATCACATAGGTTATTAAATTCATTATTATCATTATCATTATTATCATTATCAATATTATAATTATCATTATTTTTTTATTATTATTATGATCTTCACCTGAAAATGCAGATGCACATGCATTATTATTTATTATATATTATTTATTATTTATTTCCATGAACGTGCATATGTTGTTGTTGTTGTTAATATTATTATTATTACTATTATTATTATTCTTATTAATATTATCACCACATGCAAATGCACATGCACGTCTGTTATTATTTATTACCATGCACATGCACAATCAATGCACCTACTTTATTCTACTATCACATGCATATTTATAATTATTGTTATTTTTACTATTATTATCATTGTTGTTATTATCATCAAATATAAATGCTAATGCACGTGCATTATTATTTATTACCATACACATGCACATTCAATATGTGTGCGTTATTCTCTTATCACATGCACTATTATTATTAATATTACTATTATTGTTATTATTTTCATCATGTACATTATGAGTTATTATTTATTATCATGCACTGCACATGCAATGCACGTGTGTTATTCTATTATCACATGCATTTTTGTTGTTGTTGTTGTTATTATTAATACTACTGTTATTATTATTATTATTATTATTATTATCATCACATGCACATGCACATGCACATGCACATGTACATGCATTATTATTTATTTTTTATTACTATGCACGTGCACATGAAATGCACACACGTTATTTTATTATCACATACCTTGTTATTCTTATTGTTATTATTATTATTGTGGTTGTTGTTGTTATTGTTGTTGTTGTTTTTGTTGTTGTTATTGTTATTATCATCACACGCAAATGCACATGCAAATACATAAACACGCACATTCAATGCACGTGGGTTATTCTATTATCAAATGCGTTGTTATTATTAATATTAATATTATTATTGTTATTATTATTATCATCATCATCATCATCACATAAAAATGCATTCCACGTGCGTTATTATTTATTACCATGCACATTAACACGCAATGGACATGAAATATTCTATTATCACATGAATTGGTACTACAATTATTATCACTACTACTACTACTGCCGTTATTATTATTATCATCACATGAAAATGCAGACGCACGTGCATTATTATTTATTATTTATTACCATGCCCATGAAAATGAAATGCACTTGTACTATTCTTGTATTATTATTATTATTATTATCAAAAATATTATTATCATTATCATTATTATTATCATTATCACATTAAAATAGACATGCATGTGCATTGTTATTTATTATTTCTTACTATGCACGTGTATGCGTTATTATTATTATTATTATTACAATTTGTATTATTAATATTATTATTAAATGTAAAGGCACATGCACCTTCATGTGCATTCTTATTTACTATTATTTATTTATTATTTACTACTATGCACGTGCACATGCAATGCACGTGCGTTATTATATTATTATTTTTATTGTTATTATTATTATTGTTGTTGTTGTTATTTGTTTCACCAAATACAAATGAAAATGCACGTGTGTTGTTATTTATTATTTATTACCATGCACGTGCATGAGTCATTATCATTATTATTACATGTAAATGCACATACACATGCGTTGTTATATATTATTTATTACCATGGAAATGAAAATGCAATGCACTTGCATTATTCTTTTATCACATGTGTGATTATTATTTATTCTCATGCACGTGCACACGTAATGCACTTGCATTATTCTATTATCACATGTGTTATTATTTATTATTAATTATCATTCACATGAAAATGCACATTCATGTGGACTTTGTTATTATTTATTGTTTATTACCATGCACATGCACATGCCCATGCACATGCACATGGATGTGCGTTATTATTTATTATTTATTATCATTCACATGCCGATGCACATACATAAGAAATTCACATTCGTTATTATTTATAATTTATAATTTATTATCATTCACATGAAAGTACACATGCATATGCACATGCACATGCGTTATGATTTATTACTTAAACCATACACCTGAATATGCACATGCACGTGCGTTATTATTATAATTATCATTAGAGGAATTTTTAGGGTTTAATATCATTTTTTTGTATTTTTTGGTGTTATTAACATATATTATGGTTTGTTAGAGTTTTAGGGTGTTTTAATGGTATATTAGCATTTTTTTAGGGTTTGGTGGGGGTTATTAGGAATTTATTAGGGTTTATTATGGTGCGTCAAGGCTTATTAGGGTTTATTAGGTATTTTTTGGGTTTTATTAGGATTGAGTTGGGTTTATTAGGGTATATAATGGTATATTATGGTATATTTGGGTATGTTTAGGATTTATTAGGGTTTATTATGGTTCATTATGCTTTATTAATTTTTAAGAGGGTATATTAGGGTTTTTTAGTTTTTAGTAGTGTTTATTTGGGTTTATTAGTACTTTTAAGATTTGTAAGGTTTTATTAGAATTTATTAGGATTTTTAGGGCTTTTTAATAGTATATTTTCATTTTTTAGGGTTAGTGGGGTTTATTATGGTTTATTATGGTGTGTTAAGGTCTATTAGGGATGAGAAGGTATATTTAAGGTTTTATTATGGTAGAGTCGGTATCTTTAAGGTTTTATTAGAGTTTATTCGGGTAGAGTACCATTTATTAGGGTTTTTAATGGTTTTTTATGGTTTAATAGGGTTAGTTAGTGTTTTAATTAGGGTATATGAGTGTTTTTAATTTTTGTTAATATATATGAGGGGTTGTTATGACCTTTTTGGTTTTATTAGCATGTTTTTAGTGTTTGTGATCATTTTTAATGGTTTGTTACCTTATATTTGAATTTATTATTTTTTATTAGGGTTTCTTGGGATTTTTAATGGTTTGTTTGCATTTTTTTTATTGGGATTTCATTGAGTTTTATTAGCTTTTTTTATTGTGTGTCAAGGTTTATTAGGGTTGAGAAGATATTTTTAGGGTTTTATTAGGGTTTATTCATTTTTATTAGCATTTATTAGGGATTTTTTGGGTTTATTAGGATTTGTTAGGGGTTTATTAGTTTTTTTGTTTTATTAGGTTATATTAGTGTTTGTTTGGATTTTTTAGATAATATAGAATGTTTTTATTATTTGTGAGCGTTTTGATTTTTTTTGTGAGCATTTTAGGTTTTATTTGATTATATTAGAGTTTATTATGGTTTATTATGATTTCTATGGATTTTTAAGGTATATTAGCATTTTTTTCTTAATTAGGCCATATTAGTGTTTTTAGGTCTTTTTATGTAATATATCACGTTTTTATTGTTTGTGATCACTTTTTTATTATTTGTGAGCGATTTAAGGGTTTATTAGGTTATATTAGAGTTTATCAGGGTTTCTAGGGATTTTTTAAGGTATACTGGCATTTTTTTTCTTTATTAGGGTTTTGTAGGGTTTTATTAGGGGTTATTATTGTGTGTTAAGGTTTTTTAGGGTTGAGTTGGGTTTATTTGGCTTTATTTATGGTTTATTAATGGTTTTTAGGGTTATTTTGGGGTTTATTAGGGTTTATTAGTGTTTATTAGTGTCTATTAGGGTTGGTTAGGTTTGTTTAGGGTTTCTTAACTTGTTTTTAGGGTTTATTGGGTTTTATTATCATTTATTAGGATTTATTATGTATTTTGGGGTTTTATTAGGGTTGAGTAGAGTTTCTTAGGATTTTAGTGATTATAAGGTGTTTTTAGTGATTATTAGAGTTAATTAGTGGTTTATTAGGGTTTAGTTTTTTATATTATGGTATATTAGGGTTTAATATTTTTTCATGTTGTAGAGCATCTTTAGAGTTTTTGTATCATTTTTTAGGGTTTTTGTAGAGTTGTTAGAGTTTATGTAGAATTTTTAGTGTTTTTGTAGCATTTTAGGGTATAGTTATCGGTTCTCATTTTTATGTATTATTTTTAGGGGTTATGTAATGTTATTTTGGGTTTATGTATCGTGCTTAGGGTTTTAGTTTTATGTATAATTTTTTAGGGTCTATGTTGTGTTTTTTGGGTTTATGCAGTGTTTTTAGTGGTGATGTAGCATTTATGTTGCCTTTTTAGGGTTTATGTAACGTTTTAAGGGTTCATGGAGTGTTTTGAGGGTTTATATTATGTTTTTAGGTTTTATTTATCATTTTTAATGTTTATGTTGCGTTTTTAGGATTTATGTTGTGTTTTTTGGGGTTTATGTTACAGTTCTTGGGTTTCTGTAGTGCTTTTAGGGTTTATGTATCGTTTTTTGGGTTTATGTTGTGTTTTTGGATTATATTGCATGTTTTTGGGTTTTTGTTGCATTTTTAATGGTTTATGTTACATTTTTAGGGTTTATGTATCTATTTGAAGCCTTTTTTAGGGTTTTAATGGATGTTTATGGTTTGTAGTGTGTTTTAGGGGTTTTAAGGGTTGTTAATAGGTGTTTATGGTTTTTATGGTATCTGATGGATTTTTAATGATTTGGGGGGGGGGTTATGGGTTTATTTGTTTTTTTGGGATTGATAGGGGTTGTTAGGGTGTTTTAGTGTGTTTTAGGGTTTGTTTGGGTATTGTAGTGGTTTTGAGGGTTTTATATATGTGTTTTTGCGTTTTTTTGGGTTCTTTAAAGTTTTTTAGTGTTCTTTAGAGTTTAATATGGTTCTCTAGGGTTTTTTATGGTTCTATAGGGTTTATTAGTGTTCTTTAGGATTTTATACAGTTTATTAGGTTTTTTATTGTATATTAGGGTTTTATTGGACTTTTGTGGGTATTAAAAGATTTTTCTAGGGTTTATCTACCTTTTTAGGGTTATTTAGGATTTATTAGGGTTTATTAGGGTTTATTTTTTTTATTATTGATTAGTAATGTGTATTTAGGTTTATTACGATTTATTAGGGTTTATTATGCTTTGTTAGAGTTTATTGTAGTTTATAAGGGGTTTTTTATGGTTTGTTTCAGTCTGTTACGATTTATTTGGCGTTGTTTGGTTTTTTATGATTTATTTGGTTTAGTTAGGGCTTGTTACGATTTTTTGTGGTTATTAGGGTTTGTTGGGGTTTATTAGTGGGTTGGAGGGTTTTGTAGGCTATTATATGAAGGTTTTTGTAGCATTTTGTCAGGTTTGATAGGGTTTTTAGTGATTATTAGGTTTTATTATAGTTTAATAGTGTTTTTATTGTATATTTGGGGTTTTGGGATTTTGTACCGTTTATTTGGGTCTAATAGAGTTTATTATGGTTTATTACATGTTATTATGATTTATTAGTGTTTTTTAGGGTTTTTAGAGTTTAATAGTGGGTTTTACGGGATATTAGGGTTTATTAGTGGTTCTTAGGGGTTATTAGTGGTTATTAGGTTTTGTTAAGTTTGGTTAGGGTTTTTTGGGTTTATTATGGTTTGTTTGAGTTGTTTGGGGTTTTTTTGGGGGTTTTGGGTTTTAAGGGTGTGTTTGGATTTTTTATGCTTTATAAGGATTATATTAGCATTTTTTGGGGTTTTGTTGCATTTTGTGAGTTTTAAAGCATTTTTTGGTTTTTTGTAGCAATTGTTAGGGTTTATGTAGCATTGTTAGTGGCTTTAGGGGTTCTTTAGGGGTTTATTAGAAGTTTATTAGGGTTTAATATTTTATATTATGGTATATTAGGGTTTAATATTTTGAGGGTTTTGAAGCGTCTTTAGGGTTTTTGTAGCATTTTTTAGGGTTTGTGTAGCGTTGATAGAGTTTATGTAGCATTTTTAGTATTTATGTAGCATTTTTAAGGTTAAGTTAGTCGTTTTAGGTTTTATGTATCATTTTAGGGGTTATGTAATGTTTTTAGGGTTTATGTAGTGTCCTTAGGGTTTAGGTTTTATGTAGCATTTTTAGGGTTTATGTTGCGTTTTCTGGGGTAATATAGAATTTTTAGGGGTGATGGAGCATTTATGTTTCATTTTATAGTTTATGTAACATTTTTAGGGTTCATGTAGTGTTTTAGGGTTTATATTGTGGTTTTAGGTTTTATATAGCTTTTTTAATGTTTATGCGGCATTTTTTAGGGTTTAGTTGTGTTTTTTAGGGTTTATGTTACAGTTCAATGGTTTATGTATCGTTTTTTGTTTATGTTTTGTTTTTTGGTTTATGTTGCATTTTAGGTTTTTTATTTCATTTTTTACGGTTTGTGTAACATTTTCGGGGTTTAAGTATCTATTTGAATCCTTTTTAGTGTTTTAATGGATGTTTATGGTTTGTAGTGTTTTTAGGGGTTTTAAGGGTTGTTAACGGGTGTTTATGGTTTTTTATGGTATCTGATGGCTTTTAAATGGTTTTTCAGGGATTTTATGGGTTTATTTGTTTTTTTGGGATTGATAGTGGTTGTAAACATTTTTAGTGGGTTTGACGATTTGTTTGGGCATTGTAGCGGTTTTTATGTTTTATATAACTAGTACCCGCCCGTGTTATTTCACGACGTATTTGATTACTGGTTATTATTTCAATAAGAAATTAATATTTGTAATAGTTGAGAAGAAACATAAATGTTGAATAAATTTTAATTAGATAGTAATGATGTTTGATAATGGAATAAGAATGAATAGAAAATGAAGTCACCTTTCAAATAGTCAATAAAGAAAAAGGATAGAGTAAAAGTATTTTAATTTATAAATTTTGAGGAAGAAAATTTGAATTCATTTTCAATTTCGATCACAATAAGTGTAATGCAGGCACTAAAATAAAAACTGAAAGATAAATCAAAGGTAAGAAAGTGGTTGTAATAATAAAAATAAGGAATGTGAAAATAAATGAAATAATAATAATTTGAATGAGTGGGATGTTCGTAAAAAAAGAAAACAGAGTGAAACTATTCATCATGTATATGGAACAATATGGAATGTGTGATGTTGATATCAAAGACAAATAATAAATAAAATCTATTATATATTTAATGTCTTTATAAATAAGTTTAAGGAAAAACATAATTTATTATAAATAAAACAATTGTTATAAAAAATACATAAAATTATTCCAAATCAACGGTCACAATATTAATGAATCCAGATTTTAGAAATAGATCATTTTGTAGATACATTATAGACGTAGATTTTAGATTACATAATAGATAATTATAAAAAAATCGGATTTGATACTATGTTATTTGTTTGAATTTTGTCACATAGATTTCAGATATCAGACACAGTATAACAAAAGATTATCTGGTTTTGATCAACATTATCCATTATAAGAATAAGAGACATTATATCTTGTATACATCCATGAATGGTTTTCCATTGATATGCATTTTTTTAATTGCATATATATCACATCATCATAGAATGCTGTCATAGCTACAGAAACTGGATGGAATTAACTAGACATGCATATTAATTTAGATGAAAATTCCATAAAGGTCAAATCCAAAAAAATAGTATCCTGCATTGATTTCTATGCCCTACTAATAAATTATATCCAGACTCAGCACTAGATTCATCCATAGCTACAAAAAAACATGAAAAAACAACCTAAAATAAATGAAAAAGTTATTATACCAGCCAACCTTGCCCACTGATACCATAAAAATAGCCCTTCAGCTACTTTAGTAGCCTGAATTGATCCTTGAAATGGGCTTACTGAGGTTATGTAATACCAAATTCTCCAAAACAGCCACGAGTGACTTGAGGTTCCACTTGATCTATGCCTCCATGAAGTATCACGTCTCATCCTTGGTGTTCCTAGCATGCATGTACACCCCAAATATCTCAATCACCATTGTACCAGGCTGCCCGTCAAGGACCTGTGGGTGCACCGTGATCACTGAGGAGTAGTTCTGTGGATTAAGAGAAAATGGTTAGATTGTAGCGTTGTTAGTGTCTTTAGTGGTTCTTTAGGTTTCTTTAGGGTTTTTTGGGTTTTTTGGGTGTATTAAGGTTTATTTTAAGTTTTTTAGGGTTTTTAGGGGGGTTTGAGGGTTTTTAAGGGTTTCATAGGGTTAGTTAAGGTTTTTAGGCATTTTTAGGCTTTTTAGGGGATTTAGCGTTTTTAGTGGTTTTAGGTTTTTAGGGTATTTGAGGTTTTTTGAGGTTTTTTAGGGTTTTTAGGTTTTTTTTTAGGTTTTTTTGGTTTTTTATGTTTTTAGGGGTGTTAGGTTTTTTTGGGTTTTTATGGTTTTTTATGATTTTTTAGGGTTTTTTTTGTCTTTTTAGGATTTTTTAGGGTTTTTAGGACTTTTTGGGGGTTTTATGGGTTTTCAATGGTATTGTGAGATTTTTCAATGTTTGATATGGGTTTTTAGTGAATACTGGCATTTTGAATGGTTTAATAGAGTATTTGTTGTATATTTGTGTTTATAGGTATTTTGTAGCTTTTATTGGGTTCAGATAGGGGTTTTAGGGTTTATTATGATTTATTAGGGTTTATTAGGGTTTAGTAGTGGGATTTTGGGTTTATTAGGGTTTAGTATGGTTTATTATTGGTTGGTAGGGTTTGATAGGGTTTAGTAGTTCTTATTAGAGTGTTTTAGGGTTTCTAAGGGTTTGTTAGGGTTTCTAAGGGGGTGTTAGGGTTTGTAAGGGTGGGTTAGGGTTTTAATGGGCGTGTTAGGGTTTCTAAGGGTGTTCTATGGATTGTAAGGGTTTCTAAGAATCTGTTAGGGTTTCTATGGGTGTGTTGGGGTTTCTAAGGGTGTGCTATGGTTTCTAAGGGCGTTTTAGGGTTTCTAAGGGTGTGTTAGGGTTTCTAAGGGTGTGTTACTGTTTCTTAGATTTACTTAGGTTTTTGTTAGGGTTTTTATGTTTATGTTAGGGTTTCTTATGGGTTCTTAGTTTGTTTTTAGGGTTTCTTCAGGTTTTTTGTGTTTATTAGGGTTTCTTAGTGCTTCTTGTGGTTTATTATTGCTTGTTAGGGTTTGCTAGGGTTTTTAGGGTTTGTTAGGTTTTTTAGGGTTTTTGGGGGTTTGATAGGTTTTTTAGGGTTTTGGGGGGTTTGTTAAGGGTTTTTAGGTTTTTAGGGTTTTTAGGGTTTTGAGTGGTTTTTAATGGTTTTTAGTGTTTATGGGGTTATTCATGGTTTTAGGGTTATTTTTTTGTTCATGGTTGTCACATATGTGTAGAGCTAGTCACAAGCTTCAATTTGATATGTGGTAGAGGTGAAACGAAAACCCAGAGTAGAAGATATGGTTCTTCGTAGGAATTAAGGACCTGTTGGGTCTTTAAGAACGTGATAATGTGTTGCTATTGGTCACATATTTGTAGATCTAGTCGAAATCTTCAATTTGATATAAGGTAGAGGAAAAATGGACTCACAGAGTAGAAGTTATGGTCTTTTGGAGGGTTTAAGTACCTTTTTGGGCCTTCAAGGATGTGAGAAGGTGATTCAGTGGTTATAGGAGTGTAGGTATAGTCTCAAGCTTCGATTTGATATGTGGTAGAGGCAAAACAGACACCCATAGAAGAATTTATTGCAAAACAGATACCAAAAGCCAATATTTTGACCATCCAAAGAGATTTTGAGACTTTTGGGGGGTTGAAGAATGTCAGAAAGGGTTCTAGTGGTTAACAGAGTGTGTATCTTTTCAAAATATTTGATTTGATATATGGTAGAGCCAAAATGAACACACTTAGTGGATGTTATTGTCATTTTAAATTGAGCAACCCTCCTAGTGCCTAAAACCCTAAGAAACCCACAACTAACTAAAATAGGCATAACTTCTCCTTCGGGTGTCCATTTGAGCGTTGTGACTAGTAAAATCGAATCTCATGATATGATTGAGGACCAAGTCTAATCGAAACTATGAGAAGATCAAAGAAACATAAGATGTATTAGTTATACTACTCCAAAAGGAGTCCAACTTCAAACGACTATAACTTTCACTTCGGTTGTCCGTTTGAGATCTACCGCATATCAAATCGAAGGTAGCGAAGAGATATACGCAGAAGGATGAATTGAACAATGTTCAAGTAATGTCTGGGACCCTAAAATACCAGAAACCAATCAGAAGGCCTCCAAAACTCAATTTTCTTTTTCTGGATCTGAGTCAAATTTTTCATAAAACAGTCATAACTTCGGATCAGTGTGTCTATTAGGCCTCCAACACCTATTTTTATCATATTTCGTTCCATGAGATTAATTTTGATTATTCACATAGTGTAAATAGACAACAAAATAAAAAGGTATGCCTTTTTTAATGACTCTGTGATTTGTTAGGTTTTTCGAGACAACATTTCTATCACTTTTGTAATGTCTGTTGTTTCTTCAAACAACTATAACTTATTATTACTGTGGTTATTATTATTATTATAATCATATCTTGCAAATGAAAATGTACATGCACATGCGTTATTATTATATTTTTATTACCATGAACGTGCACATGCAATGAACACATGTTATTTAATTATCAAATGAGTTGTTATTATTGTTGTTATTATTATTATTGTGGTTGTTGTTAATTTTGTTGTTATTGTTGTTATTGTTATTATCATCACATGAAAATGCACAACCAAATTCACATACACGCACATTCAATGAACATGCATTTTTCTATGATCACATGGGTTGTTATTATTAATAATAATAATGATAATAATAATAATAATATTATTATTATTATCATCATCATCACATGCAAATGCAATGCACGTAAGTTATTATTTATTACCATACACATGCACATGTAATGCACATGCAATATACTATTATCATATGCATTAGTACTACTAATATTATTACCACTACTACTTCTATTATTACTACTGCTATTATTATTACCAACATCACATGAAAATGTAGATGCACGTGCGTTATTATTTATTACCATGTACGTGCATATGAAATGCAATTGTATTATTCTTTTATTGTTATTATTATTATTATTATCACAGTTATTATTATTATTATTGTTGTTGATGTTGTTGGTCGGAGTGGATACTCAAGAGGGGGGTGAATTGAGTTCCAATTAAAATTTCTATTTAAAATATTTCTCTCAAAATCCCCCTATTTAAAAACAAAGTTAAACTATAGTGAATTTATACAGAGTGTAAATGTTCAATTAGTTTCTCAAAGATTTATTAGGTCTCAGTTTATTTAATCTGAATATTAGATTAACATTTGAAACTAACTTACTGTTTTACAATAAGTATAAACACATGATAATTTAACTATCAAAGTAACTTTAAAACAAATTATATTTCATAGTAGTTTTCAGCAGAATATGAAATATAGAGTATACTTATGACTTAAACTAAAATGCACAGCAGATGTAACCAAGAGGTACAGTCTCAAGCTGAGACTTAGTCCTCTCAAACAATTTATATAAATTGATCCACACCCTGGATCGGGGTAAACAACAGTGAAAACATTGTCCAGGTACAGAGACCTCTACCACAGTTCTACGTGGGGAAACAAACAACAGCTCACAGCTATCCAGGTCTTACTCGACCTCCCCCTATATCCACAGTGGGAAACAAGAGAGTTAATAGAGTTTGAATTAGGATTTTGGAATCCTCCAGCTTAGCTCAGGAGACAGTGTGTGTGTGTAAAATAAACAGGGTACACTCACTGCTCGAAATGTAGATGAAAGAATCACTAAAGTAAGTGTGAATGAGTTTAGAAAAGCTTTAGTGATTGGAAGTGCAGCTCTGGATTCGTTTGATTTGTCAGAAAAGCTTTTGAGTCTTTCTCTGGTTCTTGTTTTGAAAAACTGAGTATGGTTTTCTTCCTTGGTTCCAGGTTCAGCTTATCAGCCTGAGCACATGAAGTGTTTGTTATAGTTTATCACTCAGGATGTAGCTTTTGTTCTCCTCTAGAAAAGAATTGCATCATGTATGTACAGTTTTCTTGGAGTATGGATGTAGCCTTGCGCGAATTCACCACATTTAAATGATGTTGAGCCCTTGTCTTTTTCACCCTTTGTGTGACTTCTTAGTTCCTTTACTCTCACTGTATGCACACCACCTTGTTCAATTAAATCCAGCTACGTCTTTATCTTCCCTTTTGTAGCTTTCAACTCCGAAAATGGAAATTATTACCTTTTTCATGGGTACTAGGTATGGTTCCCTGACATGGAAATAGATATCATTAAATAACATTAACTGCATTAAAAACATCACATGTAACCGTTAGATTAATAAAAAATAATATTGAGAGTATAGAGTTGACTGGTTGGTCAATCATTAGTAGCCTTCTGTTGGTATATATGTATGGTGGAATTTGTGTAACAGTAACGTTCCATCGGTAGCTCTTTGAACTTGTATTGGTATATCTTTGCATCAGTAGCTCTTTGTATCGGTAACACACTCTGTATGGGTAACTTTTGATATCACTAGCTCTATATATCGGTGACTTCATTCTATCGGTTGCTTCATTATATATCAGTAACTCTGTATATCGGTCGCTCTTGGTCTATCGGTATCTCTGGTCTATCGATAGCTCTGGTCTATCCATATCACTATGTATTGGTGACTATCTGTACCGGTATCTTACTTAGTTTCTGGGATTATGTGTATCGGTAGACTTATGCAAATCGGTAGCTCCATTCTGTACTATCGGAAAACTTGTTCTATTGATATCTATCTGCATTGGGGACCTTGTTCTATGATTACCGATAGATTTGTACATATCGTTAGCTCTGTACATTTCAGTAGCTCTGCGTATCGGTAACTCAGTCTATATGTTTTATGCAAAACATATCCGATTGGGCTAGAATTACATCAGAACTCATAAAAACATGGATAAACATTGATTAACATATCTCAAGTACTATTTTAATATTATTATCATCTTGATAATAGTATATCAAATATTGAGTGAATTTGAATATAGATAAACATTAATTGGGATTATCAAGGTATGTGAAAGCACAGTTGGGATTATCAAAACATGTGAGGTCCACAATCTCCCCCTTTTTTATAATCACAACTTATGATATTATAGTTTTAAAAATAGTGAGTTATTATATTAGAGGATATATCATTAAATGCAATGATCTCAGAGAAAACAGTATGATATAGAACATAATGTATCAGAGGTGGAATTAAATGCAATGATATTAGAGAGGTAAAGCATGGTAGCTCTTCCTTAGATAATATTTCTCCCCTTGGGTGAATATTTCCCCCTATGTGGTACTTTGATAATATTTCTACCCCTTTGTGATAATCAAAAAGTGGGAAACAACAAAGAGAATAAGAACAAAATGAGAAACAAAAGAAATCCACTTGTATTAAATGTTGCAAAAGGGTACATAAGAAGAAAAACAAAATACAAGGGATTCCAATCAAACATCTTAGCCACTTGTTCAATCCACATCCTCAATGTGAGATTTTCCCTTCAGATGAGAAGAAAATTCAGACTGTTTGGATGCTGGTGAAGCCTTAGGAATTCCGGAAATGATCACAGGAGGCTGAGTCTCTGACAATGTGCTTGGAATGTACTGAGGAGTTCATTGAGTGATCATAGGTGTAAGGCTTTGAATGGATTGGGATGGAGTCATCTGAACTGGAGAAGTAGTAGAGGGAGAGGCAGGTAAGGTTGGAGGTACAATCACTGGTCTATCATCAACATGCAGGAAAGGCAGCAAAATATTTTTGAAATCCATAATTATTCCTCCTCCTCTCTCCATAGAAGATATGAAATCATCCTTTTTCTCCATGAATTTGTCCAAGGATGGAGTCAATTCCCTTAGTTTGCTGACTTGCTCTCTGAAGGCATGATTGACAGGAGGTAACTTCAGGTTTTCCAACAGAAGTTTGAAGTGATTGGTGATTTGATGATTTTTATAAATCTTTTGGAAATAGGAGTCTACCTTATCTTTCACTTATTTCTGAGAGGCATAAGCTTCTCTCTTATATTCTTGGACTATCTTCATTATTTCCTAGCTAAATCTCTAGTAGAAAGCACAAATTTTATCGGGTTGGATGAGTCCACAGAGCCACTGGTTAAAGCTGAACCAAACTCCTCCTTCATCACAGCTCAAAACTAATTCAAATCCACTGAGGGTTTAGAAGCAATCGAACCAATAGAGAAAGATAGGTCTTCCTTGCTGTTTTTGGTCAACCCACTAATAATATTTTGGACATGCGAATCCTGGGTTTTAATATGATCTTTCATTGAAGTTTTAAAACCTTAGAACACTAAAACCATCTAGATTACAACACATTTTACATATGCTAAGTCCTTGTCTGCTTGGGATTTTGAGCTCATGTAAGAGTCTAAAGAGATAACAGATTTCTTTAGAGCTTCAACATCTACTTTCAGTCTAGAGACTTGAGTCTAGAAATATTTAACATCTTCCACTATTTTTGCCACAAAGGTTGACAAATTACTACTGAGAGATAGTTCAAAATATTTTTCCAAGTTGCTCATCTCTTCAATAAAGTAGTGCTTCAACTTAGCAATAGAAGCACTAAAGGAATATTTCAGCACATCCTTTAAGGATTCAAGGTCTTCCCTAGTGATCATATCAGCAGGAGCAATTTCAATAGGTGATCTTTCTAAGGCTATATTGGCTACTGAGTCAGTCATAATCGATTGGATTGATGACACTAGTGAAGCTTCCATCTTCCTTGTATCTTCCACAAAACTGTCCTTAATCTTTTTATTCAAAATATCCAGGTCATGCATTCTAACCACATCTTCATGTAAAAACTCAGTATCAACATCATAAATGATTTTTTGTCTATTTAGAGATGCCTCATTATCAGAATCAGGATAATTGAATCCACAGACCGAAAAACCTAGGTCTTCTGCCTAATCCTCAATATCAACAGCTACAGACACATTTCCAAACTTGGTTTGATGCTCCCCCTCAATGGGTGCATTCCCATGTACATAAACTGCATTCTCTATGGGTCTTTCTTTTTGAGGAGAATCTTCTATTATCAATTCATTCTCTGCAACTGCTGGAGGGTCCTCTAGATAGGTACAACATCTTCCATTTCTCCTACTACATCCTCATTAGGCACAACTGAGCTTCCAAATAATGGACTCAGAATTAAAAAGATAGAATGAGAGTCTTCAGATTCATTCTCCTTTCCACCTTTATGCTCAGGGGCTGGCTGGTCTTCCTCATCAACAGGTGTCTCTTCTTCTACTAAGTCTTCCTTTCTAGAAGATACAATTTCAGCCGCATGACTTGGAGGTAATTCTGGATCCCTTCCATCATCCATAGAAGTCTCATCTTCTTCAGTCTCATCACTGTACTAAGGTTCTTCTTCATCAGGTCCTAGACCTGGATCCCTCACATCCTTAGGTCTTGAAGGATGATCTACAAGATTAAATTTATCAAATACCTTCTGGTCATCATTAACCTACTCTCCTCTCCATGGGTTCCAATTTTTCTTCATGTATTTGCAAACTATAGTTGTGATAAAAAAGTTATTCCTTACTACCACTGTCTCATCTTGAGACTCATCTACCCCTTTCACTTTGATCATCACTGAGATCAACTTGGAAAAAAATAGGGCATTAGTCTTTGATTTTGGCCTTGTCATGTCTTCCAGTTGGATCGTCAACAATCAGCATAGATTCACTTTTACACAATGTCTCAAAAGATGAAGGAGATATATATCCTAATATCATAAGTTCGTAAAGTCTCCTCTCCTTGGTATTAAGACATGCTGAACAAATTTGAACAACAATCGGTTCCCTCCATCCATTTCAGCAGCCACTACTTGTCTTTGATTTCCATCACTGGTGAGCTCCTCCAAGGAAGTCTCATAATCGAATATATCATGTGTAGGTGGTATAGCTTTCGAGACATATCCAGATACACCTTCGTGTGGAACCTTCAAGCATTCAGCCCACCCAACAGATGAAAAAGACATCTCCTTTCCATTCACAAAAGATGTCACTCGGTTCTCATCTTCAGATTTCTCAAAGCTTACAAACTCATAAAATTGTTTCACTAGATTTGGATAGTAGGGTCCATTGTTGTTCGAAAAGCAATCTACCCACCTTGGATCTTCCAGAACTTCGAGTACGAATAACTTTCTAGGTCACAAACATTCTACGCACAACTCTTTTTCAATCACAATAAATCTATTCTGCAAATGAGGATTTTCTGGTCACCTACCCGACCTAGTTCTAGCAACACTACCACTTGCTTCTGGCTCGGACTTCTAGTTCATTGTATTTTTCTCATCAGTGTCATCTCTGATGGTAGGAAGTTTGGTTTTTTCCATCTCTGGTTCGAGGGATTTAGGGTTCTCCAGAGATTCAGGAGCTAAGTTTTTAGGGTAATTGGTTTGAGGCTCGGTGGATTGAGAAGTATCTAGGACTTTGTTTTTATCATTTAGGAATCATAAAATAAATAAATGAAATGAAATAAAGTAAAAACGATTCAGATTCTAGCGACAGACAGAAGTTTAAAACAACGCACTCATCGGTTGGGTTTATCGGTGAGAATTCCTATCAGTGAGGTCCATCGGAGAGGTATCACATCGGTGAGGTTACATCGGTGAGGATTCACATCAGTGAGGTTACATTGGTGAGCATTTACATCGGTGAGGTTACATCGGTGAGAATTTACATCGGTGAGGTTGCTACCGATCATGGTTAATCATTACCAACTCATACCTAATGCAACATAACCTATCCGAACTCAATGGTTTGGTGAAAATGTCAACTAATTGATATTCAGTACCTATAAAATCAAGAATAATATCACCTTTTTGGTAATGATATCTCAATAAATGGTGCCTTACATCAATGTGTTTAGTTCTAGAGTGAGACGCAGGGTTCTTCGAAATGTTTATTGCACTAGTGTTGTTGCAATTGATAGAAACATGCTTAAAATCATATCCATAGTCTAAAAGAGTCTGTTTCATCCACAGAATAGGTGCACAACATCTACCAGTAGCTATGTACTCTGCTTCGGCAGTGGAAAAAGCTACAAAATTATACTTTTTACTACACCAAGATACTAAGGATTTTCCCAATAAATGACATGTTCCAGATGTGCTTTTTCTATCCAACTTGCAACCTGCAAAGTCAGCATTTGAATAACTCATTAGCTCAAAGGATTTTCCTTTTGGATAAAACATTCCTAAGTTGAAAGTGTGTTTAAGATAAATGAAGATTCTTTTAACAACATGTAAATGAGATTCTATTGGACTAGCTTGAAATCTTTCACACATACATACACTAAATATAATATCTGGTCAACTAGCAGTAAGGCAGAGTATGCTTCCAATCATACCTCTGTAATTGGTTTGATCCACTGGTTTCCCAGTTTCATCTTCATCCAATTTACAGACTGTACTCATAGGAGTATCACTTTCCTTAATAATATCCAAACCAAAGCGTTTTAAAATATCCTTTTTATATTTAATTTGATTCAAAATAATACCATTTTCATTTTGAAAAACTTGAAATCCATGAAAATATTTAAGTTCTCCCATTAAACTCATTTCAAATTCATTTTGCATACTTTTTGAAAAATCAGTACATAAATAATGCTTAGAAAATCCAAAAATAATATCATCAAAATATATTTGTACTATTAAAACATCTTTATAAATTCTTTTAATAAAAAGAGTTGGATCAGCAGTCCCTTTAGTAAAACTTTTTTAAATAAGAAAATTACAAAGCTTATCATACCATGCTCTTGGAGATTTTTTTAAACCATATAATGCTTTAGAAAGTTTGAAAACTTGATTTGGAAAATGAGGATTAGTAAATCCAGGTGGTTGTTCAACAAAAACATCTTCAATTAGAAAACCATTTAGAAAATCACTTTTGACATCCATTTGATATAACATGAAATTCAGATGAGCAGCATAACCAATTAGAATTCTAATATCTTCTAATCTAGATACAAGTGAAAAGGTTTATTCATATTCTATTCCTTCTTCTTGACTATACCTTTGTGCAACTATCCTAGCTTTGTTTCTAACTATATTTCCAGATTCATCAACTTTGTTTCTAAAAACCCATTTAGTGCCTATTGTCAAAGTGTCCTTGGGTCTGTCAACTAATTCCCAGAAATTGTTTCTTTCAAATTGATTTAACTCTTCTTGAATATCCATTACCCAAAATTCATCATTGATTGCATCATTGACATTTTTAGGCTGTATTTGTGAAATAAAGGCTTGATGTTCAACCTGGTTTCTTAGAGAAGCTCTAGTATGTGTCCCTCTATCAAGATTACCAACAACAGCATCCAAAAGATGATTCTTTTGAATCCTAGTTGATCTAGTAAAGGTAGGGCTAGAAATTTCAGGTTCATCTATAGGTTCATGTTCAACAAAAGTAGATTCTGGAATATGTCCAGAACTGAATATTTTTAGAGCAGTTTCTTTAGTTTTATCATTAAGGTCCAGAACAGTCAAATCTTCTTCAAGATTTTCAAGAGAGGTTTTAGGCTCATGTGGATCAGTTTCATCAATCTTGATGTGAACAGATTCTTCCACACATTTGGTTCTTTTGTTAAAGACTCTATAGGCTTTTTTAGTTAAATAATAACCAAGAAAAATTCCTTCATCACTCTTAGAATCAAACTTGTCAGATTATCCATTGTATTGAGAATAAAAACATTGCAACCAAGCACTCTAAAGTAACTAACTTTAGGTTTCCTATCATTCCATAGTTCATATGGGGTATTCCTGAGAACAGGTCTAATTGAGACTTTATTAATAATATAACAAGCTATATTCACAGCTTCATCCCAAAAATAAATAGGCAGGTCATACTCATTAAGCATGGTTCTTGCAATTTCTTGAAGGGTTCTATTTCTTCTTTCTACTACCCCATTCTGTTGGGGTGTCCTAGGAGCAAAAAAGTTGTGACTATAAACATTGTGTGAGAAATAAGATTCAAACTCATGATTTTCAAACTCATGGCCATGATCACTTCTCAGGGTTTTAATCTTAAGTCCACTAAGGTTTCTACAGATTTGGAGTATTTAATAAAGTAAGAACAAGCTTCACTTTTGTGAGCTAAGAATTATACCCAAGTATATCTAGAAAAGTCATCTACTAGGACATAGACATAGTGATTCCCATTTAAAATAGAAACTCTAGAAGGTCCAAACAAGTCCATGTGAACCAACTCGAGAGGTTGAGATGTTGAAACTTCTTTCTTTGATTTAAAAGAAACTTTATGTGGCTTTCCCTTTTGATAGGGATTACAAACTTCGTCTGATGGGAATTCAAGTTTATGTAGGTCTCTAACTGAGTTCTTCCTGGTCAATTTTCTAAGTGAGTGGATGTTGCAGTGTCCTAATCTTCTTTTC
This sequence comes from Viscum album, assembly GCA_963277665.1. NCBI lineage: Eukaryota > Viridiplantae > Streptophyta > Magnoliopsida > Santalales > Viscaceae > Viscum > Viscum album. Next base: position 4,502,577 of record CAUJRU010000020.1, on the reverse strand, counting down.
CATAACCAAGATTCTTTATGAAAATCATTTAAACAAGTAACATTTTTCTTAAGTAAAGAATTCAGATCAACAACATAAACATTTTCATTTCTCAAGGCAGACAATACTAAAACATTTTTAGAGTTAAAAACATTACAAGAATCATTCTCAAATTTCACATTGAAGCCATCATCACATATTTGAGAAATTCTTAACAAATTATACTTAAGTCCATCAACAAATAAATCTTTATAAATCAAAACTAAATCATTGTTACCAATCTGGCCTAGTCCGATGATTTTTCCTTTAGAATTAGCACCAAAGGTGACATGGCCTCCATCAACATTGATTATAATCTTGAAGCATGAATAATCTCCAGACATGTGCCTTGAAAATTCACTTTCCAAGTACCATACCTTCTTATGAGAACTCTTTAAGAAGGTATCCTACAAAACAGATTTAGATGGAAAATGACTTTGGTACCCAGATCTTCTTAGGTCCAGAAAGGTTAGCAATCAAAGCTTTAAGTACCCATATTTGTCGTATGGGTCACATATAATTTATAGAATCAATAGATTTTGAAAGATAAAATGTATTTGATCTATAACCTTAGGAATAACTAGTATAAGCATATGAATTTCCAAAATTGGAATAAGCAGAATTTTGTCCAGATTTAGGAATAAATCGAGTTTTAGTGAACTATCTCTGTCCAGGTTGGTATCCCAAACCAGTAGTGTACTTTTGTGCAACTTGTTTACCTAACATTTGAGTAAGTGTATCTTTTCCCTTTGCGAATTTTTCTAAGTCCTTTCTAGGTTGCTCATTAGACATTTTCATTTCAATATTTTCCTTTAACAGTTGCGCATTCATTTCCATTTCTATATCAAAAGCAGATTTAACATTGGTAATGAGAGCATGCTATTTCTTTAATGACTTATATTTGTCATTGAGTTCATTACATGTTTCTTCAATCATATTAAAATATTCAGATAATTCATCTTTAGTCATATCTTCAGAATCAGAATTAGATTCTGCATCATCTCCAGAATAATAGGAATTTAAAACAGGAGTATCTAAGGTTACCTCAGATGTGTTGGTCATGAAACACATGTTCGAACAATTCTTTTCAGAATTAGAAACTTTAGATTCACTTGTGTTGTCCCTTGAAGCACTCCAAGTAGCTTTCATAGCTTTCTTGTACTTCCGGTCCTTATAATCATATTTCTTTTTGAATTTTAGTTTTGGATACTCAGCCTTGATGTGTCCTTTCCTTTTCCATTCATATCAGACTATATAATCTTCCTTATCAGATTTCTTCCAGTCCTTCTTCCAATGACCATTATTGTCATACTTACCTTTGTAATTTGATTTTCTAAAGAATTTCTTTTTCCTATAAAACTTCTTGAATCTCTTGGATTTTTGATCCATTTCAGCATTACTATTAGAATTTGAATCATCACTTGTTGAACTTTCAGTTTTATTTGAACTTTGTCTTTCTCCTTGATCTTCGAAGTAGTATATTTAAAAGCTACATAATTTCTTTAAGGTTCATCATCTTCCTCCTTATTCACCTTGAGTTCTTCCTCATATATCATTAATTTACCAATAATCTCTTTTACAGGGAGATCACCAATGTCACATGATTCTCTAATTGAAACAGAAGTGCCCCTCCATCAGTCTAGTAGACATCTCAAGATTTTCATGATTTATTCCTTTGCTGGAACAGCCTTTCCAAGAGAGCTCATAGTATTGAAAATCTCATTGAACCTATGATACATGTCATAAATAGGTTCATCATTCTTCATCATAAAATTATCATATTTAATACTATATGTATTTAATCTCATTTCTTTAACATTGGTTGTTCCTTCATGAGAAACACCCAAAGTATCCTGTATTTCATTAGTAGTTTTGCAAGAAGAAATTTTGTTAAACTCTTCATCTCCTAAAGCACAATATAGGGCATTCATAGCTTTACAATTTTTATTGTAAGCAGTCTTTGTAGGTTCATCCCATGTAGTTCTTTCAGTTTCTGGAATTTTATATTGAGACTCTATAGCAGTGCAGATATCAAAACCCATACTTTCTAAATGAATTTTCATTTTAAGTTTCCATTGGACATAGTTGGAACCATTGAAGAAAGGTGGTCGGTTAGTAGTAGCACCCTATAGTCTATTGTCCATAACTAGATTTTAGAAAATAGTTTTAAAGAGATAAAATTTAGAACTAACAAAAATTTAAGATCATTAAAGATGCAACTAAAATCACAGTTGAAAAACAGAATGTTTTGAAAATTTGTATTAATAAAAACAACCTATGATACCAAATGTTGGTCGGAGTGGATACTCAAGAGGGGGGTGAATTGAGTTCCAATTAGAATTTCTGTTAAAAATATTTCTCTTAAAATCCACCTATTTAAAAACAAAGTTAAACTGTAGTGAATTTATACAGAGTGTAAATCTTCAATTAGTTTCTCAAAGATTGATTAGGTCTCAGTTAATTTAATCTGAAGATTAAATTATCTTTTGAAACTAACTTACTGGTTTATAATAAGTATAAACACTTGATAATTTAACTACCAAAGTAACTTTAAATCAAATTATATTTCAAAGTAGTTAGCAGCGGAATATGAAATATATAGTGTACTTATGAATTAACCTAAAATGCACAGTAGATGTAACCAAGAGGTTCAGTCTCAAGCCGAGACTTAGTCCTCTCAAACAAATTATATAAATTTATCCACACCCTGGATCGGGGTAAACAATAGTGAAAACCTTGTCTAGGTACAGAGACCTCTACCATAGTTCTACGTGGGAAAACAAACAACAGCTCACAGCTATCGAGGTCTTACTTGACCTCTACCACTATCCAAAGTGGGTAACAAGAGAGTTAATAGAGTTTGAATGAGGATTTTGGAATCCTCTAGCTTAGCTCAGGAGGCAGTGTGTGTGTAAAATAAACAGGGTACACACACTACTCGAAATGTAGATTATAGAATCTCTAAAGTAAGTGTGAATGAGTTTAGAAAAGCTTTAGTGATTTGCAGTGCAGCTCTGGACCCGTTTGATTTGTCCGAAAATCTTCTGAGTACTTCTCTGGTTCTTGTTCTGAAAAAGAGAGTATCGTTTTCTTCCTTGGTTCTAGGTTCAACTTATCAGCCTGAGTGCATGAAGTGTTTGTTGTAGTTCTTCACTCAAGATGTAGCTTTTTTTCTCCTCTAGAAAATAATTTCTTCATGTATGTCCAGTGTTCTTGGAGTAGGGATGTATCCTTGCGAGAATGCACCATGTTTCAATGATGTTGAGCCCTTATCTTTTTCACCCTTCGTGTGCCTTCTTAGTTCCTTGATTCTCACTGTATGCACACCACCTTGTTCACTTCTATCCAACTATGTCTTTATCTTCCCTTTTGTATCTTTCAGCTTCGGCAAATGGGAATTATTACCTTTTGCATGGGTACTAGGTACAGTTCCCCAACAAGGCAACAGATATCATTAAATAACATTAACTGTATTAAAAACATCACATGTAACCGTTAGATTAATAAATAAATAATATTGAGAGTATAGAGTTGACTGGTTGGTGAATCATTAGTATCCATCTGTTGGTAGATGTGTACGGTGGACTTTGTGTAACAATGACCTTCCATCGGTAGCTCTTTGCATCGGTAGCTCTTGGTATCGGTACCTCACTCTGTATTGGAAACTTTTGATATCGGTATCTCTATATATCGGTGACTTCATTCTATCGGTAGCTTCATTATGTATCAGTAACTCTATATATCGGTCGCTCTTGGTCTATCGGTAGCTCTGGTCTATCGGTTGCTCCGGTCTATCCGTAGCTCTATGTATTGGTGACAGTCTATATCGGTAGCTTACTTTGTTTCAGGGATTATGTGTATCGGTAGACTTATGCATATCAGTAGCTCCATTCTGTACTATCGGAAAACATGTTCTATTGATAGCTATCTACATCGGTGACCTTGTTCTATGCTTACCGGTAGATTTGTACATATCGGTAGCTCTGTACATATCAGTAGCTCTTCGTATCGGTGACTCTGTGTATCTGTATTATGAAAAACATATCTGATTGGGTTAGAATTACTTCATAACTCATACGAACATGGATAAACATTGAATAACATATCTCAAGGACTATTTTAATATTATTATCGTCATGATAATAGTATATCATAGATTGAGCGAATTTGAATATTGATAAATAGTAATTGGAATTATCAAGGTATGTGAAAGCACAGTTGAGATTTTCAAAACATGTGAGGTCAACAATTATTATTATTATTATCATTATCATTATTATTATCATTATCACATGAAAATGCACATGCATGTGCGTTGTTATTTATTATTAATTACCATGCACGTGCATGCATTATTATTATTATTATTATTACAACAATTAGTATTATCAATATTATCATCAAATGTAAATGCACATGCACATGCATGTGCATTATTATTTATTATTATTCATTTATTATTTAATACTATGTACCTACACATGAAATGCACTTGTGTTATTCTATTATTTTTATTATTATTATAATTCTTGTTCTTGTTGTTTTTTGTATTATCAAATACAAATGCACATGCACGTGCATTGTTATTTATTATTTTTTACCATGCACATGAATGCATCATTATAATTATCATTACATGAAAATGCACATACACGTGCGTTATTATATATTATTTATTATCATGAACATGAAAATGCAATGCACTTGCGCTATTATATTATCACATGTGTTATTATTATTTATTCTCATGAACATGCACACACAATGCAGGAGCGTTATTCTATAATCACACGTGTTATTATTTATTATTTATAATTATTTAGATGCAAATGCATTTTGTTTTCTTTTTGTGAGTGTTTTTGGGTTTCTTAGGTTATATTAGAGTTTATTATGGTTTATTAGGGTTTCTAGGTATTTTTAAGTTATATTAGCATTTTTTGTCTTTATTAGGTTATATTAGTGTGTTTAGGTATTTTTAAGTAATATAGCCTGTTTTTATTGTTTGTGATAGTTTTTTATTGTTTGTGAGTGTTTTTAGGGTTTATTACGTTATATTAGATTTTATCAGGGTTTTTGGGGATTTTTTAAGGTATACTAGACATTTTTTTTCTTTATTAGGGTTTTTTAGGGTAGAGTATGGTTTATTTGGCTTTATTTGTGGTTTATTAAGGCTTTTTAGGGTTTGTTTGGGGTATATTAGGGTTTATTAGTGTTTATTAGTGTCTATTAGGGATGGTTAGGGTTGTTTAGGTTTTCTTAATGTGTTTTTTGGGTGTATTAGGTTTTATTATAATTTATTAGGGTTTATTAGGTATTTTTGGGGTTTTAATAGGGTTGAGTAGAGTATCTTAGGGTTTTTAGGGATTGTAAGGTGTTTTTAGGGATTATTAGAGTTTATTAGGGGTTTATTAGGGTTTAATTTTTTATATTATTGTATATTAGGGTTTAATATTTTTTAGGGTTTTAAAGCGTCTTTAGGGTTTTTGTAGAATTTTTTAGAGTTTTTGTAGTGTTGTTAGAGTTTATGTATAATTTTTAGTGTTTATTTAGTGTTTTTAGGGTTTAGTTAGCAGTTTTATATTTTATGTGTCAGTTTTATGGTTTATGTAATGTTTTAAGGTTTTATGTAGTGTGTTTAGGGTTTAGGTTTTATATAGCATTTTTAGGGTTTATGTTACGTTTTCTGGGTTTATGTAGTGTTTTTAGGGGTGATGTAGTGTTTATGTTGCTTTTTTTAGGGTTTGTGTAACGTTTTTAGGGTTCATGTAGTGTTTTTGGGTTTATATTGTGTTTTTAGGTTTTATGTAGCGTTTTTTAATATTTATGTTGCGGTTTTTAGGGTTTATGTTGTGTTTTTAGGGTTTACGTTACAGTTATAGGGTTTATGTAGTGGTTTTAGGGAATTTGTAGCATTTTTTGGGTTTAGGTTGCATTTTTTGGTTTATGTTGCGTTTTTAGGGTTTTTGTTGCATTTTTAAGGTTTTATGTAACGTTTTTAGGGTTTATGTATCTTTTTGAAGCCTTTTTTAGGGTATATTCTATTATTCTATTATCACATGCGTTTTGATTGTTATTTTTATTATTACATTTATTGTTATTATTTTTATTATTGTTATTATCATCAAATGAAAATGAAAATGCAAGTGCATTATTATTTATTACCATACACGCGCCCATTCAATACGTGTGCGTTAATCAATTTTCACATGCGCTATTATTATTAATATTACTATTATTGTTATTATTATCATCATGAGCGCTGTGAGTTATTATTTATTATCAAGCACTGCACATGCAATTCACATGCGTTATTCTATTATCACATGCGTTGTTGTTGTTATTGTTGTTATTACTACTACTGTTATTATTATTATTATCATCTCATGCACATGCACATGCACATGCACATGCATTATTATTTATTTTTTATTACCATGCACGTGCACATGCAATGCACACACATTATTTTATTATCACATACCTTGTTATTCTTATTGTTCTTATTATTATTGTGGTTGTTGTTGTTGTTGTTATTGTTTTTGTTGTTGTTATTCTTATTATCATCACATGCAAATGCACAATCAAATGCACATGCAAACACATAAACACGCACATTCATTGCACGTGTGTTATTCTATTATCACATGTGTTGTTATTATTAATATTATAATTATTATTATTATTATTATTATTATTACCATTGTCATCATCATCACATGAAAATGCAATGCACGTGCATGATTGTTTATTACCATGCACATGCACACGTAATTCACATGCAATATTCTATTATCACATGCATTGGTACTACTACTATTATCACTACTACTACTAATACTGATATTATTATTATCATCACAATAAAATGAATATGCACGTGCGTTATTATTTATTATTTAGTACCATGTGCGTGCATACGCATTGCACTTGTCATATTGTTTTATTATTATTATTATTATTATCACAGTTATTATAATAATTATTATTATTATTATTATTATTATTACTATTATTATCATTATCATTATCATTATCATTATCACATGCAAATACAAATGCATGTGCGTTGTTATTTATTATTTATTATCAAGCACATGCATGCGTTATTATTAGTATTATTATTATTATTATTACAATTAGTATTATTAATATTATTATCAAATGTAAATGCACTTGCACATGCATGTGCGTCCTTATTTACTATTATTTATTTATTATTTACTACTATGCACGTGCACATGCAATGCACTTGCATTATTCTATTATTATTATTTTTTGTTTTTATTGTTTTTATTATTATTATTGATGTTGTTGTTGTTTGTATCATCAAATACAAATGCACATGCACGTGTGTTGTTATTTATTATTTATTAACATGCACGTTCATGCGTCATTATCATTATCATTACATGTAAATGCACATACATGTGCATTATTATATATTATTTATTACCATGCACATGAAAATGCAATGCACTTACGTTATTCTTTTATCACATGTGTTATTATTATTTATTCTCATGCATGTGAACACACAATGCACTTGCGTTATTCTATTATCACATGTGTTATTATTTATTATTTATTATTATTCTCATCAAAATGCACATTCATGTGGACTTTGTTATTATTTATTGTTTGTTACCATGCACATGCACATGCACATGCACATGCACTTGCACTTGGATGTGCATTATTATTTATTATTTATTATCATTCACATGCACATGCACATACACATACAATTCATATGCGTTGTTATTTATTATTTATTATTTATTATCATTTACATGAAAATGCGCGTGCATATGCACATGCACATGCGTTATGATTAATTTTTAAAACCATGCACATGCCTATGCACATGCACGTGCGTTATTACTAATATTATTATTAGAGGTATTTTTAGGGTTTACAATCATTTTTTAGGATTTTTTGTTGTTATTAACATTTATTATGGTTTGTTAGGATATTAGGGTCTTTTAATGGTATATTAGAGTTTTTTAGGGTTTGGTGGGGGTTATTAGGATTTTATTAGGGTTTATTATGGTGTGTCAAGGTTTATTAGGGTTTATTAGGTATCTTTAGGGTTTTATTAGGATTATGTTGGGTTTATTAGGGTATATTATTGTATATTATGGAATATTTGGGTATGTTTAGGATTTATTAGGCTTTATTATGGTTCATTATAGTTTATTAATTTTTAAGAGTGCATATTTGTGTTTTTAGGGTTTAGTAGTATTTATTCGGGTTTATTAGTGCTTTTAAGCTATGTTTGGTTTCATTAGCATTTATTAGGGGTTTTATGGATTTTTAATGGTATTTTGCATTTTTTAGGGTTTGGTGGGGTTTATTCTGGTTTATTATGGTGTGTTAAGGATTATTAGGGTTGAGTAGGTATTTTTAGGGTTTTATTAGGGTTGATTATGTATCACTAAGGTTTTATTAGGGTTTATTCGGGTTGAGTATGGGTTTTTAGGGTTTGTTAGAGATTTTTAGGGTTTACTAGGGTTTGTTAGTGTTTTTATTAGGGTATATGAGTTTTTTTAGTTATTGATAATATATAGGAGGGGTTGTTATGACCTTTTATGTTTTATTAGCGTGTTTTTAATGTTTTTGAGCATTTTTAGTGGTTTGTGATGTTTTATTTGAATTTATTATGTTTTATTAGGGTTTCTAGGGCTTTCTAATGGTTTGTTTGTGTTTTTTTGTTTATTGGGGTTTAGTTGAGTTTTATTAGGTTTTGTTATGGTGTGTCATGGTTTATTAGGGTTGAGAAGGTATTTTTAGTGTTTTATTAAGGTTTATCCATTTTTATTAGTGTTTATTCGGGATTTTTAGGGGTTTTTAGGGTTTTTTAGGGGTTTATTAGTTTTTTTATTAGGTTATATTAGTGTTTGTTAGGACATTTTAGATAATATAGTGTGTTTTTATTGTTTGTGAGAATTTTTTTTTGTTTGTGGGCATTTTAGGGTTTTTTTTGGTTATATTAGATTTTATTAAGGTTTATTAGGATTTCTAGGGATTTTTATGGTATATTATCATTTTTTTTCTTTATTGGGTTATATTAGTGATTTTAGGTCTTTTTAGGTAATATAGCACGTTTTTGTTGTTTGTGATCATTTTTTTATTGTTTGTGAGCGATTTTAGGGTTTATTAGGTTATATTAGAGTTTATCAGGGTTTTAGGGAATTTTTAAGGTATACTAGCATTTTATTCTTTATTAGGGTTTTGTAGGGTTTTATTAGGTGTTATTATGGTGTGTTAAGGTTTGTTAGGGTTGAGTTGGGATTATTTGGATTTATTTATGGTTTATTAGGACTTTTTAGGGTTTTTGGGGTTTATTAGGGTTTATTATTGTTTATTAGTGTCTATTAGGGTTGGTTAGGGTCGTTTAGGTTTTTGTAACTTGTTTTTAGGGTTTAATAGGTTTTATTATCATTTATTATGGTTTATTAGGTATTTTTAGGTTTTATTAGGGTTGAGTAGAGTTTCATAGGATTTTATGCAGGCTGTAAAGCGTCTTTAGGGTTTTTGTAGCATTTTTTAGGGTTTGTGTAGCATTGTAAGATTTTATGTATCATTTTTAGTGTTTTTGTAGCATTTTTAGGGTTTAGTTTTCAGTTTTTGATTTTATGTATCATTTTTATGGTTTATGTATCGTTTTTAGGGTTTATGTAGTTTGTTTAGGGTTTAGGTTTTATGTAGCAATTTTTAGGGTTTATGTTGCATTTTCTAGGTTTATGTAGCGTTTTAGGGGTGATTTAGCCTTTGTGTTGCCTTTTTTAGGTTTTATGTAATGTTTTTAGGGTTCATGGAGTGTTTTGAGGGTTTATATTGTGTTTTTAGGTTTTATGTAGCGTTTTTTAATGTTTATGTTGCGTTTTTAGGCTTTATGTTGTGTTTTTCAGGGTTTATGTTACAGTTCATGGGTTTATGTAGTGCTTTTAGGGTTTATGCAGTGTTTTTTGGGTTTATGTTGCGTTTTTTTATGTTACGTTTTTAGTGTTTGTGTTGCATTTTTAAGGGGTTATGTAACATTTTTAGGGTTTATATATCTATTTCAAGCCTTTTTTAGGGTTTTAAGGGTTGTTTTTGATTTGTAGTGTTTTTTAGGGTTTTTAACGGTTGTTTATGGTTTTTTATGGTATATGATTGATTTTTTATGATTTTTTGGGGGGTTTATGGGTTTATTTGTTTTTTTGGGATTGATAGGGGTTATTAGGGATTTTAGTGTGTTTTGGGGGTTTTTTGAGTATTGTAGCGGTTTTTAGGGTTTATATAATGTGTTTTAGGGTTGTTTTGGGTTCTTTAGGGGTTTTTTACTATTCTTTAGAGTTTAATATGGTTCTTTAGGGTTTATTAGGGTTCCTTAGGGTTTATTAGTTTTCTTTTGGATTTGCTACAGTTTATTAGCATTTTTTATTGTATATTAGGGTTTTATTGGGCTTTTGTGGGTAATAGAAGCTATTTCTAGGGTTTATCTACCTTTTTAGGGTTATTTTGGATTTATTAGGGTTTATTTTTTTTATTAGGGTTTTGTAACGTGTATTTGGGTTTGTTACGATTTACTAGGGTTTACTATTCTTTGTTAGGGTTTATTGCAGTTTATTAGGGGTTTGTTATGAGTTGTTTCAGTTTGTTACGATTGATTTGGCGTTGTTAGGATTTATTACGATTTATTTGGATTTTTGAGGGTTTGTTATGATTTATTTTTGTGTTATTAGGGTTTGTTATGGTTTATCAGTGGGTTGTAGGGTTTTGTAGGGATTTGTAGGCTATTGTATGGAGGTTTTTGTAGCATTTTGTTGGGTTTGTTAGGGTTTTTAGTGATTATTAGGGTTTATTATGGTTTAATATTGTTTTTATTGTATATTAGGGGTTTTGGGCTTTTTAGCGTTTATTTGGGTCTAATAGAGTTTGTTAGGGTTTATTACAGGTTATTACAATTTATTAGTGTTTTTTAGAGTGTTTAGAGTTTAATAATGGGTTTTTGGGGTTATTAGGGTTTATTAGTGGTTCTTAGGGGTTATTAGTGGTTGTTAGGGTTTGTTAGGTTTTGTTAGGGTTTTTAGGGTTTTTATGGTTTGTTTGAGTTTTTTGGGGTCTTATGGGTTTTTTTGGGTTTTATGGGTGTGTTTGGATTTTTTATGCTTTGTAAGGGTTATTTTATCCATTTTTTGGGTTTTTTTTTGCGTTTTATGGGTTTTGAAGCATTTTTTGGTTTTTCGTAGCAATTGTTAGGGTTTATGTAGCATTGTTAGTGGATTTAGTTGTTCTTTAGGGGTTTATTTGGGGTTTATTAGGGTTTAATTTTTTATATTATGGTATATTAGGGTTTACTTTTTTATATTATGGTATATTAGGGTTTAATATTTTTGTGGGTTTTGAAGCGCCTTTGGGTTTTTATAGCGATTTTTAGGGTTTGTATTGCGTTGTTAGAGTTTATGTAGCATTTTTAGTATTTATGTAAAATTTTTAAGGTTTAGATAGTGGTTTTAGGTTTTATGTATCATTTTTAGGGTTTATGTAACATTTTTATGGTTTATATAGCGTGTTTAGGGTTTAGGTTTTATGTAGCATTGTTTCGGGTTTATGTTGCATTTTCTCAGTTTATGTAGTGTTTTTTTGGGTGATGGAGCATTTATGTTGCATTTTTTAGGGTTTATGTACCATTTTTAGGGTTCATGTGGTGTTTTTAGGGTTTATAATGAGTTTTTAGGTTTTATGTTGCATTTTTTTAATGTTTATGTTGCGATTTTTAGGGTTTGTGTTGTGTTTTTAGGGTTAATGTTACAGTTCTAGGGTTTATGTATCTTTTTTTGGGTTTATGTTTCATTTTTTGGTTTATGTTGCGTTTTTTAGGTTTTTTATTGCATTTTTTGGGTTTATGTAACATTTTTAGGGTTTATGTATCTATATGAAGCCTTTTTTGGGTTTTAATGGTTGTTTACGGTTTGTGGTGTTTTTTAGGGGTTTTAAGGGTTGTTAACGGGTTTTTATGGTTTTTTATGGTATCTGATGGATTTTAAATGGTTTTTGGAGGATTTTATGGGTTTATTTGTTTTTTGGGATTAATAGGGGTTGTTTGGGCTTTTAGTGTGTTTTACGGTTTTTTGGGTATTGTAAGAGTTTTTAGGGTTGACATAATGTGTTTTAACATTTTTTTGTTCTTTATGGTTTTTAGTGTTATTTAGGATTTGTTACATTTTCTTAGCATTTTTTTATTATAAATTAGGGTTTTATTGGGCTTTTATAGGCATTAATAGCTTTTTCTAGGGTTTATCAACCTTTTTTAGGGTTAATTTGGATTTATTAAGGTTTATTAGGGTTTATTTTATTTATTAGGGTTTAGTAACGTGTATTTGGGTTTATTAAAATTTATTGGGGTTTATTAGGATTTGTTTGTGTTTATTGGGGTTTATTAGGGGTTTGATATTGTTTGTTTCAGTTTGTTATGATTTATTTGGGGTTTTATGCATTTTTTTGGGTTTTATGGGTGTGCTTGGGTTTTTTATGGATTATTAGGGTTTTTATAGCATTTTTTGGGGTTTTGTTGTGTTTTGTGGGTTATGAAGAATTTTTCGGGTTTTTTTAGCAATTGATAGGGTTTATATAGTGTTTTTAGTGTCTTTAGTGGTTCTTCAGGGTTTTAGGGTTTTAGGGTTCTTTTGGGTGTATTAAGGTTTCTTTTAAGGTTTTTATAGTTTGTTAGGTGGTTTTTAGGGGGTTTTTTGGGTTTCATTGGTTTAGTTAGGGGTTTATAGGAATTTTTAGGCTTTTTATGGTTTTTTAGCGTTTTTAGTGGTTTTAGGGGTTTTGAAGTTTTTTTTTTGTTTTTATGTTATTTTTTCAGGTATTTTTGGTATTTTCTATTTTTAGGGGTGTTAGGGTTTTTAAGGTTATTTGGATTTTTTAGGGTTTTTAGGGTTATTATGGTTTTTTGGGTTTTTTGGATTTTTTTGGGTTTTTATGGTTTTTTAGGGTTTTTTCGTGTTTTTTCATGTTTTTTAGGGTTTTTAGAGAATACTAGCATTTTTAATGGTTTTATATAGTTTTTTTGTATATTTGGGTTTTTAGGTATTTTGTAGCTTTTATTGGGGTCTAATAGGGGTTTTTGGGTTTATTACGATTTATTAGTGTTTATTAGGGTTTAGTAGTGGGTTTTAAGGTTTATTAGGGTTTATTATGGTTTATTATTGGTTGGTAGGGTTTTTTAGGATTTATTAGTTCTTATTAGAGTGATTTAGGGTGTATAAGGGTTTTATAGGGTTTCTAAGGGTGTGTTAGGGTTTCTAACGGTGGGTTGGGGTTTTTATGGGCTGGTTAGGGTTTCTAAGGGTGTTCTATGGTTTCTAATGGTTTCTAAGGTTGTGTTAGGGTTTCTATGGGTGCGTTAGGTTTTCTAAGTGTGTGCTAGGGTTTCTAAGGGTGTGTTAGGGTTTCTAAGGGTGTGTTAGGGTTTCTCAGGGTGTGTTAGTGTTTATTAGATTTTCTTAGGGTTTTTTTAGTGTTTTTAGGGTTATGTTAGGGTTTCTTATTGTTTCTTAGGGGTTTTTAGGGTTTCTTTGGGTTTTTTTTGTGTTTAATGGGGTTTCTTAGTGCTTCTTGGGGTTTATTAGGGCTTGTTTGGGTTTGTTAGGGTTTGTTAGGGTTTGTTATGTTTTTTTAGGGTTTTTGGGGTTTGTTAGGGTTTTTTAGTGTTTGTTAGTGTTTGTTAGGGTTTGTAGGGGTTTGCGTAGTTTTTAATGGTTTTTAGTGTTTATGGGGTTATTCGTGGTTTTTTAGGGTTATTTAGTTGTTCATGGTTGTCACATATGTGTAGAGCTAGTCGCATGCTTCAATTAGATATGTGGCAGTGGTGAAACAGACACCCAGCGCAATAGTTTTGGTTATTTGTAGGACCTAAAAACCTTTGGGTCTTTAATAACGTGATAATGTGTTCCTATTGGTCACATATGTGTTGATCTAGTTGAAAGCCTCTATTTGATATATGGTAGAGGCAAAACAGACACACGGAGTAGAAGTTATGGTCTTTTGGAGGGTTTAAATACCTTTTTGGGCCTTCAAGAATATGATAAGGTGCTTCAGTGGTTACAGGAGTGTAGTTATAGTCTCAAGATTCGATTTGATATGTGGTAGAGGCAAAACAGACACCCATAGAATAAGTTATTGCAAAACAGACAGCAGAAGCCAATCTTTTGACCATCCAAAAAGATTTTGGGACTTTTTGGGGGATGAAGAATGTCAGAAAGGTTTCCAGTGGTTACCAGTGTTTGTATCGTTTCACAATATTTGATTTGATATGTGGTAGAGACAAAATGAACACATGTAGCAGAAATTATTGTCATGTTAAATTGAGAAACCCTCATAGCACCTAAAAACCTAAGAAACCCGCAACTCACTAAAAAATGCATAAATTATCCTTCGGGTGTCCGTTTGAGCGCTATTACTAGTAAAATAAAAGCTCGTGAGATGATTAAGGACCAAGTATAATTGAAACTATGATGAGATTAAAGAAACATAAGTTATATTAGTTATACTACTCCAAAAAAAAGTCCAACTTCAAACAACCATAACATTCACTATGGTTGTCTGTTTGAGCTCTACCACATATCAACTCGAAGGCAGCGAAGAGATCTACACAAGAAGGCTAAATTGAAAAATGTTGAAGTCATATGTGGGACTTTAAAATCCAAAAAACCCTCCAGAAGGCCTCTGAAACATCATTTCCTTTTCCGGATCCTAGTCAAATTCTTCTTAAAATAGTCATAACTTCAGATCTGTGTGTTTGTTCAGCCTCTGACACCTGTTTTTGTCGTAGTTAATTCTAGGATGTTTAGTTTGAATATTCATAGAGCGGAAATAGACACCTGAAGAAAAATTTATGCTTTTTTTTAATGACTCTTTGATTTGTTAGGTTTTTCGAGACACCATTTCTAGCACTTTTGTCATGTCTCCTGTTTTTTCAAACAACTATAACTTATTATTTCTGTGGTTATTATTATTATCATCATCATCTCAGGAAAATGAAAATGTACATGCACGTGCATTATTATTATTATTTTTTTACCATTCACGTGCACGTGCAATGCACACATGTTATTTTATTATCACATGCATTGTTATTATTATTGTTTTTATTTTTATTATGGTGGTTGTTGATGTTGTTGTTATTGTTGTTATTTTAATTATCATCACATGCAAATGAACATCCAAATTCGCATACATGCAAATTCAATGGACGTGCGTTATTCTATTATCACATGCGGTGTTACTAATAATAATAATAATAATATTATTATTATTATTATTATCATCATCATCGCATGCAAATGAAATGCAGAAGAGTTATTATTTATTACCATACACATGCACACATAATGCACATGAAATATTCTATTATCATATGCATTAGTACTACTACTATTATCACCACTAATACGTTTATTATTACTACTTCTATTATTATTACCATCATCACATGCAAATGTAGATGCACATGCGTTTTTATTTATTATTTATTACAATGTACGTGCATATGCAATGCACTTGTATTATTCTTTTATTATTATTGTTATTATTATTATTATTATTATTATTATAACAGTTATTATTATTATTATTATCATCATCATCATTATAATTATTATTATCATTATCACATGAAAATGCACATGCATGTGCGTTGTTATTTATTATTAATTTTCATGCACGTGCATGCGTTATTATTATTATTCTTAATAAAATTAGTATTATCAATATTATCATAAAATGTAAATGAACATGCACATGCATGTGCATTCTTATTTATTATTATTTATTTATTATTTACTACTATGTATGTACAAATGAAATGCACTTGTGTTATTCTATTATTATTATTATTATTATTATTCTTATTGTTGTTGTTGTTGTTTGTATCATCAAATACAAATGCACATGCATATGAGTTGTTATTTATTATTTATTACCATGCACGTGAATGCGTCATTATCATTATCATTACAAGTAAATTCACCTGCACCTATGTTATTATATATTATTTATTATCATGCACATGAAAATCCAATGCACTTGCATTATTCTATTATCACATGTGTTATTATTATTTATTCTCATGAACATGCACCCGCAATGCACGTGCGTTATTCTATTATCACACATGTTATTATTTATTATTTATTATCATTCAGATGCAAATGCACATTCATGTGGACTTGGTTATTAGTTATTGTCACTAGTGCAGAAAACATTATTTACATCGGTTATTTTTCATTTTTTACGTCGGGTTTTAGCCGACGTTAATACGGAAGACGTTATAAATAACGTTTTTTACATTGGTTATTTAAAAACCGACGTAACATACATAAACTCGAGGTTTTTATCACGTCGGTTAATTAATAACCGACGTGAAAACCCCGGGGGGGGGGGGGTTATAACGTCGGTTATTCTATAACCGCCGTGATAAACCCGGGGGGGGGGCTTTATCACGTCGGTTATACAATAACCGATGTCATAAACACGTGCGGGTGACTTTATCACGTCGGTTATTGAATAACCGACGTGATAAACTCCTGGGATATGCTTTATCACGTCAGTTATTAAATAACCGACGTGTTAAACCAGTCTCGGGAGGGGTTTATCATGTCGGTTAATCAATAACAGACGTGATAAAAATCCTGGGAAATGGTTTATCATGTCGGTTATTAAATAAATGACCTGGTAAATCAGTCCTGGGAGGGGTTTATCACGTCGATTAATCAATAACCGAGTTGATAAATCATTTCCCAGGTCCTTTATCACGTCGGTTATTACATAACCGACGTGATCAACTATGCCACAAATGTTTATCACGTCGGTAATGAAAAAAACCGATGTGATAAACGCTTCTTGATTTCTTTATCACATCGGTTATAAAATAACCGACGTGAAAGAAAAAAAAATTAAAAAAAATCCACTACATTCCTCTACTCTCCCCCAAAATCAACCAGAAACCAAATCAATAATTCGTACCACAAAAAAAGAAGATCAAAACATGAACTAAAGAAAATTTAAGCATTTAAATTGATAACAGATAAAACATACCCACTTGATAGCCCCCAACCTCATGTATACCCCCTGTACAGCCCTCCCCCACCCCATTGGAGCTCCCACCACACCCCTAGACTGCCCCCCGACCCCCTGGATAGCCCCAAACACCCCTCAACAACCCCCCCCCCCACCCTTCTGAACAGCACCCCCTCACCCCCTCACCCCACTTGACAGCACCCACCACACCCCTGGACTGCCCCATGACCCCCTGGACAGCCCTAAACACCCCTCGACAACACCCCCACCCTCCTGAACAGCACCCCCTCACCCCCTCACCCCACTTGATAGCCCCCACCACACCCCTGGACTGCCCCGACCCCCTAGCTAGCTCCAAACACCCCGGGACAACCCCCCACCCTCATGTATACCCCCCATACCCTGGAAATCCCTCCCCCTCCCCATTGGAGCCCCCACCACACCCCTGGACTGCCCCCCACCCTCCTGAACAGCACCCCCTCACCCCCTCACCCCACATGACATCCCCCACCCCATTGGAGCCCCCACCACACCCCTGGATTGCCCCCGACCCCTTGGACAGCCCCAAACACCCCTCTATAACCCCCCACCCTCCTGAACAGCACCCCCTCACCCCACTTGATAGCCCCCACCACACCCCTGGACTGCCCCCCGACCCCCTGGACAGCTCCAAACACCCCGGGACAACCCCCCCACCCTCATGTATACCCCCCCCCCACACCCTGGACAGCCCTCCCCCACCCCATTGGAGCCCCCACCACACCCCTGGACTGCCCCCCAACCCCCTGGACAGCCCCAAACACCCCTCGACAACCCCCCCCCCCACCACACCGGACAACCCTCCCAGACCCCTGGACACCCCCAACCCCACTGAACACCCCCCACACCCTTGAAACCCCTCCCCCCCAGACCAAAATCCATACTAGAAAAACCATCATAAGTAGACCAAAACAAGAAATAAAGAAAAATTAAACATTCACATATATGACATTCAAAACTTACACTATCAACTTCAAAAAAAACTAAATCCAACCTAAACGACTACAAAATACACAATTACAACGACAATATTCAATATTAAATTTTACATTACAAACAACTAAAATTTAATCAAACCTGTAAAATAATTTGACCACTCCACTTGTAGTTGTTTGATGTCTTCAGCATTATAGGTTTGAGGGTCATCAAAAAGCTACAAATGAAAAGGATAGTGGTTAACGTGTATAATGAGTAAATCAAATTGAAATATTATGGCAAAGATTAAGAGGAAATCTTACCAGGTCAAAATTCACAACTGTCCCGGTTGTTATTATTTCATACATAAATCTTAATATATAATATCCGCATTCGATGACGCCTTGTTGTTCATGACAATTATGTTTGAATGAGTGTAAATTCAATATATTATTTTAATGTAATAAATCAAAAAGTACAAATTATAAATGGATATTTTTCCTTCGCATTTACATATTTGATCTTTGCATTCCTTTTCCTTGCTTTTTTTCGAAAGTAGACCCATGGCCAATTAGAAAATAATACTAATGGGGTAAATATAAAATTCATTATAATATATAAAAATATTGAGAAATTGAAACTTACTTTTCCAATATATTCTTAAAACTTTCCCACACATCATCATGGACAGAGCATATCCAATAAAGTGCTTTCTCCCTTGGGCAAAAAACCCCTAACATCCAATGATCACTGATAAAAGGAAATTTAACGTTAGTGGTTTTTTATGTTAAAAGATAATTAACTCTTTGAGAGAGATGTGTTTCATACCTCTCACAAAAAGGCATCATCCAACATTGTCTGACTATATTCTTTTCAAATCTTTCAGCAATATAAAGCATTCTTTGTTCCTCATCCAATGCACATGCTTCAGGGGAAATCAATTGCGGGTCCATGAATCCATATACATCTGTCAGCTCATTCCTCTCACAAATTTTATAAAGATACCTAATAAAAAACAGACATAAGTATACATTTTTAATAAATATAACACAGGGAAAAGGTGTTAAGCCTTACATGGAAAAAAAAAATTCACCACGTTGATGCCCAACTTATCTCCAGTAACAAGCTCCATGATATCAGTTTTCATAACCCCCACATTTATTTCACGTCCACAAACATGAGCTTCCATTGGAAACTCATAATGATCCGCCAAAAAATATGAATATCTTGACAATCTGTAAAGACTACCGGATTCTGTATCTGATGTCATAGCAATTTGTCTTTGTTGTTGTCTATACAGTATTTCTTTACCTTTGAAGTATTCCTGTAAAAATAAATTGAAAAATATATTAGTTTTCAAATGATAAAACAACTTTAATAAAAAAAAGATATAACATTCATACCTCTATGGTAATGAGTCGAAGAAGTCTGGATGGCCATATTAAAAAATGGTTGATACTATGTCCAACTGTCGCCACATCATCTGTAGGTAATGGAACCCGAGCTGATCTATCTATAATATCCTGTACAGTGACCCTCTGATTCTCTACCTCTAATTGTTGATGATGAACTATATCTCCTATACAATATACCAACCCATATGCTACTATATGCTGTTGAGAATCATCAACATACAACTCGCAATAAGTAGGAAGCTGCGGCAGAGGAGTAGGACAAAAAATGGGGTCAGTAGGTTGAGGTGGGGGAGTGGGAGCTACTGGCAGAGGTGGAGGATAAATAATGGGGTCTGTAGGGGGAGGTGGAGGAGTGTGAGCTGTAGTCTGAAATTATCTTTTCATGTCTGCAAATATAGACTGCACTGATGATCTAATCGTGTCCTCCATTTTCACATTAATATTATGAATTTCAGATTCCAAGGAATCAATTTTTTTCCTATAAACCCCCTCAATGTTTGAAGTTGAAGAAAGTGGCAACACTTTTCTTACCGATACACCTGCCAGATATCCTCTTACACGACCAGGATGTTCGGGCCTTCCCAATGCTACAGATAAAATATCTTCTCTCCCAGTAGCTGTAAATGTCCCCTGTGAACTCTTCTCCTCAAGAGAGTCCTGTATTAATTAATTGAACATTTTTGTATGGTTGAAATTATATGAAGAAAATGGTTAACTTAAATAAATAAAATATATATCTTACAATCCTCTCAGCTACGATTCTCGATTCATCCAAAAGATATTTCCCTTTTTGGACCTTCCGAGCTCTCTTCCATTTTTCATGTCCAGATGGAGGGGATGGAGGGGCCACCTCTCCAGAGCTTGAAGACTCAGCTCTTAGTTGTTGAAATTTTTCCGCCATCATTTGTTCTTCCAATAATGCATACCCTCTCAGAGATAAACTATGAGGGTATACATTTTTAGATTGGATCTTCTGATGAGATTTCCTTGTTTTCTGTAAATTAAGAATAATAAATCATTAACAAAATGTTAATAAGATCATTTATATAAGAAATCTTATAAAAGTTTACACTGCCCTTACCAAAAATGACTCTTTTCTTCTACTTTCAAAAAACTGTCTCCATGTTTCTTCATCTATAAGGGGATATATACGACATGGATTGTCATGACTCCTATGACTATAAATGAAATCATATGAGAGGGTTGATTTGAAATCCCTCCATCTCCTGGAAGCCAACGATAAGCATTTCTTCCTGAC
This sequence comes from Viscum album, assembly GCA_963277665.1. Lineage (NCBI taxonomy): Eukaryota > Viridiplantae > Streptophyta > Magnoliopsida > Santalales > Viscaceae > Viscum > Viscum album. The sequence continues at coordinate 4,481,862 of CAUJRU010000020.1, read as the reverse complement.
TCCTCCAGTGCCAGGAATATCAAATGTCATCTGATAAAGAAGAGTTTAAACATATTATATATACAAAAAACATTTAAAGAATATTCAAACAATATCAAATTTCATCTGATAAAGAAGAGGTTAAACATATTATATATGCTAGAAACATTTAAAGAATATTCAAACAATAACAAAAGATCTTACCAAAATCATCTCCCATAACTAAGAGATTGTCGCTTTATCCACACTTCTCTAGTCATCATACAAAATGCTTACTTTTCTCTTAGCCTGAGTTGCTACAAAACTCTTAAAATCTTTTGCATTTGGACCTCTAGGAATATCATCATCATCAAACTCAACGACTATCCTCTGATCCTGCGTGCGGGCAACTGATAATTTTGGTAAACGTGTGCACCCATGTTTACCAACCCTTGAACTCTTTGTTCTAATAGGATCATGTGAATGTTCCTCCCAAGAGGTATGACCAATATTCTCATCTCCAGAATCATGTGGTTGATCAACTGAATGATCTGTCATTATCCTTAAAATCAAAAAAACAAATGTTAGTTCAAAAATACACAAATTCAAATATTTTAATACTAATGTAATCAGAAAATAGAAAACTGTACTAAGTTACGTAATAATAAACATTGGTAATATGGTAATCATGTTAAACAATGGTAAAGATGGTCAAGGTGGTCAAAATGGTAAACATGTTAAACCTAGTAAACATGGTAAAGTAATTTTCACTGAACAAAAATAATAGATATATAATTCATGTAATGGTAAACATGATAAAGTAAACTAAACAAACTTAAAACAAAGAAAAACTTATACTTATTTTGTTTTAAAACATGTTTTAATAAATAAAAAACTTACAACATCTAACATTTATGAAAAAAATAAAGGTAAACAAGAAATAAACATATGTTACCTGTAATTTTAGGAATGTACAAATGGATTGTTTTCCCAAATTCCTTCGTTGTGATCGTTCCTTATGGCACAAACCATGTCTTCAACATGCTCATCATTATGTTCTGTTGATCTTTCCATGGAAATAGGGATCTCACATAAATCAGCATCTTCATCAACTTCATCCTCACCAAAATATTTTTTTCCCTTGTAAAACAATAGCCCACTGCATATATTATGGATCTACTACATAGAAAATTTGTTTTCCAAGTGTTTCCATTATAAAAGAATCAGTTGTGTCTTCCAATCTATCCAGATTAACAAGTGTCATTCCAAATTCATCGTGTCTGACATTGTTGTTACTGATAAACCATTTACAGTTAAAAACATGAACTTTAATTTTAAAGTAATCAACCTCCCATATGTCTTCAATCACTCCATAATATGCACTTGATGCAGAAATTGGGTTTTTGTCCTTAGCACTCGAAAAATGCATTGCTTCTGCAAACACCAATACACCACTATTCTGAACTGCACTTCTGTTGTCCTGAGCTTTCGTATGAAATGTATATCCATTAATGTCATAACCGGACCATGTTATCACATTTAAACATGGACCACCCACTATCCATTTTAATGTCTCTGATACATCTGATCTACCAAGCAAAGTCTTTTTAATCCATGACAAAAAAGTTTTGTTGTGCTCATTCAAAATTCACATTTCTTTCTTCTTTGTATGAAATTGTTTCAAATCATTAATATGCAATGTGATATACAGTTTAGCATCAGCTATGTTATTCAAGATGTATGATTCTAACTTCTTCATCTGTTCAGCTGACAATGATTTGACTTTCAAGCCACGAATCCCATTTCCCTCATTATTAACTCATTCATAGAGAGATGGAGGCAAACCTATGTGTTGCGCCGCATCCAAGTAGCTCGTACAAAACTCTGCTACCTCCTCAGAAATCTTCTTTTCAATAATGGAGGCTTCAAGTCGATATTGATTTTTAACATACCCCTTTAATATTTTCATATACCTTTCAAAAGGATACATCCAAAGAAGATATACAGGTCCATAAAGCTTTATTTCTCGAACCAGATGAATCATTAAATGCACCATAATATCAAAAAAAGTAGGTGGAAAATACATTTCTGATTGAAAAAGTATAAAAATTTCATCCTTTTCCAAAATGTTCAAATCATTCACATCAATCTCCTTGTTACAAATTGAATTGAAAAAATAACACAACTTCATCATAGTCTTTCTGACACGAATGGGAAATATTCCACGCAATGAAACTGGTAGATTTTTTTGCTTCATGACGTGACAATCATGTGATTTCATACCTATCAACTTCAAGTCCTTCAGTGAGACAAAACTTTTTACATTTAAAGAATAACCTTGAGGCACTTTGATATCATGAAGACACTGACAAAAGCTAATTTTCTCCCTCTTCGATAATGTATGACAAGCCGGGGGAAGAAATGTTTGTCTTCCTTTAGGAGTGGGAGTTAACTCCTAATTTATTCCCATTGATAGTATGTATAATCTTGCATTCAATATATCTTTAGTCTTTCCTTTAATATCTAACAATGTTCCAATCAAACAATCACATATATTCTTCTCCACGTGCATGACATCAATATTATGTTTAACTTCATGATACCTCCAATATGGTAGCTCAAAAAATATTGACCTTTTCTTCCAAATATGTCTATCATTACCAGATTTTTGTGTCTTTCCCAATGTCACATCAAGGTTTTTCACCCTCTCAAAATACAGATCTGGTGATAAAGGTTTTGGAGCAGTATCAAATTCTTGTGAGCCATTGATTGCCTTTTTTGTCTTCTATAAGGGTGATCCATAGGCAAAAACACTCGATAATCCATGTACACTGTTTTCCTCCCATGATGAAATTGACAATATGATGTATGTTGTTCGAAAATTGGACATGCTTTATGCCCTTTAACACTGTATCCAGACAAATTTCCATATGCTAGGAAGTCATTTATAGTGAACAGAAGCACTGCATGTAGTTGAAAATATTCCATTTTATAAGAATCATACACCCTAATACCATCAGCCCATAACAGTTTCAAATCATCAATCAACAGTGACAAGTAAACATCAATATCATTTCCCGGTTGCTTTGGACCAGAGATCATTATACTCAACATGACATATTTGTGCTTCATACAAACTTCAGGAGAGAGGTTGTAAATTACCAAAAAAACAGGCCATGAACTATGTGTGCTACCGAGGGTTTGTTAAGGATTCATTCCATCTGTGCACAACCCTAATCTGAGATTTCTTATTTCATTTCCAAATGTAGAGTACTGCGCATCAATTTTCTTCCATTGTGGACAATCAGCTGGATGACGTATTTTTCCATCACATATCGGCTCATCAGCATGCCATCTTAACCGTTTTGCATCATGTGAATTAGAAAATAAATGTTTGAAATGATGAATTATAGGAAGATAACAAAATACCTTTGCATGGAGCTTTGTAATCTCTACATCAGCCTGTGATTTGTCTTTCACCTTATACCGTGATATCCCACATTTAGGACACTCTGACAGAAATTCATATTCCTTCCTATATATAATGCAGTCATTCGGACAGGAATGTATTTTCTTATATCCCAATCCCATCAGGCGTAATATTTTCTTGGCCTTGTATTGTGAATCTGGAAGATCGTTATCTTTTGGAAGAATGTCTTTCATCAATTTTAGCATCTCTGTAAAACTTCTGTCACTCCATCCATGTTTCTCCTTCAGGTTAATCAATCTTAACACCACCGAAAAAACCGTAAAATCTGTACAACCAGGATATAATGGTTTTTTAGCATCACCATATAGACGCGCAACTTTTGGTTCTATCTCAATTTGTTCTGCTACAATATCGCGAATCATTTCTTCAATTTCATCAGAGTTACCATCTTGTGAATCGTCATCATCAGTGACAGTTCATCCAGTTTCACCATGCCAAATCCAAGGGTTGTAACTCAGATAAAAACCATGAAATATCAGATGATCTTTTATCTCTCTACTTTTCAACTTCTTCATATTCAAACATTTCAGACATGGACAGAAAAAAATGTCACAACTTAGAACATTTCGTTTAGAAAATTCCAAAAAGGCATCAACACCTTCCTCATATTCATTGCTCATTCGATGTGCCGTAATCCAACATTGACTCATTATTACCTATAACAAATATCAAAAATATATATATTTTTATGATAAGACAAATTTAAGTTTATATGAAAAAAATCATAATTTGAATGTAAAACAATTTTGAAATATAAAACAAATCTATGCGTATTTAAAAAAATATGCTTGAATATTTTTATTAAAAGAAAATATAGTTAGATATAACAATTTTAAATTCCATTGAATAAAAGAAAACCATGGAACCTACATGGTTGATAGAAAATTAGAGAGAATGGAGTAAACTTGAGAATCAAAACATATTTAAAATAAAAACTCAGATGGAGAAAATCACAATGTAAATCCAAACACCCCTGGACACCCCCCAACCCTCTGGACAACCCCCACCCCCCGGACAACCCCCAAAACCCTCTGGATAGGCCTCCACCCCCTTGTACATCCCCCCACACCCACCCACCCCCAAGACACCCCCAACCCTCTGGACAGCCCCCCAACCCCCCTGGATAGCCCCCCACCCCTCTAGACAACACCCCCACCCCTCCTGGACACCACCCCCACCCCCTACCCCCTTGGACACCCTGTTGGACACCCCCCAACCCTTTGGACATCCCCCACCCCCTGGACAGCACCCCACCCCTCCAGACAGCACCCCCCACCCCTCCTGGACACCACCCCACCCCGACCCCCTTGGACACCCCCCAACCCTCTGGACAGCCCCCCACCCCCGGACAACCCCCAAAACCCTCTTGGAAGGCCTCCACCCCCTTGGACAGCCCCCCACACCCACCAACCCCCATGGACACCCCTTGGACACCCCCAACCCTCTGAGCAGCCCCCACCCCCGGAAAACCCCCCAAACAATGGTTTACATATAAAACTAGGGATGGTGAACAATGAAAAACACATGCATTTAATATATACTTCAGCATGAAATAGATGGAATTAAATATTATTAAATATGGATACTTAAATGATCGTATTATAATTAAAAATAATCATTGATATTCAACTAATCAAATGATCACAAGTTTCTCGATAACTAATATCATAATTTATTTTATCAAAAAAGTCACACAAAATAGTCCACAAACATGTTTCGCACCAACATCACAATTTAATAAAACAATTCCTCAATTTATAAAACATTCTAAAAATGTTTGACATCTTAAATCACCTCTTTATCTTTCAAAACCCCTTATTAGGTGAATAACATCGCCAAAATATTGCATTTACACCATTTTATCACTTTTTTTAACTCACAAAATCATTTTCAATTTTCATAAAACAATCCTAAGAGGAACAACCATGTTTTGCACACAAAAGACATTCCAAAACCCCCATTCAAGAAAATAATCATACCAATACAAATCCAAAATATAAATTTCAGCTCAATACACATTTATTAAACCACCCCCATATTTTAATAATTTACCTCAAATAATGTCACAAACAATACACATGAAAAACAAACTTTTTCATAAAACACCTTCAAGAAGTGTGACAAGGTTTTACACATAACACCCATTCGAAACCCCCCTTTTGAGGCCCACATGACAACAAAGAATTAAAAAACCATAATTGGATTCCCCTTTCAAAATTAATGAATCACTTTCATAGGTTATAAAATACACCCAAATATTAACCTAAGATTCACACATTAAAAGCTCCCAATTTCAAGAAAAAATGAATATATAAAATTAAAGACATATCCAAATCCATCAAAAAAAAATTTGGGACCACAAAAAATATACAATGTAGGAAAAACGAATGAAAAAAAGCACACAAAAATATAGTGTTGCGAGTTCAAGGCTTACATGAAATGGGGGTTTTGGAATGCCTTTTGTGTTGCGAGTTAAAATCACACAAAACGAGTTGAGATGATAGATCCGGGAAAAAAAGCACACAAAAATCGAACGAGTAGAAAGCACACAAAACGAACGAAAAAAAGAACACAAAAATCGCAAAACATAAATATAGACTATCTGAAAAAACGAACGAAATAAATTCGTGGAAAGCTTACTTGAGTGTTGAGAGTTGAGATGATAGATCCGAGGAGAGTAAAGATGATAAACGTTGTAGGCAAAACGAGTTTAATGCAGCGAGATTGATGAGCCGATTAGGGTTTATCGCGCGAGAGAGACGATCCACCGGACTGTTGAACGAAAATTCGTAAATGACAATCCTCGGGGGTTGTTAATTTTTTAAATGTTTTATAACGTCGGTTATTTAATAACCGACGTTATAAACTGTTTTTTTACATTTATAACATCGGTTATTATAATAACCAACGTTATAAATGTATCAAATACGGCTTTTTTTACGTCGATTAATCTATAACCGACGTAAAAAATACATCAAAAATCACAGTTTTTACGTCATTTATAACATAACCGATGTAAAAAACACGTAAATATCTCATTTTTTACGTCAGTTATTTTATAACCGACGTAAAAAACCCCCGTGCCTTGGTTTTTTACGTCGGTTATTTTATAACCGACGTAAAAAACCCTCCGCGCTTTGGTTTTTTACGTCGGTTATTTGATAACCGATGTAAAAACCGAACACGGGCGATTTTTAACTTCGGTTATTAAAATAACTGACATTAAAAATCAACTCACCACATTTGTTACGTCGGTTATTTTATAACCGACGTAAAAAACCACGTTTCACAGATTATCACGTCGGTTATATATAATCGATGTAAAAAATGGTGACGTAAATAACGTTTTCTGCACTAGTGTGTTTATTACCATGCACATTCACATGCACATGCACATGCACATGCACATGCACATGCACTTGTAAGTGCGTAATTATTTATTATTTATTATCATTCACATGCACATGCACATACACATGCAATTGACATGCAAATGTGCAGCATATGCACATGCACATGCATTATGATTTATTATTTAAACAATGTACATGCATATGCACATGCACTTGTGTTATAAATACTATTATTATTAGAGGTATATTTAGTGTTTACTTTTAGTTTTTAGGATTTTTAGGTGTTATTAACATTTATTATGGTTTGTTAGGGTTTTAGGGTTTTTTAATGGTCTATTTGCGTTTTAGGCTTTTGTGGGGGTTATTAGGATTTTATTAGGGTTTATTATGGTGTGTCAATATTTATTAGGGTTCATTCGGTATTTTTAGAGTTTTATTAGGATTGAGTTGGGTTTATTATGTTATATTATGGTATATTATGGTATATTTGGGTATGATTAGGATTTATTAGGGTTTATTATGGATCATTATGGTTTATTAATTTTTAAGAGGGTATATAAGGGTTTTTTAGTGTTTAGTATTGTTTATTCAGGTTTATTAGAACTTTTATGTTTTGTTATGTTTTATTAGCATTTATTAGGGGCTTTTGTGATTTTTAATGATATATTTGGGTTTTTAGGGTTTAGTGGGGTTTATTATGGTTTATTATGGTGTGTTAAGGTATATTAGGGTTGAGTAGGTATTTTTATGGTTTTATTAGGGTTTAGTTAGTATCTTTAAGGTTTAATTTTGATTTATTAGGGTTGAGTTGGGTTTATTACAGTTTGTTACAGATTTTTAGGGTTTACTAGGGTTTGTTAGTGTTTTTATTAGGGTATATGTGTGTTTTTTAGTTTTTTTAATATATATATGAGGGGTTGTTATGACTTTTTAGGTTTTATTAGTGTCTTTTTAGTGATTGTGTGCATTTTTAATTGTTTATTAGCTTTTATTTGAATTTATTATGGTTTATTATCTTTTCCAGGGCTTTTTAATGGTTTGTTTGCATTTTTTTTGTCTATTGGGGTTTAGTTGGGTTTTATTAGGTTTTGTTATGGTGTGTCAAGGTTAATTGGGGATGAGAAGGTATTTTTAGGGTTTTATTATGGTTTTATTTGGGTTTATTAGTTTTTATTAGGGTTAATTAGGGATTTTTAGGATTTATTATAGTTTACTAGGGGTATATTAGTTTTTTTGTTTTATTAGGCTATATTATTGTTTGTTAGGTCTTTTTAGATAATATAGTGTGTTTTTATTGATTGTAAGCATTTTGTTTTGTTTTTGTGAGCATTTTTAGGGTTTCTTAGGTTATATTAGAGTTTATTATGGTTTATTAGTGTTTCTAGGGATTTTTAAAGTATATTATCATTTTTGTCTTTATTAGGTTATATTAGTATATTTAGGTCTTTTTAGGTAATATAGTGAGTTTTTGTTGTTTGTGATATTTTTTATTGTTTGTGAGCATTTTTAGGATTTATTACATTATATTAGAGTTTATCATGGTTTCTAGGGATTTTAAAGGTAAACTAGCATTTTTTTTCTTTTTTAGGATTTTTTGGGTTTTATTAGTGATTATTATGTTGTGTTAATGTTTTTTAGGGTTGAGTAGGGGTTATTTGGCTTTATTTATTGTTTATTAGTGATTTTTATGGGTTTTGGGGGTTTATTAGGGTTTATTAGTGTTTATTAGTGTCTATTAGGGTTGGTTAGGGTTGTTTAGGTTTTCTTAACATATTTTTTGGGTTTATTAGGTTTCATTCTCATTTATTAGGGTTCGTTAGGTATTTTTGGGGTTTTATTAGGGTTTAGTAGAGTTTATTAGGGTTTTTTGGGATTATAAGGTGTTTTTAGGGATTATTATAGTTTATTACGGGTTTATTAGGGTTTAATATTTTATATTATGGTATATAAGGGATTAATATTTTTGAAGGTTTTAAAGCGTCTTTAGGGGTTTGAAACATTTTTTAGGGTTTCTGGAGAGTTGTTTGAGTTTATTTAGCATTTTTAGTATTTATGTAGTGTTTTTAGGGATTAGTTAGCACTGTTAGATTTTATGTATCATTTTTAGGGTTTATGTAACATTTTTAGGGTTTATGTAGCGGGTTTAGGGTTTAGGTTTTATTTAGCATTTTAGGGGGTTTATGATATGTTTTATGAGTTTATGTAGTGTTTTTAGGGGTGGTGTAGCATTTATCTTACATTTATAGGGTTTGTGTATCGTTTTTAGGGATCATGTAGTGTTTTTAGGGTTTATATTGTGTTTTTAGGTTTTATATAGCATTTTTTAATGTTTATGTTGTGTTTTTTAGGGTTTATGTTATGTTTTTTTGGGTTTACATTACAGTTCTATGGTTTATGTAGTGGTTTTTTGGTTTATGTAGCCTTTTTTGGGTTTATGTTGCGTTTTTTGGTTTTTGTTGCGTTTTTAGGGTTTTTGTTGCATTTTTTAGGGTTTATGTAATGTATTTAGGGTTTATATATCTATTTGAATCCTTTTTTAGGGTTTATTCTATTATTTTATTTTCACATGCATTTTTATTGTTATTGTTGTTATTATCATCAAATACAAATGCAAATTCACGTGCATTATTATTTATTACCGTACACGCGCACATTCAATAAGTGTGTGTTATTCTGTTATCACATGCACTATTATTATTAATATTACTATTATTGTTATTATTATCATCACGTGCACTATGAGTTATTATTTATTATCATGCACTGCACATGCAATGCACGTGAATTATTCTATTATCACATGTTTTGTTGTTGTTATTATTACTACTACTGTTGTTATTATTTTTATTATTATCATCTCATGCACATGCACATGCACATGCATTATTATTTATTTTTTATTGACATGCACGTACACATGCAATTCACACATGTTATTTTATAATCACATACCTTGTTATTCTTATTGTTGATATTATTATTGTGGTTGTTGTTGTTGTTGTTGTTGTTGTTATTGTTATTATCATCACATGAAAATATACACGCAAATGCACATGCAAATACATAAACATGCACATTAAATGCACATGTGTTATTCTATTATCACATATGTTGTTATTATTAAAGTTAATATTATTTTTATTATTATTATCATCATCGCATGCAAATGCAATGCATGCGCGTTATTATTTATTACCATGCACGAGCACACGTAATGGACATGAAATATTCTATTATCACATGCATTGGTACTACTACTATTATCACCACCACTACTACTCCTATTATTATTATTATCATCACATGCAAATGCAGATGCACGTGCGTTATTATTTATTATTTATTACCATGTGCGTGCATATGAAATGCACTTGTTTTATTCTTTTATTGTTAATAAAATTATTTTTTTCACAGTTATTATTATTATTTTTATTATTATTACTATTATTATCAATATCATTATTATTATCATTATCACATGCAAATACACATGCATGTGCGTTGTAATTTATTATTTATTACCATGCACGTGCATGCTTTATTATTATTATTATTATTATCACAATTAGTATTATTAGTATGATTATCAAATGTAAAGGCACATGCACATGCATGTGCGTTCTTATTTACTATTATTTATTTATTACACACAACTATGCATGTGCACATGCAATGCACTTGCATTATTCTATTATTATTTTTATTGTTTTTATTATTATTATTGTTGTTGTTGTTGTTGTTTGTATCATCAAATAAAAATGCACATGCATGTATGTTGTTATTTATTATTTATTACCATGCACGTGCATGCGTCATTATCATCATCATTACAAGTAAATGCACATACACATGCATTATTATATATTATGTATTACCATGCACATGAAAATACAATGCACTTGCATTATTCTTTTATCACATGTGTTAATATTTTTTATTCTCATGCACGTGCACTAGCAATGCAGTTGCGTTATTCTATTATCAAATGTGTTATTATTTATTATTTATTATCATTCACATGAAAATGCACATTCATGTGGACTTTGTAATTATTTATTGTTTATTACCATGCACATGCACATGCACATGAACATGCACTTGGAAGTGCGTTATTATTTATTATTTATTATCATTCACATGCACCTGCACATAGACATGCAATTCACATGCGTTATTATTTATTATTTATTATTTATTATCATTCACATGCAAATGCGCATGCATATGCACATGCACTTGCATTATGATTTATTATTTAAACCATGCGCATTCATATGCACATGCACGTGCGTTATCACTACTATTATTATTATAGGTATTTTCAGGGATTACTATAATTGTTTAGGATTTTTTTGGTGTTATTAACATTTATTAGGGTTTTTTAGGGTTTTAGGGGTTTTTAATGGTATATTAGAATTTTTTAGGGTTTGGTGGTGGTTATTAGGATTTTATTAGGGTTTATTATGGTCTGTCAAGGATTATTTGGGTTTATTAGGTATATTTATTATTTTATTAGGATTGAGATGGGTTTATTAGGGTATATTATGGTATATTTGGGTATGTTTAGGATTTATTAGGGTTTATTATGGTTCATTATGGTTTATTAATTTTTAAGAGGGTATATTAGGGTTTTTATATTTTAGTAGTGTTTATTCGGGTTTTTTAGTGCTTTTAAGCTTTGTTAGGTTTTATTAGCATTTATTAAGGGTTTTAGGGATTTTTAATGGTATATTTGCGTTTTTAGGGCATAGTGGGGATTATTATGGTTTATTATGGTGTGTTAAGGTTTATTAGGGTTTAGTAGGAATTTCTAGGTTTTATTAGGGTTGGGTCGGTATCTTTAAGGTTTTATTTGGGTTTTAATGGTATATTACTGTTTTTTAATGGTATTTTTTTATGTAGTGTTTTTAATGTTTATTTTGCGTTTTTTAGGCTTTATGTTGTGTTTTTTAGGGTTTATGTTACAGTTCTAGGGTTTATGTAGTGCTTTTAGGGTTTATTTAGCGTTTTTTGGGTTTATGTTGCATTTTTTGTTTATGTTGCATTTTTAGTGTTTTTGTTGCATTTTTAAGGGGTTATGTAATGTTTTTAGGGTTTATGTAACTATTTGAAGCATTTTTTAGGGTTTTAATTGTTTTTTATGGGTTGTAGTGTTTTTAGGGTTTTTAAGGGTTGTTAACGGTTGTTTATGATTTTTTATGGTATCTGATGGTTTTTTAATGATTTTTTGAGAGGGTTTTATGGGTTTATTTGTTTTTTTGGGATTGATAGGGGTTGTTAGTAATTTTTAGTGTATTTTGGGGTTTTTTTGGGTATTGTAGCAGTTTTTAGGGTTTATATATTGTGTTTTAGCGTTGTTTTTGGTTTTTTGGGGTTTTTTTACTGTTCTTTAGAGTATAATATGGTTCTTTAAGGTTTATTAGTGTTCATTTGGATTTTCAACAGTTTAATAGCATTTTTTATCGTATATTAGGGTTTCATTGGGATTTTGTGGGTATTAATAGCTTTTTCTAGGGTTTATCAACCTTTTTAGAGTTATTTATGATTTATTTGGGTTTATTCGGGTTTATTTTATTTATTAGGGTTTTGTAACATGTATTTGGGTTTATTAAAATTTATTAGGGTTTACTATTATTTTTAGGGTTTATTGCGGTTTATTAGGGGTCTGTTATGGTTTGTTTCTGTTTGTTACGATTTATTTGGCGTTGTTAGGATTTATTACGATTTATTTGGGTTTTTTAGGGTTTGTTATGATTTATTTTTGGGTTATTAGGGTTTCTGAGGGTTTATTAGTTTGTTTTAGGGTTTTGTATGGATTTGTATGCGATTGTATAGAGGTTTTTGTAGCATTTTGTTGGGTTTGTTAGGGTTTTTAGTGATTGTTTGGGTTTATTATGGTTTAATATTTTTTTTATTGTATATTAGGGGGTTTGGGCTTTTTTAGCGTTTATTAGGGTCTAATAGAGTTTTTTAGGGTTTATAATAGGTTATTACAATTTATTAGTGCTTTTTAGGGTGTTTAGAGTTTAATAGTGGGTTTTAGGGGTTATTAGGGTTTATTAGTGGTTCTTTGGGGTTATTAGTGGTTGTTAGGGTTTGTTAGGTTTTGTTAGGGTTTTTAGGGTTTGTTATGGTTTGTTTGAGTTTTTTGGGATTTTATGGGTTTTTTTGGGTTTTATGGGTGTGTTTGGATTTTTTATGCTTTGTAAGGGTTATTTTAGCATTTTTTGGGGTTTGTTGCATTTTGTGGGTTTTGAAGCATTTTTTGGTTTTTTGTAGCAATTGTTAGGGTTTATGTAGCATTGTTTGTGGATTTAGTGGTTCTTTAGGGGTTTATTAGGGGTTTATTAGGGTTTAATTTCTTATATTATGGTATATTAGGGTTTAATATTTTTGTGGGTTTTGAAGCACCTTTAGGGTTTTTGTAGCATTTTTTAGGGTTTGTGTGGAGTTGTTAGAGTTTATGTTGCAGTTTTAGTATTTATGTAGCATTTTTAAGGTTTAGTTGTTGGTTTTAGGTTTTTGTATCATTTTTAGGGTTTATGTAATGTTTTTAGGGTTTATGTATCATATTTAGGGTTTAGGTTTTATGTAGCATTTTTTAGGGTTTATGTTGCATTTTCTAGGTTTATGTAGCATTTTTAGGGGTTATAAAGTGTTTATGTTGCATTTTATAGGGTTTATGTAACTTTTTTAGGGTTCATGTAGTGTTTTTAGTGTTTATAATGTGTTTTAAGGTTTTATGTAGCATTGTTTGAGTGTTTATGTTGCGATTTTTAGGGTTTATGTTGTGTTTTTTAGGGCTAATGTTACAGTTATAGGGTTTAGGTATCGTTTTTTGGGTTTATGTTGCGTTTTTTGGTTTATGTTGTGTTTTTAGGTTTTTTATTGCATTTTTAGGGTTTATGTAACATTTTTAGGGTTTATGTATCTATTTGAAGACTTTTTAGGGTTTTAATGGTTATTTATGGTTTGTAGTGTTTTTAGGGGTTTTAAGGGTTGTTAAGGGGTGTTTATGGTTTTTTATGGAATCTGATGGCTTTTAAATTGTTTTTGGGGGATTTTATGGGTTTATTTGTTTTTTTAGTATTGATAGGGGTTGTTAGGGTTTTTAGTGTGTTTTATAGTTTGTTTGGGTATTGTAGCAGTTTTAAGGGTTCATATAATGTGTTTTTGCATTTTTTGGTTCTTTACAATTTTTTAGTGTTCTTTAGAGTTTAATATGGTTCTTTAGGATTTATTCGGATTCATTAGGGTTTATTAGTGTTCTTTAGGATTTGTTACATTTTATTAGTGTTTTTTTATTATATATTAGAGTTTTATTGGGCTTTGGTAGGCATTAATAGCCTTTTCTAGGGTTTATCAACCTTTTGTATGGTTATTTAGGTTTTATTAAGGTTTATTAGGGTTTACTTTATTTATTAGGGTTTAGTAACGTGTATTTGTGTTTATTACGATTTATTAGGGTTTATGAAGAATATTTTGGGTTTATTTGGGTTTATTAGGGATTTGTTATGGACTGTTTCAGTTCATTACGATTTATTTGGGTTATATGCATTTTTTTGGGGTTTTATGTGTGTGTTTGTGTTTTTTTGCTTTGTTAGGGTTATTTTAGAATTTTGGGGTTTTTTTTGTGTTTTGTGGGTTTTGATGAATTTTTCAGGTTTTGTAGCAATTGATAGGGTTTATATAGCGTTGTTTGTGGTTTTAGTGGTTCGTTAGGGTTCTTTTGGGCTTTTAGGGTTTTTAGGGTTCTTTTGGGTTTATTAAGGTGTCTATTATGGGTTTTAGGGTTTGTTAGGGGGTTTTTAGGGGTTTTTAGGGTTTCATAGGTTTAGTTAGGGTTTTTAGGCATTTTTTGGGTTTTAATGGTTTTTAGCGTTTTTAGTGGTTTTATGGTTTTTGAGGTTTTCTGAGGGGTTTTTTTGTGTTTTTAGGTTTTTTTTTCAGGCCTTTTCAGTTTTTTCTATTTTTTAGGGGTGTTAGGGTTTTATAGGGTTTTTAATGTTTTTTAGGATTTTTTAGGGTTTTTAGGGTTTTTAGAGTTTTTAGGGTTTTTAGGATATTTTTGGGTTTTTATGGTTTTTTCGGGTTTTGTCAGGTTTTGCCATGTTTGTTAGGGTTTTTTAGATAGTACAAGTATTTTGAATGGTTTAATATAGAATTTTTTGTATATTTGGGTTTTTAGGTATTTTGTAGCTTTTGTTGGGGTCTAATAGAGGTTTTAGGGTTTATTATGATTTATTAGTGTTTATTAGGGTTTAGTAGTGGGCTTTAGGGTTTATTAGGGTTTATTATGGTTTATTATTGGTTGGTAGGGTTTTTTAGGATTTATTAGTTCTTATTAGAGTGATTTAGGGTTTCTAAGGGTTTTTAGGGTTTTTAAGGGTGTGTTAGGGTTTCTAAGGGTGGGTTAGGGTTTTTATGGATAGGTTAGGATTTTTAAGGGTGTTCTATGGTTTCTAAGGGTTTGTAAGGTTGATTTAGTGTTTCTATGGGTGTGTTGGGGTTTCTATGGGTGTGCTAGGGTTTCTAAGGGTGTGTTAGGGTTTCTAAGGGTGTGTTATGGTTTCTAAGGGTGTGTTAGTGTTTCTTAAATTTGCTTAGGGTTTTGGTAGTGTTTTAGGGTTTTTAGGGTTATGTTAGGGTTTCTTATGGTTTCATAGGCGTTTTTAGGGCTTCTTAGGGTTTTTTTGTGTTTAATGGGGTTTCCCAGTGCTTCTTGGGGTTTATTAGGCCTTGTTAGGCCTTGTTAGGGTTTGTTATGTTTTTTAGGGTTTTTTGGGTTTTGTTAGGATTTGTTAGGGTTTTTCATAGTTTTTAATTGTTTTTAGTGTTTATGGGTTTATTCATCGTTTGTTAGTGTTATTTAGTTGTTCATGGTTGTCACATATGTGTAGAGATAGTCGCATGCTTTAATTTGATATGTGGTAGTGGTGAAACGGACACCCAGAGTAGAAGTTTTGGTTATTTGTAGGAATTAAAAACCTTTGGGTCTTTAATAACATGATAAGGTGTTCCTATTGGTCACATATGTGTATATCTAGTTGAATGATTCGTTTTGATATATGGTAGAGGAAAAATGGACTCACGGAGTAGAAGTTATGGTTTTTTGGAGGGTTTAAATACATTTTTGGGCCTTCAAGGATGTGAGAAGGTGCTTCATTGGTTATAGGAGTGTAGGTATAGTCTTAATCTTCGATTTGATATGTGGTAGAGGCAAAACAGACACCCATAGAAGAAGTTATTGCAAAACAGACACCAGAAGCCAATCTTTTGACCATCCAAAGAGATTTTAGGACTTTTTGGTGGTTGAAGAATGTTTGAAAGGGTTTTAGTGGTCCCCAGAGTGTGTATCTTACCACAATCTTCGATTTGATATGTGGTAGAGCCAAAATGAACACACGTAGTAGAAATTATTGTCATTTTAAATTGAGAAACCCTCCTATCGCCTAAAAACCTAAGAAACACACAACTCACTAAAATAGGCATAAATTCCCATTCGGGAGTCTGTTTGAGCACTGTGACTACTAAAATCAAATCTCATGAGATGAGTGAGGACTAAGTCAAATCGAAACTATGAGATGATCAAAGAAACATAAGATATATTAGTTATACTACTCTAAAAAAAGTCCAACTTCAAACAACCATAACTTTCACTCTGGTTATCCGTTTGAGCTCTACCACATTTCAAATCGAAGGCAGTGAAGAGGTCTACGCAGAAGGCTAAATTGAACAATGTTCAAGTCAAGTTTGGGACCTTAAAATCCCAAAAAACTTCCAGAGGGCCTCCAAAACATCATTTCCTTTTCCGGATCCCAGTCAAATTCTTCTTAAAACAGTCATAAATTCTGATCTATGTGTTTTTTCGGCCTCCGACAGCTATTTTTATTGTAGTTCATTCCAGGAGATTCAGTTTGACTATTCACAGAGCGAAAATAGACACCTAAAAAAAATTTGTGCTTTTTTTAATGACTTTTTATTTGTTATGTTTTTCGAGACACCATTTCTAGAACTTTTGTCATGTTTGCTGTTTTTTCAAACAACTATAACTTATTATTACTATGGTTATTATTATTATTATCATCATCTCATGAAAATGAAAATGTACATGAACATGCGTTATTATTATTTTTTATTACCATGCACGGCCACGTGCAATGCACACACGTTATTTTATTATCACATGGGTTGTTATTATTATTCATTTTATTTTTATTGTGGTGGTTGCTGATGTTGTTGTTATTGTTGTTATTTTTATTATCATCACATGCAAATGAACATCCAAATTCACATACACGCACATTCAATGAACGTGCGTTATTATTTTATCACATGCGGTGTTACTAATAATAATAATATTATTATTATTATTGTTATTATCATCATCATCACATGCAAATGCAATGCACAAGAGTTGTTATTTATTACCATACACATGCACACATTATGCACATGCAATATTCTATTATCATATGCATTAGTACTACTACTATTATCACCACTACTACTTCTATTATTACTACTGCTATTCTTATTACCATCATCACATGAAAATGTAGATGCACGTGCGTTATTATTTATTATTTATTACCATGTGTGTGCATATGCAATGCACTTGTATTATTCTTTTATTGTTATTATTATCATTATTATCACAGTTATTATTATTATCATCATCATCATGATCATTATCATTATTATTATCATTATCACATGCAAATGCACATGCATGTGCGTTGTTATTTATTATTAATTACCATGCACGTGCGTGCGTTATTATTATTATTATTACTACAATTAATATTATCAATATTATCATCAAATGTAAATGCACAAGCACATGAATGTGCATTCTTATTTATTATTTACTACTATGTACGTACACATAAAATGCCCTTGTGTTATTCTATTATTATTATTATTATTATAATTCTTCTTGTTGTTGTTGTTTGTATCATCAAATACAAATGCACATGCACGTGCGTTGTTATTTATTATTTATTACCGTGCACGTGAATGCGTCATTATCATTATAATTACATGTAAATGCACTTGAACGTGTGTTATTATATATTATTTATTATCATGCACATGCAAATGCAATGCACTTGCATTATTCTATTATCACATGTGTTATTATTATTTATTCTCATGAACGTGCACACACAATGCACGTGCATTATTCTATTATCACACATGTTATTATTTATTATTTATTATCATTCAGATGCAAATGCATATTCATGTGGACTTGGTTATTAGTTATTGTTTATTACCATGCACATGAACATGCAAGTGCACATGTACATGCATTTATATGTGCGTAATTATTTATAATTATTATCATTCACATGCACATGCACATAAACATGAAATTAACATGTAAATGTGCAGACATATGCACATGCACGTGCGTTATGATTTATTATTTAAATAATGTACATGCATATGCACATGCACGTGTGTTATTAATACTATTATTATTTGAGGTATATTTAGTGTTTACTATCATTTTTTAGGATTTTTAGGTGTTATTATCATTTATTTTGGTTTGTTAGGGTTTTAGGGTTTTTTAATGGTCTATTAGCCTTTTTAGGGTTTTGTGGGGGTTATTAGGATTTTATTAGGGTTTATTATGGTGTGTCAATGTTTATTTGGGTTCATTAGGTATTTTTAGGGTTTTATTAGGATTGAGTTGGGTTTATTAGGGTATATTATGGTATATTATTGTATATTTGGGTATGTTTAGGATTTATTAGGGTTTATTATGGTTCATTATGGTTTATTAAATTTTAAGGAGGTATATTATGGGTTTTTAGTGTTTATTAGTGTTTATTTGGGTTTATTAGCACTTTTATGCTTTGTTAATGTTTTTATTAGGGTTTATGAGTGTTTTTAGTTTTTTTATTATATATGAGGGGTTGTTATGACTTTTTAAGTTTTATTAGCGTTTTTTAGTGTTTGTGATCATTTTTCATTGTTTATTAGCTTTTATTTGAATTTATTATGGTTTATTAGGGTTTCTAGGGCTTTTTAATGGGTTGTTTGCATTTTTTTGTCTATTAGGGTCTTGTTGGTTTTTATTAGGTTTTTTATGGTGTGTCAATGTTTATTAGGGCTGAGAAGATATTTTTAGGGTTTTATTATGGTTTTATTAGGGTTTATTAGTTTTTATATGGGTTAACTTGGGATTTTTCGGATTTATTAGGGTTTGTTAGGGGTATATTAGTTTTTTTGTTTTATTAGTTTATATTACTGTTTGTTATGTCTTTTTAGATAATATAGTGTGTTTTTATTATTTGTGAGCATTTTTTTTGGTTTTGTGAGAATTTTTTGGGTTTCATAGGTTATATTAGAGATTATTATGGTTTATTAGGGTTTCTAGGGATTTTTATGGTATATTAGAAATTTTGTCTTTATTAGGTTATATTGGTGTGTTTAGGTCTTTTTAGGTAATATAGCGTGATTTTATTATTTGTGATTGTTTTTTATTGTTTTTGAGTGTTTTTAGAGTTTATTAAGTTATATTAGAGTTTATCAGGGTTTCTAGGGATTTTTAAGGTATACTAGCACTTTTTTTCTTTATTAGGGTTTCTTGGGTTTTGTTAGGGGTTATTATGGTGTGTTAATCCAAATTTACTTTTTTTATTTTCCACCACTTTTAAAAGGAAAGTGAGAACCCTCACAGTGCTACAGATCCAACATCAAAAGAGACAACTGACTTGTTACATACTAAATTGAGACAATTGGACTCAACATCTCTAGCCAGTTTCCAGGGGAATACCTGGATGCTGGGATCATCTTCTAGGAATGCTTCAAAATAAGTTTCCAAGTACTCCCACACTTCCATATACTCTTCATTGCTAATTTTCCCCATGTTAAAGACTCTAACCAAAATACGGTCTTGCCTATGAATCCACTCCTCCTGCTCTTTGGTAACTTCCGCTCGAATATATCTGCTCATCATTTGATCAACTTCTTCCTTTGTCGCCTTAATCTCCAGGAAATCCTCCTTCATCTCCTCACCCGAGTGGACGAGGAGATCTATCTTTTTATCCGAATCAACGGCCTCCAGGTGGTGCCAAACAATAATAGGTCCTTCCACATGATGCTGAAGAGAATCCTCCATCGTCGGCATCACCTCTTCAGATTGCATTTGTAGTTTGTCATGTTGATGAGCTCTCCTTGTGCCAGTCTCAGATTCATTAGACACCCGATCGATGGTCTACGAGCCCCCTGCATGCTTCCCATCCCCATGCCCGATGGAGCCTTTCCTCCTTCTCATGTCATTATTGCCCCCGTTATTAGTACCCATCGGAGGAGTTTACCTTTACTTGAAGACTGTGTAACAGGAGGACTCGGTAAGTTAGAGTAGTCTTTCCTCCCTCATGACCTCCGGGTATGCTTAATAAAGCCTTATGAAACAATAATTGTATTATTTCTCTACCTTTATGAGGATCGAAAGTATACTTCTACCAAGCCCACTTCCACGGGCTCAAAAGGTGAGTCTGAGACTGGATCTGCCTCCTCTTGGGTAGCCCCCCATACCAGAGAAGGGTCCTTGCCTTCTGCATCCTCCTTCTCGAGTCCTTCCCCAAGGATCTGACTTTCTTCTTCTCCTAAGACTTCAAACTGGTTCTGAAAAATTTTAAGCAACCCTCAAGCTTTAACCTTCTCGGCATAAGAAGGCTAAGCCTGCAAGTCCTGCGCAGCCATGTCTGAGCCCCTTGGTTGGACAAAGCCACGACCCATATATTGAAAATTATGGCGTGTTAATGTTTTTTTGGGTTGAGTAGGGATTATATGGCATTATTTATGGTATATTTGGGCTTTTAGGGTTTTGGGGGGTTTATTAGTGTTTATTAGTGTCTATTAGGGTTGGTTAGGGTTGTTTTGGTTTTCTTAACGTGTTTTTTGCATTTATTAGGTTTTATTATCATTTATTAGGATTTATTAGGTATTTTTGGGGTTCTATTAGGGTTGAGTAGAGTTTACTAGGGTTTTTAGGGATTATAAGGTGTTCTTAGGGATTATTAGAGTTTATTAGGGGTTTATTAGGGTTTAATTTTTTATGTTATGGTATATTAGGGTTTAATATTTTTGAGGGTTTTAAAGCATCTTTAGGGTTTTTGTAGCATTTTTTAGGGTTTTTGTAGCGTTGTTAGAGTTTATATAGCATTTTTAGAATTTATGTAGTGTTTTTAGGGTTTAGTTAGCAGTGTTAGATTTTATGTATCCTTTTTAGGGTTTATGTAACGTTTTTAGGGTTTATGTAGCGTGTTTATGGTTTAGGTTTTATATAGCATTTTTTAGGGTTTATGTTACGTTTTTTGGGTTTATGTAGAGTTTTTAGGGGTGGTGTAGCATTTATGTTGCATTTTTAGGGTTTATGTATAGTATTTGGGGATTATATAGTGTTTTTAGGGTTTATATTATGTTTTTAGGTTTTATATGTCATTTTTAATGTTTATGTTGCATTTTTTAGGGTTTATGTTGTTTTTTTGGGTTTATGATACAATTCTAGGGTTTATGTAGTGGTTTTAGGGTTTATGTAGCCTTTTTTGGGTTTATGTTGCATTTTTTGGTTTATGTTGCGTTTTTAGGGTTTTTGTTTCATTTTTAAGGGTTTATGTAACAATTTTAGGGTTTATGTATCTATTCGAATCATTTTTTAGGGTTTATTCTATTATTCTATTATCACATGCATTTTTATTGCTATTTTTATTATTACTATTATTGTTATTGTTGTTATTATAATCAAATGAAAATGCAAATGCATGTGAATTATTATTTATTACCATACACGTGCACATTCAATAAGTTTGTGTTATTCTATTATCACATGCACTATTATTATTAATATTACTATAATTGTTATTATTATCATCACGTGTGCTATGAGTTATTATTTATTATCATGCACTGCACCTTCCATGCACGTGCATTATTCTATTATCACTTGTGTTGTTGTTGTTGTTATTATTATTACTACTACTGTTATTGTTATTTTTATTATTATCATCTCATGCATATGCACATGCACATGCATGTGCATTACTATTTATTTTTTATTTCCATGCACGTACACATGAAATGCACACAAGTTATTTTATTATCTCATACCTTGTTATTCTTATTGTTGTTATTATTATTGTGGTTGTTCTTGTTGTCGTCGTTGTTGTTGTTGTTATCATCACATGAAAATGCACAAGCAAATGCACATGCAAATACATAAACACGCACATTCAATGCATGTGCGTTATTCTATTATCACATGTGTTGTTATTATTAATATTAATATTATTTTTATTATTATTATCATCGACATCATCATTACATGCAAATGCAATGCACACATGTTATAATTTATTACCATGCACGAGCACACGTAATGGACATGAAATATTCTATTATCACATGAATTGGTACTACTACTATTATCACCACTACCATTACTCCTATTATTATTATTATTATCACATGCAAATGCAGATGCATGTATGTTATTATTTATTATTTATTACCATGCGCGTGCATATGCAATGCACTTGTATTATTTTTTTATTGTTAATAAAATTATTATTATCACAGTTATAATTATTATTATTATTTCTATTACTATTATTATCAATATCATTATTATTATCATTATCACATTCAAATACACATGCATGTGCGTTTTTTATTATTATTTATTACCATGCACGTGCATGCGTTATTATTATTATTATTATTATTATTACAATTAGTATTATTAATATTATTATCAAATGTAAAGGAACATGCACAGGCATGTGCGTTCTTATTTAATATTATTTATTTATTACATACAACTATGCACGTCCACAGGTAATGCACTTGTGTTATTCTTTTATTATTTTTATTGTTTTTATTATTATTGTTGTTGTTGTTGTTGTTGTTTGTATCATCAAATAAAAATTCACATGCATGTATGTTGTTTTTTATTATTTATTACCATGCATGTGCATGCGTCATTATCATTATCATTACAAGTAAATTCTCATACACGTGCGTTATTATATATTATTTATTACCATGCACATGAGAGTGCAATGCACTTTCATTATTCTTTTATCACATGTGTTAATATTTTTTATTCTCAAGCACATGCACTAGCAATGCACTTGCGTTATTCTATTATCACATGTGTTATTATTTATTATTTATTATCATTCACATGAAAATGCACATTCATGTGGACTTTGTTATTATTTATTGTTTATTACCATGCACATGCACATGCACATGAACATGCTCTCGAATGTACGCTATTATTTATTATTTATTATCATTCACATGCACATGTACATAGACATGCAACTCACATGCGTTATTATTTATAATTTATTATTTATTTTCATTCACGTGCAAATGAGCATGCATATGAACATGCACATGCATTATGATTTATTATTTAAACCATGCACATGCATATGCACATGCACGTGCGTTATCACTACTATTATTATTAGAGGTATTTTTAGGGTTTACTATCAGTTTTTAGGATTTGTTTGGTGTTATTAACATGTATTATGGTTTGTTAGGGTTTTAGGGTTTTTTAATGGTATATTAGTATATTTTAAGGTTTGGTGGGGTTTATTAGGATTTTATTAGGGTTTATTATGTTGTGTCAAAGTTTATTAGGGTTTATTAGGTATTTTTAGGGTTTTATTAGGATTGAGTTGGGTTTATTAGGGTATATTATGGTATATTATGGTATATTTGGGTATGTTTAGGATTTATTAGGGTTTATTATTTTTCATTATGGTTTATTAAATTTTAAAAGGGTATATTAGGGTTTTTTACTGTTTAGTAGTATTTTTTCAGGTTTATTATTGCTTTTATGCTTTTTTAGGTTTCATTAGCATTTATTAAGGGTTTTAGGGGTTTTTAATAGTATATTTGTATTTTTTAGGGCTTAGTGGGGTTTATTATGGTTTATTATGGTGTGTTAAGGTTTATTAGGGTTTAGTAGGTATTTTTGGGTTTTATTAGGGTTGAGTCGGTATCTTTAAGGTTTTATTAGGGTTTATTCGGGTTGAGTACTGTTTATTAGGATTTGTTAGGGATTTCTAGGGTTTACTAGGGTTTGGTAGCGTTTTTATTATGGTATATGAGGGTTTTTAGTTTTTGTTAATATATTTGAGGGTTTGTTATGACCTTTTAGGTTTTATTAGTGCGTTTTTTAGTGTTTGTGAGGATTTTTAGTGGTTTGTTATCTTTAATTTGAATTTATTATGTTTTATTAGGGTTTTTAGAGCTTTTTAATGGTTTGTTAGCGTTTTTTTGTTTATTGGGGTTTAGTTGAGTTTTATTAGGTTTTGTTATGGTGTGTCAAGGTTTATTAGTGATGAGAAGGTATTTTTAGGGTTTTAGTAGGGTTTATTCATTTTTATTAGGGTTTATTAGGGATTTTTAGGGTTTATTTGGGTTTGTTAGGGGTTTATTAGTTTTTTTGTTTTATTAGGTTATATTAGGGTTTGTTAGGACTTTTTAGATAATATAGCGTGTTTCTGTTATTTGTGAGCATTTTTTTTGTTTGTGAGCATTTTAGGGTTTCATTGGTTATATTAGAGATTATTTGGGTTTATTATGATTTTTAGGGATTTTTAAGGTATATTAGATTTTTTGGTCTTTATTAGGTTATATTAGTGTTTTTAGGTCTTTTTAGGAAATATAGTGCATTTTTATTGTTTGTGATCATTTTTTATTGTTTATGAGTGATTTTAGGGATTATTATGTTATATTAGAGTTTATCAGGGTTTCTTGGGATTTTATTAGGTATAGTAACATTTTATTCTTTATCAGGGGTTTTTAGGGTTTTATTAGTGGTTATTACGGTGTGTTAAGGTTTGTTATGGTTGAGTTGGGTTTATTTGGCTTTATTTATGTTTTATTAGGGCTTTTTAGGGTTTGTTTGGTGTTTATTAGGGCTTTTTAGGGTTTATTTGGGGTTTATTAGGGTTTATTAGTGTTTATTAGTGTCTATTAGGTTTGGTTGGAGTCCTTTAGGTTTTATTAACTTGTTTTTAGGGTATATTATGTTTTATTATCATTTATTAGGGTTTATAAGGCATTTTGGGGTTTTATTAGGGTTGAGTAGAGTTTCTTAGGATTTTATTGATTATAAGGTGTTTTTAGGGATTATTAGAGTTTATTAGGGTTTTATTAGGGGTTAGTTTTTTATATTATGGTATATTAGGGTTTAATATTTTTTGCGGGTTGTAAAGCGTCTTTAGGGTTTTTGTAGCATTTTTTAGGGTTTTGGTAGCATTGTTAGAGTTTATGTAGCATATTTAGTGTTTTTGTATCATTTTTAGGGTTTTTTTATCGGTTTTCGATTTTATGTATCTTTTTTAGGGTTTATGTAACGTTTTTAGGGTTTTTTGTAGCGTGTTTAGGGTTTAGGTTTTATGTAGCATTTTTATGGTTTATGTTGCATTTTCTGGGTTTATGTAGCATTTTTAGGGGTGATGTAGCTTTTATGTTTCCTTTTTTAGGGTTTATGTAACGTTTTTAGGGTTCATGGAGTTTTTTGAGGGTTTAAATTGTGTTTTTAGGTTTTATGTAGCATTTTTTAATTTTTATGTTGTGTTTTTAGGGTTTATGTTGTGTTTTAAGGTTCAGGTTATAGTTCTAGGTTTTGTGTAGTGCTTTTAGAGTTTATGCAGCATTTTTTGTGTTTATGTTGTGTTTTTTGGTTTATGTTGCATTTTTAGTGTTTTTGTTGCATTTTTAAGGGTTTATGTTACGTTTTTAGGGTTTATGTATCCATTTGAAGCTTTTTTAGGGTTTTAATGGTTTTTTATGGTTTGTAGTGTTTTTAGGGTTTTTAAGAGTTGTTAACGGGGGTTTATGGGGTTTTATGGTATCTCATGGCTTTTTAATGATATTTTGGGGGTGTTTATGGGGTTATTTGTTTTTTTGGGATTGATAGGGGTTGTTTGGGTTTTTAGTGTGTTTTGGGGTTTTTTTGGTTATTGTAGTAGTTTTTAGGGTTTATATAATTTGTTTTAGCGTTTTTTGGATTCTTTAGGGTTTTTTACTCTTCTTTAGAGTTTAATATGGTTCTTTTGGGTTTATTAGGGTTCTTTAGGGTTTATTAGTGTTCTTTAGGATTTGCAATAGTTTATTAGTATTTTTTATTGTATATTAGGGGTTTATTGGGCTTTTGTGGGTATTAATAGATTTTCTAGGATTTATCAACCTTTTTTAAGGTTATTTAGGATTTATTAGTGTTTATTTGGATTTATTTTATTTATTAGGGTTTAGTAAAGTGTATTTGGGTTTATTATGATTTATTAGGGTTTATTATACTTTGTTAGGGTTTATTGCGATTTATTAGCGGTTTGTTATGGTTTGTTTCAGTTTATTCCAATTTATTTGCCATTGTTAGGATTTGTTACGATTTATTTGGGTTTGTTACGATTTATTTTGTGGTTGTTAGGTTTTTTTAGGGTTTATTAGTGGGTTTTAGGGTTTTGTAGGGATTTTGTAGGCTATTATATAGAGGTTTTTAGTAGAATTTTGTCTAGTTTTTTATTGTTTTTTGTGATTATTAGGGTTTATTATGGTTGAATACTATTTTTTATTATATATTAGGGGTTTTGGGATTTTTTAGAGGTTATTAGAGTCTAATAGAGTTTGTTATGGTTTATTTCAGGTTATTAAGATTTATTAGTGTTTTTTAGGGTTTTTAGAGTTTAATAGTGGGTTTTAGGGGTTGTTATGATTTATTAGTGGTTATTAGGGGTTATTAGTGGTTGTTAGGGTTTGTTAGGTTTTTCTAGGTTTTTTAGGGTTTGTTTTAGTTGTTTGGGGTTTTTTTGGTTTTATGGGTGTGTTTGGATTTTTTTTGCTTTGTAAGGGTTATTTTAGCATTTTTTTGTTTTTTGTAGAAATTGTTAGGGTTTATGTAGCGTTGTTTGTGGCTTTAGTGGTTCGTTAGGGGTTTATTGGGGTTCAATTTTTTGTATTATGGTATATTAGGGTTTAATATTTTTGAGGATTTTGAAGCGTCTTTAGGGTTTTTGTGTCATTTTTTATGGTTTGTGTAGCATTGTTAGAGTTTAGGTAGAATTTTTAGTATTTATGAAGCATTTTTAATGTTTAGTTATTGGTTTTAGGTTTTATGTATCATTTTAGGGTTTAGGTAACATTTTTTGGGTTTATGTAGTGTGTTTAGGGTTTAGGTTTTATGTAGTGTTTTTTAGGGTTAATGTTGCATTTTTTGGGATTATGTAGCATTTTTAAGGGTTATGGATCATTTTTGGTGAAATTTTTAGGGTTTTTGTAACGTTTTTAGGGTTCATGTAGTGTTTTTAGGGTTTATATTATGTTTTTAGGATTTATGTAGCGTTTTTTAATGTTCATGTTTCATTTTTTAGGGGTTATGTTGTGCTTTTTAGGGTTTGTGTTACAGTTCTAGGGTTTATGTATCGTTTGTTTTTGGTTTATGTTTTTTTTTTGTTTATGTTGTGTTTTTAGGTTTTTTATTGCATTTTTAGGGTTTATGTAACGTTTTTAGGGTTTATGTATCTATTTGAATCCTTTTTAGGGTTTTGATGGTTTTTTATGGTTTGTAGTGTTTTTAGGGGTTCTAAGGGTTGTTAAAGGGTGCTTGTGGTTTTTTATGGTATCTGATGGCTTTTAAATGGTGTTGGGGGGATTTTATGGGTTTATTTGTTTTTTTTGGGATTGATTGGGATTGTTAGGGTTTTTAGTGCGTTTTATGGTTTGTTTGGGTATTGTAGCAGTTTTTAGGGTTTATATAATGTGTTTTAGCATTTTTTGGGTTCATTAGGGTTTTTAGTGTTCTTTAGAGTTCAATATGGTTCTTTAGGATTTATTCCGGTTCTTTAGGGTTTATTAGTGTTCTTTAGGATTTGTTAAATTTTATTAGCATTTTTTATTGTATATTAGTGGTTTATTGGGATTTTGTAGTCATTAACATATTTTTCTAGGGTTTATAACAATCTTAGGGTTATTTAGGATTTATTAAGGTTTACTAGGGTTTATTTTATTTATTAGGGTTTAGTAATGTGTATTTGGGATTATTACAATTTATTAGGGTTTATTATGATTTGTTTGGGTTTATTGGGGTTTATTAGGGGTTTGTTATGGTTTGTTTCAGTTTGTTACTATTTATTTGAAGTTATTAGGATTTTTTACGATTTATTTGGGGTTGTTAGGGTTTGTTACGATTTATTTTGGGTTTTATTCATTTTTTTGTGTTTATGGGTTTGTTTCGGTTTTTTATGCTTTTTTAGGGTTATTTTAGCATTTTTTGGTGTCTTGATGTGTTTTGTAGGTTTTGATGAATTTTTCGTGTTTTTGTAGCAATTGATAGGGTTTAAGTAGCATTGTTAGTAGCTTTATGGGTTCTTTAGGGTTCTCCAGAAGTTTTTGGGTTTTTAGGGTTCTTTTGTGTGTATTAAGGTTTATTTTAATGTTTTTAGGGTTTGTTAGGTGTTTTTAGGGGTTTTAAAGGTTTCATTGGTTTCATTATGGTTTTTAGGCATTTTTAGGCTTCTTAGGGCTTTTTAGCATTTTTAGTGGTTTTAGGTTTTTAGGGTTTTTGAGGTTTTTTTGAGGTTTTTTGAGGTTTTTTTAGGGTTTTTAGGGTTTTTTCAGGTTTTTTCAGTTTTTTTGTTTTTTGGGGGTGTTAGGGTTTCTTTAGGATTTTTAGGGTTTTTTAGGCTTTTTAGGGTTTTAGGGTTTTTTAGGGTTTTTAGGCATTTTTTGGGTTTTCTGATTTTTTTAGTGTTTTGTCAGGTTTTGCTGTGTTTGTTTGGGTTTTTTAGTGAATACTTTCATTTTGAGTGGTTTAATAGAGTTTTTGTTGTATATTTGTGTTTTTAGGTATTTTGTAGCTTTTATTGGGGTCTAATAGGGTTTTCAGGGTTTATTACGATTTATTAGTGTTTACTAGGGTTTAGTAGTGGGCTTTAGGGTTTATTAGGGTTTATTATGGTTTATTATTGGCTCATAGGGTTTGTTAGGATTTATTAGTTCTTATTAGAGTGATTTAGTGTGTCTAAGGGTTTGTTAGGGTTTCTGAGGGTGTGTTAGGGTTTCTAAGGGCGGGTTAGGGTTTTTATGGGCGGGTTAGGGTTTCTTAGGGTGTTCTATGGTTTCTAAGGGTATCAAAGGGTTTCTAAGGTTGTGTAAGGGTTTCTATCGGTGCGTTGGGGTTTCAAAGGGTGTTCTAGGGTTTCTAAGGGTGTGTTAGGGTTTCTAAGGGTGTTTTAGGGTTTCTATGGGGGTGTTAGTGTTTCTTAGATTTGCTTAGGGTTTTGTTAGGGTTTTTAGGGTTTTTAGGGTTATATTAGGGTTTCTTATGTTTTCTTATGGGTTTTTAGGGTTTCTTCAGGTTTTTTGTGCTTATTGGGGTTTCTTAGTGCTTATTGGGGTTTATTAGGGCCTGTTAGGGTTTGTTTGGGTTTTTAGTGGTTGTTATGTTTTTAGGGTTTTTTGGGGTTTGTTATGGTTTGTTAGGGTTTGTTAGTGTTTTTTAGGGTTTGTTAGGGTTTTGCGTGGTTTTTAATTGTGTTTAGTGTTTATGGGGTTATTCATGGTTTGTTGGGGTTATTTATTTGTTCATGGTCATCACATATGTGTAGAGCTAGTCGCAAGCTTCAATTTGATATGTGGTAGAGGTGAAACAGACAACCAGAGTAGAAGTTATGGTTATTTGTCAGACTTAAGGACCTTTTGGGTCATTAAAAACGTGATAAATTGATCCTATTGGTCACATATGTGTAGATATGGTTGAAAGATTCAATTTGATATATGGTAGAGGCAAAACGGACCCACAGAGTACAAGTTATAGTCTTTTGGAGGGTTTAATTACCTTTTTGGGCCTTCAAGGATGTGAGAAGGTGACTCAATGGTTATTGGAGTGTAGGTATAGTATCAAGCTTAGATTTGATATGTGGTGGGGGCAAAACAAACACCCATAGAAGAAGTTATTGTAAAACAGACACCAGAGGCCAATCTTTTGACCATCTAAAGAGATTTTGGGACTTTTTGGGGGTTGAGGATTGTCAAAAGGGGGTCCAGTGCTTACCAGAGTGTGTATCATTTCACAATATTTGAGTTGATATGTGGTAGAGCCAAAATTATCACACGTATTAGAAGTTATTGTCATTTTAAATTGAGCAACCCTCCTAGCACCTAAAAACCTAAGAAACCCGCAACTCACTAAAATAGGCATTACTTCTCCTTCGAGTGTTTATTTGACTGATGTGACTAGTAAAATCGAAGCTTGTGAGATGAGGGAGGACCAAGTATATTCGAAACTGTGAGAAGATCAAAGAAACATAAGATATATTAGTTATAATACTTAAAAAAAGTACAACTTCAAACGACCATAACTTTCACTCCGGTTGTCCGTTTGAGCTCTACCACATATCAAATCGAAGGAAGCGAAGAGATCTACATAGAAGGATAAATTTAACAATTTTCAATTAATTTTTGGCACCCTAAAATCCCAAAAACCTATTAGAAGGCCTCCAAAACTCCATTTCCTTTTTTGGATCCCATTCAAATTTTTCTTAAATAGTCATAACTTCGGATTTGTGTGTCTGTTCGGCCTCCAGAACCTGTTTTTATCGTAGTTGGTTCCATGAGATTTAGTTAAACTATTCACAGAGCATAAATAGGCACCTTAAGAAATATTTATGCCTTTTTTAATGACTCTGTGATTTGGAAGGTTTTTCGAGACACCATTTCTACCACTTTTTCCTGTTTTTTGTTTTTTCAAACAACTATAACTTATTATTAACGTGGTTATTATTATTATTAACATCATCTCATGAAAATGAAAATGAAAATGCACTTGTATTATTATTATATTTTTATTACCATGCACGTGCACATGCAATGCACACACGTTATTTTATTATCACATGATTGTTATTATTATTGTTTTTATTATTATTGTGGTTATTGTTGATGTTGATGTTGTTGTTGTTGTTATTGTTATTATCATCACATGCAAATGCACATCCAAATTCACATACACACACATTCAATGAACGTGTGTTATTCTACTATCACATGCGTTGTCATTATTAATATTAATAATAATAATATTATTATTATTATTATCATCATCATAACAGGAAAATTCAATGCATGAGAGTTATTATTTATTATCATACACATGCACACGTAATGCACTTTCAATATTCTATTATCATATGCATTACTACTACTAAAATTAGCCCCATTAATACTTCTATTATTTCTACTATGGTTATTATTACCATCATCACATGCAAATGTAGATGCATGTGCATTATTGTTTATTATTTATTACCATGTACGTGAATATGGAATGCCCTTGTATTATTTTAATTATTATTATTATTATTATTATTATTATTATTATTATTATTATCACAGTTATTATTTTTATTATAATTATTATCATTTTCATTATTAATATCATTATCACTTGAAAATGCACATGCATGTGCATTGTTATTTATTATTAATTACCATGAACGTTCATGCGTTATTATTATTATTATTATTACTACAATTAGTATTATCAATATTATCATCAAATGTAAATGCACATGCACATGCATGTGCGTTCTTTTTTATTATTATTTATTTTTTATTTACTACTATGTATGTGCACATGAAATGCACTTGCGTTATACAATTATTATTATTATAATTATTATTATTATAATTATTGTTGTTTTTGCTCTTTGTATCATCTAATACAAATGCACATGCACGTGCGTTGTTATTTATTATTTATTACCATGCACGTGCATGTGTCATTATCATTATCATTACATGTAAATTCACATGCACGTGCGTTATTTTATATTATTTATTATCATGCAATGCAAATGCAATGCACTTGCGTTATTCTATTATCACATGTGTAATTACTATTTATTCTCATGAACGTGGACATGCAATGCACGTGCATTATTCTTTTATCACATGTGTTATTATTTATTATTTATTATCATTCAGATGTAAATGCACATTCATGTGGACTTGGTTAGTAGTTATTGTTTATTACCATGCACGTGCAAATACACATGCACTTGTATGTGCATAATTATTTATTATTTATTATCATTCACATGCACATGCACATACACATGAAATTAACGTGCAAATGTGCAGGCATATGCACATGCACGTGCGTTATGATTTTTTATTTAAACAATGCACATGCATATGCACATGCACGTGCATTATTACTACTATTATTATTATAGGTAGATTTAGTGTTTACTATCATTTTTAGTATTTTTAGGTGTTATTAAAATTTATTATGGTTTGTTAGGGTTTTAGAGTTTTTTAATGGTCTATTAGCATTTTTTGGTTTTGTTGGGGGTTATTAGGATTTTATTAGGGTTTATTATGGTGTGTCAATGTTTATTTGGGTTCATTAGGTATTTTTAGGGTTTTATTATGATTGATTTAGGTATATTAGGGTATATTAGGGTATATTTTTGTAAATTTGGGTATGTTTAGAATTTATTAGGGTTTATTATGGTTCATTATGGTTTTTTAATTTTTAAGAGGGTATATTAGGGTTTTTTAGTGTTTATAAGTGTTTATTCAGGTTTATTATCACTTTTAAGCTTTGTTATGTTTTATTAGCATATTATTAGGGGTTTTAGGGCTTTTAGGGATTTTTAACGGTATATTTTCATTTTTTTTAGGGCTTAGTGGGGTTTATTATGGTTTATTATGGTGTGTTAAGTTATATTAGGGTCGAGTAGGGTTTATTATGGTTTGTTATGGATTTTTAAGGTTTACTAGGGTTTGTTAGTTTTTTTATTAGGGTATATGAGAGTTTTTTAGTTTTTTCTATTATATATGAGGGTTGTTATGACTTTTTATGTTTTATTAGTGTGTTTTTAGTGTTTGTGAGCATTTTTAATGGTTTATTAGATTTTATTTGTATTTATTATGGTTTATTAGGGTTTCTAGGGCTTTTATGGTTCATATCCACCCCTTTTTGTGAGAAGTATACCTGTGTGAGATGAGTCTTGACTATTCAATCATTACCATTAGTGTGACTGAATTCTTTCTTGTGTGGACTGGTATGTGCATGGGATTGAGAGTTATAGCCGAACTAGAATTGAGGACTTACGTATATGTATGGGAATATACCTAAGTAGGGTCAGTTGATACTACGTGATTGTATCTTTCCTTTGTGGTTTATCCTTTGTGGATTCTGGGAGACCTTCGGGGGTCTCGGGGTGCCTACTGAGTATTTTTATACTCACCCTTGCATGGGCATTGCCCGCACTACGTTGTGCTGGTTTCATACGACGGACAACATTGATGGTGGTCGAGGCTTGTGGAGTTGGATGGTATCCAGAGGTGGACCACCTGGCGGGACGTACACGGAGCGGACGGACCAACCTGTGGTACCGACGAAACTATCTGTACCCACCCTTCAGGTGGGATATCCGGAGGACGAATCAGTGGTTGCTACTTTACCTTTCAGCTGTTGTACACTATTTCTCAGTTGTACTGTACTTTCAATTGGGTTTGTATACTGGCCCATTTACTTTCCAGCAGTTACTTTTGTACTTAGTTTACTTTGTGTTTACTCCATCTTGCATGCTCTATTGTGTTTTATTACTTATATAAAGGAAATGCCTTCCCTTTTATCGCGATTTATGCCTTTGGTGCTAGTCTCCAACCCCTGGCCTATAGAAGTCGGGCTTGGGGTAGTCATGGCATGGGACTCGAGGACAGGTCGTGACTATTTGGTATCAGAGGAGTCGTTTCTACCAAAGAACTTTGGACTCTGATAATTACTTCCCTGTGAAGCAGTAGTGTTAAGAGTATTGAGTGTGGTTATCAGTCCAAGGAGTCTAGTGTTGGTGTGGCGGCCGATGTATCCATACACCAGGACCTTGACTTATGATTTCCGACTCGGTGCCCAAAAACACTGATTGCATGCGTGTTTCAAAAGTTTTCTTTTTGATTAATTGGTGTCAGCTCACCAGGTATACTATAATAACCGTGGAATACCTATTTCTTCTCAGGATGGACCCACGTAGGTAGCCAGCTGGGGTTCCGAGCTACGTGCGAGATGGCAGCCCACCGAGCGACAAGGCCTCAGTGTAGGGTACCATTACAGCGGAGGCACCAGCGGTACCACCACCCGCTAGGCCACCTATACCACCAGCCCCAGCAGCGGAGAGTGCACGCCACCTAAGCGTGTTGCCTGAGTTTCAGCGACAGAGGCCGCCTAGGTTCCGCGGAGATACGGATCCTTAGGTAGCTGAGGATTGGCTGGAGGCTATCGTCAGAGTATTCAGATTGGTAGGGAAACCAGCTGACCTTATGGTGATCCTTGTCGCGAGTCTCCTGAAAGCAGCAGCTGGTAGATGGTAGAGCCTGATGCTCCAGGTGCATGACGAGGCATCATTACTTTGGACGGACTTCGAGAGCCTCTTCCGCTCGGAGTTTGTTCCAGCCACCCTCTGTGAGGTGTGCATCCAGGAGTTACTATAGTTGTGGTAGCGCAGCATGATAGTAGCCCAGTACTCGGTGAGATTTACTGACCTCTCATGCTACTCCACAGACATGGTATGAGACCCATTCTTTCGGGCTTGGACCTTCGAGCAGGGACAGAGGCATGAGATCAGGGCTTCCATGATCTCCATCATCATTCTGACGTAGGTAGGAGTACTGGAGCGAGCCCTTCATGTGGAGATCTTTCTTACTGAGCCTACGCCAGCAACGGGGCCTATCGCAGGGCAACACGTAGCAGAGTCTTTTGTAGCCAGCAGTAAACAAATGTCGCAGAGGTCCAAGTAGACTAGGCAATCGGGTGGAAGACCTCAGGATACTGGTTCGGATGTGTGGGGCACACGCAGCAGAGCCAGCCATACGAGAGGCATGCAGTTCTATTCATGTGGCGGGAAGGGCCACAAGGCTCGTGACTTCCCGAATCGCCATACAGAGGAGCAGCAGACAGTAGAGGGACATCCCAGGCAGAGGTAGTGGTTCGACCGTGGCGGTCTGCAGGGATCAGGAGGACGAGGCAGAGGAGTTGTCCGAGCAGCAGGTGGTGGACGACGCTACGAGGATCTACCCCCACCACCACCAGGAGGACCACCCCGACCATAGGGGGCTGGCAGAGAGGGGCAGGCTCAGCTCCAGGAAGTCGAGACCTACGACCACAGCACACCTGAGATGATTCGAGGTAATATCTGCGTCTACTCCACCCTTGATGTAGTTCTTATAGACACAAGAGCGAGTCATTATTTCATTGTCGCTTCCCTTGTTCGGAGCTCGAAGATTCCGACGGAGCCGTTGGCTCGATCCTTACGACTAGAGACTCCTACGGGAGTAGAATCGACAATTACGCACTGGTGCCAATAGTGTCAGCTTACTCTAGGGGAGAGAGCTTTGGATGGGATCTTCTTGTAGCGATGTCGATGCCTTACGACGCTATCTTGGGCATGGATTGGTTATCTACAGTCCATGCTCAGATCGATTGTATTAGGCACAAAGTGCGGTGTGTCCGCACAGATGGGAGCAGGTTCACCTCTACCAGAGAGAATGGACCCTTTGCAGCGTAGGATGGACTTACGCAGAGGATAGGGCAGTTGATCACCCATCAGTTGTCTAGTCTCATCCTAAGAGCAGTTGATGTGCGGAGTCCGATTTTTCCTGTTGTGATGGATTAGTATGCGAACGTTTTTCTTGACGACGTTCCAGGACTACCTCCTCACAGAGAGTTAGATTTCTATATTGACCTGTACCCCAAGACAACACCGATATCTACTCCAACATATTGGATGGCTCCTGCCAAGTTTCATGAGCTACAGGTGCATCTAGAGGATCTAGAGGAAAAGGGATTCATCCGACCCAGTGTTTCACCCTGGGATTCTCCGATTTTATTCGCCAAGATGGCAGATGGGAGCTTACGACTATGTGTTGACTATCATCACCAGAATCAGGTGACCATGAAGAACAAGTATCCACTTCCGAAGATTGAAGACATATTTGATCAGCTCAAGGGAGCACGATGGTTCTCGAAGATAGACCTCAGGTTATGCTATCATCAGCTCAGAGTTCGAGATGAGGATGTGAAGAAGATGACCTTCAGGTGTCGTTATGGCCACTACGAGTTATTGGTTATGCCTTTCGGCTTAACCAACACACCTGAAGTGTTCATGAGTCTCATGAACAGGATCTTCGAGCCTTACCTTGATCGTTTTGTCATAGTCTTCATCGACGACAACTGATTTACTCGACTATTGAGGAGGAGCAGGCCTACCACTTGCGTGTTGTAATGGACACACTCCAAGAGCACAAGATTTATGGTAAGCTCTCTAAGTACTAGTTCTAGATTCCAGAGGTTCATTTATTGGGGCACGTCATCTCGGAGGCGGTAGTTTCTATGGATCCTGCAAAGATCGAGGAAGTACTAGCTTGGGTGCCACCTAGGAGCGTGACGGAGGTGTGCAGTTTCCTACGTCTGGCTGGGTACTATCAGAGATTTGTACCAGACTTCTCCAGGGTTGCAGCATCGCTTTTAGCATTAACGAATAAGGGGAAACCCTTCATGTGGTCAGATAGATGTCA
This sequence comes from Viscum album, assembly GCA_963277665.1. Taxonomy (NCBI): domain Eukaryota; kingdom Viridiplantae; phylum Streptophyta; class Magnoliopsida; order Santalales; family Viscaceae; genus Viscum; species Viscum album. Next base: position 4,445,442 of record CAUJRU010000020.1, on the reverse strand, counting down.
GCAGATCTTCCAGGAGCTGAGACAAAGATTGGCTAGTGCGCCCATCTTGAGGCTACTGGAAGAGGGTGTAGGGTACGTAGTTTACTGCGATGCATCAGGGACCAGACTCAGGTGTGTCCTGATGTAGGAGCAGGCAGTGATCGCCTATGGTTCATGATAGTTGAGGCAGCATGAGCATAACTACGCTACCCATGACCTGGAGTTAGCAGTAGTGGTCTTCGCCTTGAAGATTTGGTGACACTATTTGATGGGCGAGTGCTTTACAGTCTACTCTGACCACCAGAGTCTTAGGTATATATTCTCGTAGAAGGACCTGAACCTGAGACAACGGCGATGGATTGAGTTCCTCCAGTACTATGAATTTGAGATAGTCTATACTTCTGGGAAGGAGAACGTTGTGGCTGATGCTCTCAGCAGGAGGTCGGGCATTCAGCTACTTGGAGAGGTGACAAAGCAGTTATCCGCTTTGGAGATATCCTTGGTGGATAGAGATGGGGAATCCTTCCTACAGTCCCTCACAGTCACTCCTCCACTACTTCAGTGGGTCAGAGAGTCACAGCGTGGGGACATTGACTGTGAGACGCGATGTGCTCATATTTCCACAGGGCAGGCGCCTGATGGATTTTCTGAAGGAGGAGAGCACTTCATACTCTTCAGGGGACGTACCATGGTACCAGTTGCACTACCAGAGGAAGTGATGAGGGTGTTTCACACCTCCCCTCTAGTGGTATATCCAGGAGTGGCAAAGATGTACTAGGACCTCAGGTGACTGCACTGGTGGCCGGGTATGGAGAAGGATGTAGCAGAGTTCGTTTCACGATGCCTCACTTGCCCGCAAGTGAAGGTGGAGCATCAGGTACTAGTAGGCTTGGTACATCCCTTAGAGGTTCCAGAGTGGAAGTGGGAAGAGATATACATGGATTTTGTGAAGGGGCCCCCACGTACTTCCAGAGGACACGACTCCATTTGGGTGATTGTAGACCGACTCACCAAGTCGGACCACTTCCTACTGATCAGAGAGCAGGGCTCAGGTGGGAGATTGGGATGCCTCTATATTCAATAGATCGTATGGCTTCATGGTGTGACATCATCTATCATATCCGATCGAGATGCTCTCTTTACATCCTGACTTTGGAAGGGGTTGCAGGAGGCTTTTGGGACGCAGATACGCCTGAGCACCGCCTTTCATCCTTAGACGGATGGCCAGAGAGAGAGGACCATACAGACACTCGAGGACATGCTCTGTGCATGTGTCCTTGACTTTGGTCGTAGCTGGGAGGATCACCTACCCTTGGTGGAGTTTGCATACAAAAACAGCTACCACTCCACCATCGAGATGGCACTATACGAGGCACTGTACGACCAAACTTGCATATCACCTCTGTGTTGGACTGAACCTGGGGAGTCAGCACTTGTAGGACCAGAGATGGTCCAGGATATGACGGAGAAGGTGCAGATCATCCAGGAGCGGTTGAGGACTGCATAGAGTAGACATAAGTCCTATGCTGATAAGAGATGAAGACCACTAGAGTTTGAGGATGGCGACAATGTTTTCCTACGGGTCTCACCTCGACGTTGATTACAAATATTTGGTCGGGGCATCAAGTTATCTCTGTGCTTCATCGGACCTTTCCAGATCCTCAATAGGGTAGGTGAGGTGGCTTACCGCCTGTCCCTTCCACCTTAGTTACACCGGGTGCGTGATGTCTTCCACATATCTCAGCTGAGGAGATACGTGCATGACCCGACCCACATCATTGATCACGGGGAGCTGGAAATTGATGATGGGGTGACATTTGCAGAGGTCCCGGTGGAGATTGAGGATCGACATGAGCGGGTCCTATGTGGATGGTCGATTCCTCTAATGCGCATTTTCTGGCTGCACTAGAACCTCTAAGAGAGCACATGGGAGCGGGAGGCTCAGATGCGTGCCCAGTACCATCATTTGTTTCCCTAGTTTATGAAGTAGCTTTACGGGGACGTAAATCCCTGAGGTTAGAGTAATGTAAAGTCCCAGAAATTTCAAGGAAATTTTTTTCATAAATACTTTAGAATTTTACTAGTCTGTGGCTTCTGACGGTACTTGATTCCAAGGCCCGGTGTGCCCGGAATCAATTTCCGAAGTTTAGCTCAGGTATGTTCAGTAATCAAACGAGCGGGTTTTTCTATCTTTTGAACCGGTGCTCATAATTGAAATCTGAGGGCATCGATGAACTCGCAGCGCCGGTAATTTCTTAAGAGGAACTTTACAGCAGTTGCGTTTTATGTGGGTTGAGAATAATTTTTTGGGAAATTAGATTAAAATAAATAAAATTGGTGGCACAATATTATTTTTATGGTTGGTGGTTAATTCCCCCCAAAGGGAGTTGAAGGTGGGTCCCACACCCACATAACCTCCCATGGGAGGATACTTGTGGGGTGCGGCCCACATGTGACCTAAACCCTTGATCTTCCCTAAACCCGTTAAACCCCCCATTAAACTCCTTTGTTTAATATTGAAAACCCCTTGAATTTAAATGTGAAACCTTTCCACTTCCTATCTCTCTCCCTCTTTAATTCTTACCAACACACACTTTAATTAATTGTTTGAACCTCTTCAATTAAATTTATTAAGTGTTTGAATTTTATATTTGGAATGCATGACAAGTTTAATTAAAATAAGGGGTAGCCTAATTTTAATTTTGGTTGGCTTGTTGTGTGGGGAATATTGGAGAGAGATTTTGTGTGAAAAAATAAGGAAATTCCTCTTTCATTGAAGATCATTATCCTCAACAAAGAACAGTTATTCTTCGATGAAGGACATCTTTCCTTCAAATTATAATGACTCGGTGACCACAGTTCTCCATCCTCTTCTTCCTCGGCAACAAGAGAGGAGACACCGACGTGGGGAACTCACCAACGACGACGCACCTTATTTTCTTTTGTCCGCGACAAGAGAGGGGACATCACTTCCTCGGGTGCACTCCGACGACGACGGAGATGACACAGTCATCCACGACGCTTGTCAACCACGGACCTTATTGAGGTAGGGGAAATTATAACATTCTAGTTTATTAAAATTGTACTTGTTCCTCTTGGAATTCTCCGAAATTATTTTAGCCATGTGTTACCACCTAAAGCGGAGGGTGTGGGCTGAAAAAACACGGCCCGATGACCCTCCTCTAGAACTTGATCTTTTTGGAATAGGCAACCGACTATGAAGGAAGCACGACACCATCGCGCCGTGAAGGGATCACGGAGGAGGAAGCCGGCACCGATGCACCAGCTGTACGGAAAGAACTGCGGCCCGCTTTGCGGGCCGCGCCAGCGGAAGAACCGACCGGCCCGAAGGCTGGTCGGGTGAAGCTGGATAGCAACGTTAGGAGGGCGCAGCGCTGAAGAAACTGCGGCCTGCCATGCGGGCCACATGATCCAGAAGGCAGGCTGGCCTAGCTTGCCGGTTTGGGAGGGAGGCACCATAAGGCGCCGTCAGTTCGGGCAGCCGGGGGCTGCGCCCCCGCGTCGGACCACTCAGCCTTCGAGACGAGCCGCTCGGCCGGGCCGCGCCGGGCCGGGCCAAGCTGGGTCGTGCCCCTCCGGGCCAGGCCGAGCCCCTTCGGGCCGCGCCGCGCCACTTCGGACTGGGCCGCGCCACTCAGGTTAGGTCGCGCGACTCACCAGGCCATTCCGACCCCTTTTCTGGGTCGAACCCACCAAAACTGAGTCGACCCGACCCGTTAGCCCATCAGGACTAACAGTTTGGGCCCTTTTTCACTTAAGGGTGAATATCTTGAAGACCACGCGTCCGAACGATGTGCCGTCTACGGAACTGGGATCCTATTGACGAGATGGTCCTTTTACGATACTCTAAGAGGGTTTTGGACAACTTTGGTAAATGGTTGGCTTTGGAACGAGCATATTTCCAACCGGGCTCCTGGAACGAAAAGGCCAATATCTCTCAGACCGGGCGTTTGTTTGACGCACCGTCTGTCACGTTGAGTCCCTTTTGACGAGACGGAACTTTGGGATCCATCAACACTGGACTTCGTGACAGTTGATTTATCACCCCTTTTTACTCATGGAGCGGACTCTCCCGGAATCGAGTACGTTGTGCGTGGGAACCCTAGAGCTGGCTGCGACTGCGACGACAATGATGATTGTACTTGGATCCTACGTGGGTTCGGAAACGAGGACAACTGTACTTGGATCCTCCGTGGGTTCGGCAGCGATGATGACTATACATGGACCCTACATGGGTTTGGCAGCGATTATTACTGTACTTGGATCCTACGTGGGTTCGGCAGCGACGACTTCTATACTTGGATCCTACGTGGGTTCGGCCGAGGAGATTATTCAGAGGCTACATATAATCATCTCCACCCCTTTTTGTGATATGTATACCTGTGTGAGATGAGTCTTGACTATTCAATCATTACCATTGGTGTGACTGACTTCTTTCCTGTGTGGACTGGGATGTGCATGGGCTTGAGAGTTGTATCTGAACTGGAGTTGATGACTTAGGTATATGTATGGGCATATACCTAAGTAGAGTCATTTGATACAACATGATTGTATCTTTCCTTTGTGGTTTATCCCTTTTGGATTCTGGGAGACCTTCATGGGTCTCGAGGTCCCTACTGAGTATCGTTATACTCACCCCTACACGGGCATTTCCTTCACTACGATGTGCTGGTTGCAGACGATGGACAACACTGATCGTGGTCGAGGCTTGTGGAGCTGGACAGTATCCGGAGGTGGACCACCTGGCGGGACGTACACGGAGCGGACGGACGGTCTCGTGGTACCGACGAAACTATATGTACCCACCCTTTAGGTGGGATTCCTAGAGGATGACTCGGTGGTTGCTGCTTTACCTTTCAGCTATTGTACTCTCTTTTTCATTTGTACTATACTTTCAGTTGGGTTTGTATACTGGCCCATTTACTTTCCAACACTTACTTTTGTACTCAGTTTACTTTGTGTTTACTCCAGCTTGCATACTCTGTTGTGTTTGATTACTTATATAAAGGCAATGCCTTCCCTTTTATCGGGATTTACGCTTTTGGTGCTAGTCGCCAACCCCTGGCCTATGGAAGGCGGACTTGGGGTAGTCACAGCAAGGGCCCTGAGGACATGTCGTGATAGTTTTCATTTTTTTGTTTATTGGGGTTTAGTTGGATATTATTAGGTTTTGTTATGGTGTGTCCTGGTTTATTAGGGATGAGAAGGTATTTTTAGGGTTTTATTAGGGTTTTATTAGGGTTTATTAGTTTTTATTAGGGTTAATTAGGGATTTTTCGAATTTATTAGGGTTTTGTTAGGGGTATATTAGTTTTTTTTGTTTTATTAGGTTATATTAGAGTTTGTTAGGTATTTTTAGATAATATAGTGTGTTTTTATTGTTTGTGAGCTTTTTGTTTTATTTTTGGGAGCATTTTTAGGGCTTCTTATGTTATATTAGAGTTTATTACAGTTTATTAGGGTTTCTAGGGATTTTTAAGTTATATTAGCATTTTTGTCTTTATTAGGTTATATTAGTCTGTTTAGGTCTTTTTAGGTAATATAGTGTGTTTTTATTGTTTGTGATCATTTTTTATTTTTTGTGGGCATTTTGGGGTTTATTACGTTATATTAGAGTTCATTAGGGTTTCTAGGGATTTTTTAATGTATACTAGAATTTTTTTCTTTATTAGGGTTTTTATGGTTTTATGAGGGGTTATTATGGTGTGTTAATGTTTTTTAGGTCTGAGTAGGGTTTATTTGGCTTTATTTATGGTTTATTAGGGATTTTAGAGTTTTTTTGGGTTTATTTGGGTTATTAGTGTTTATTAGTGTCTATTAGGGTTGGTTGGGGTTGTTTAGGTTTTATTAACGTGTTTTTTTGGGTTTATTTGGTTTTATTATCATTTATTTGGGTTTATTAGGTATTTTTGGGGTTTTATTATGGTTGAGTAGAGTTTCATAAGGTTTTTAGTGATTATAGGGTGTATTTAGGGATTATTAGAGTTTATTAGGGGTTTGTTAGTGTTTAATTTTTTATATTATGGTATATTATGTTTTTAAATTTTTGAGGATTTTAAAGGGACTTTAGGGTTTTTGTAGCATTTTTTAGGGTTTGTGTAGCGTTGCTAGATTTTATGTGGCATTTTTACTATTTTTGTAGCGTTTTTAGGGTTTAGTTAGCAGATTTAGTTTTTTGTATCATTTTTAGGGTGTATGTAAAGTTTGTAGGGTTTATGTAGCATATTTAGGGTTTAGGTTTTTATATCCTTTTTTAGGGTTTATGTTACGTTTTCTGGGTATATGTAGTGTTTTTAGGGGTGAGGTAGCATTTATGTTGCATTTTTTAGGGTTTATGTAACGTTTTTTGTGTTCATGTTGTGTTTTTTGGGTTTATATTGTGTTTTTTGGTTTTATGTAGCATTTTTTAATGTTTATGTTGCGTTTTTAGGGTTTACGTTGTGTTTTTTAGGGTTTATGTTACAGTTCTAGGGTTTATGTAGTGGTTTTAGGGTTTATGTAGCATTTTTTGGGTTTATGTTGTGTTTTTTTGTTTATGTTGTGTTTTTAGGGGTTTTGTTACATTTTTAAGGTTTTATGTAACGTTTTCAGGGAATATGTATCTATTTGAAGCTTTTTTTAGGGTTTAAATGGTTGTTTATGGTTTTTAGTTTTTTTAGGGTTTTAAGGGTTGTTAACGGGTGTTTATGGTTGTTTATGGTATCTGATATATATTTAATGATTTGGAGGGCGTTGCGTGGTTTTATTTGTTTTTTTTGGGACTGATAGGGGTTGTTGAGGTTTTTAGTGTGTTTTAGGGTTTGTATGGGTATTGTAGCAGTTTTTAGAGTTTATATAATGTGTTATAGCATTTTTTGCGGTTCTTTAGGGTTTTTCGTGTTCTTTAGAGTTTAATATGGTTCTTTAGGGTTTATTAGCATTCTTTAGGATTTTTTATAGTTTATTATCATTTTTTTATATTAGGGTTTTATTGGGCTTTTTTAGGCATTAATATCTTTTTCTAGGGATTATCAACATTTTTAGGGTTATTTAGGATTTATTAGGGTTTATTTTATTTATTAGGGTTTAGTAATGTGTATTTTGGTTTATTACAATTTATTAGGGTTTATTATGATTTGTTATGGTTTATTGCGGTTTATTAGGGGTTAGTTATGGTTTCTTACAGTTTGTTACGATTTATTTGGCGTTGTTAGGATTTATTACGATTTATTTGGGGTTGTTAGGGTTTGTTATGATTTATTTTGGGGTTATTAAGGTTTTCTAGAATTTATTAGTGGGTAATAGGTTTTTGTAGGATATTATTTGGATTTTTTTGTAGAGTTTTGTTGGATTTGTTAGGGTTTATAGTGATTAATAGGGTTTATTATGGTTTAATAGTGTTTTTATTGTATATTAGGGGTTTTAGGGCTTTTCTAGCATTTATTCGGGTCTAATAGGGTTTGTTAGGGTCTATTACATGTTATTACTATTTATTGGTGTTTATTTGGGTTTCTAGGGTTTAATTGTGGGTTTTAAAGGTAATTAGAGTTTATTAGTGGTTCTTAGGGGTTATTAGTGGTTGTTAGGGTTTTTTAGGTTTTGTTAGGGTTTTTAGGGTTTGTTACAGTTGGTTTGAGTTGTTTGGGGTTTTATGCGTTTTTTTGGGTTTTATGGGTGTGTTTTATTTTTTATACTTTTTTAGGGTTATTTAAGTGTTTTTGGGGTTTTGTTGCGTTTTGTGGGTTTTGAAGCATTTTTCGGATTTTTGTAGCTATTGTTAGAGTTTTTGTAGCTTTGTTACTGGCTTTAGTGGTTCTTTAGGTTTTTTAGGGTTCTTTAGGGTCCTTTATGGTGTATTAGGGTTTCTTTTGAGGTTTTCAGAGTTTTCTAGGGGGTTTTAGGGTTTTTAAAGGTTTTACAAGGTTGGTTAGGGTTTTGTTAGGCAATTTTATGCTTTTAGGGTTTTTAGCATTTTTAGGGGGTTTTTAGGTTTTTAGCGTTTTTTAGGGTTTTTTAGGTTTTTTTGGGATTTTATTTTATTTTTTAGGTTTGTTTTCGGGTTTTTTCGGTTTTTTTTGTTTTTAGGGTTTTAGGGTTTTTTAGGGTTTTTAAGATTTGTAGGGTTTCTAGGGTTTTTTAGGATATTATAGTGCTTTTAGGGTATTTATGGGTTTTTACGGTTTTTTTAGGGTTTTGTCAGGTTTTTCAGGGTTTGTTAGGGTTTTTTTTGTGAATATTATCATTTTGAATGGTTTAATGGCATTTATATTGTATATTTCGATTTTTAGGTATTTTGTAGCTTTCATTGGGTTCTAATAGGGTTTTAGGGTTTATTACAATTTATTATTGTTTATTAGGGTTTAGTAGTGGGCTTTAGTGTTTATTAGGATTTAATATGGTTTATTATTGGTTGGTAGGGTTTGTTAGGATTTACTAGTGCTTATAATAGTGATTTAGGGTGTTTAAGGGTTTGTTAGGGTTTCTAAGGGTGTGGTAGGGTTTCTAAGGGTGGGCTAGTGTTTTTATGTGCGAGTTAGGGTTTCTAAGGGTGTTCTATGGTTTGTAAGGGTTTCTATGGTTTTGTTAGGGGTTTTATGGGTGCGTTGGGGTTTCTAAGGGTTTTCTAGGGTTTCTAAGGTTGTGTTAGGGTTTCTAAGGGTGTGTTAGGGTTTCTAAGGGTGGGTAGTGGTTCTTAGGTTTTCTTTGGGTTTTGTTAGGGTTTTTAGGGTTTTGTTATGGTTTTTTATGGTTTCTTAGGGGGGTTTAGGTTTTCTTCAAGTTTTTTGGGGTTTATTGTGGTTTCTTAGTTCTTCTTGGGGTTTGTTAGGGCTTGTTAGGGTTTGTTAGGGGCTTTTAGGGTTATTTATGGTTTGTTATGTTTTTTAGGGTTTTTTTGTGGTTTGTTAGGGTTTGTTAGGGTTTGTTAGGGATTGTTATTATTAGTTAGGGTCTGTTATGGTTTTTCATGGGTTTCAATGGTTTTTAGTGCTTATGGAGTTATTCATGGTTTTTTAGGGTTATTTAGTTGTTCATGGTTGTCACAGATGTGTAGAGATAGTTGCAAACATAAATTTGATATGTGGTAGAGGTGAAACGGACACCCATAGTAGATGTTATGGTAATTTGGAGGACTTAAGGCCCTTTTGGGACTTTAAGAACATGTTAAGGTGTTTCTATTGGTCACAGATGTGTAAATCTAGTCGAAGGCTTTGATTAGATATATGGTAGTGGGAAAAAAGGACTCACGGTGTAGAAGTTATGATGTTTTGGTGTTTTTAAGTACTTTTTTGGGCCTTCTAGGATGTGAGAAGGTGATTCAGTGGTTATAGGTGTGTAGGTCTATCGAATGCTTCGATTTTATATGTGGTAGAGGAAAAAGAGACACCCATAGAAGAAGTTATTTCAAAACAGACACCAAAGGCCAATCTTTTGACCATCAAAAGGCATTTTGGGTCTTTTCGGGGGTTGAAGAATGTCAGAAACGGTTCTAGTGGTTACAAGAGTGTGTATTTTTTCACAATCATAGATTTATTATGCAGTAGAGCCCAAATGAACACACATAGCAGAAGTAATTGTCATTTTAAATTGAGAAACTCCCCTAGCGCCTAAAAACCTAAGAAAAACACATATCATAAGTTATTGTTAGGATTCATTAGTGCTTATTAGAGTGATTAAGGGTGTCTAAGGGCTTTTTAGGGTTTCTAAGGGTGTGTTACGGTTTCTAAGTGTGGGTTGGTGTTTTTATGGGTGGGTTAGGGTTTATAAGGGTGTGCTATGGTTTCTAAGGGCTTCTAAGGTTGTGTTAGGGTTTATATGGGTGTGTTGGGGTTTCTAAGGGTGTGATATGGTTTTTAGGGGTGTTTTAGGGTTTCTAAGGGTGTGTTAGGGTTTTTAAGGGTGTGTTAGGTTTTCTAAGGGTGTGTTAGTGTTTCTTATGTTTTCTTAGAGTTTTTTTCGGGTTTTAGGGTTTTGTTAGGGTTTCTTATGATTTCATAGAGGTTTTTTTGAGTTTCTTCATGTTTTTTTCAGTTTATTGGGGTTTCTTAGTGCTTCATGGGTTTTTTTAGGGCTTGTTAGGGTTTTTAGGGTTTGTTATGGTTTGTTATGTTTTTTAGAGTTTTTTGGGGTTTGATAGGGTTTGTTAGGGTTTGTTAGAGTTTGTTAGGGTTTTTTATGGTTTGTTGCAGTTTTTCATGGTTTTTCATGGTTTTTAGTGTTTATGGGGATATTCATGGGGTTTTAGGGTTATTTAGTTGTTTGTGGTTTTCATAAATGTGTAGAGCTAGTCGCAATCTTCAATTTGATATCTGGTAGAGGTGAAACAAATAGCCAGAGCAGAAGTTATGGTCATTTGGAGGACTCAAGGACCTTTTGAGAGTTTAATAACGTGATAAGGTGTTCCTATAGGTCACAGATGTGTAGATATAGTCGAAATCATTGATTTGATATATGGTAGAGGCAAAATGGACTCCAGGAGTAGAAGTTATATTCTTTTGGAGGGTTTAAGTACCTTTTTGGGCCATCAAGGATGTGAGAAGGTGATTCAGTGGTTATAGGAGTGTAAGTCTAGTCGCAAGTTTCGATTTGATATGTGGTAGAGGCAAAAGGAACACCCATAGAAGAAGTTATCACAAAACGGACACCAGAAGCCAATCTTTTGACTATCCAAAGGGATTTTGGTTCTATTGGGGGTTGAAGAATGTCAAAACGGGTTCCAGTGGTTACCAAAGTGTGTATTTTTTTACAATATTATATTTTGATATGTGGTTGAGCCAAAATTAACACACATAGAAGAAGTTATTATCATTTTAAAGTGAGCAATGCTTCTAGCGTCTATAAACCTAAGAAACCCGCAACTCACTAAAATAGGCATAACTTCTCTTTAGGGTGTCCGTTTGAGCATTTTGACCTATCAAAACGAAGCTCGTGAGATGATTGAGTACAAAGATTAGTAGAAACATTGAGGAGATCAAAGAAATATATGAAATATTAGTTATACCACTCCAAAAAAGCCCAACTTCAAACAACCATAACATTCACTCGGGTTGTCCGTTTGAGCTCTTCCACATATTAAATCGAAAGTAGTGAAGAGATATACAAAGAAGGATGACTTGAACACAATTAAAGCCATGTTTGAGACCCTAAAATCCAAAAAACCAATCAGAAGGCCTCCAAAACACCATTTTCGTGTACGAATCCCTATCAAATATTTCTTAAAATGGTCATGACATCTTATCTGTGTGTCTGTTCGGCCTCCAGCACATAATTTTATCATAGTTCGTTCCATGAGAATCATTTTGACTATTCACAGAGCAGAAATAGACACTTGAAGACGAAGTTATGCCTTTTTCAATGGCTCTTTGATTTGTTAGGTTTTTCGAGACCCCATTTCAAGCATATTTGTCTTGTATGCTGTTTTTTCCAACAACTATAACTTATTATTACAGTTATTATTGTTATTATTATTATCATTATATCATCCACATGAACATGCACATGCGTTATTATTATATTTTTATGACCATGCACATGCACATGAAATGAGCACATGTTATGTTATTATCACATGCGTTGTTATTATTATTGTTATTATTATTATTATTAGTGTGGTTGTTGTTGTTGTTGTTGTTATTGTTATTATCGTCACATGCAAATGCACATGTAAATGCACATACATTCACATTCAATTCACATGCATTATTCTATTATCACATGCGTTGTTATTATTAACATTATTATTTTTATTTTTATCATCATCATCACATGAAAATGAAATGCACATGCATTATTATTTATTACCATGCACGTGCACACGTAATGCACATGCAATATTCTATTATCACATGCATTGGTACTACTACTATTATCACCACTACTACTACTACTATTACAACTGCTGTTATTATTACTATCATTACATGCAAATGTAGATGCACATGCGTTATTATTTATTATTTATTGCCATGCACGTGCATATGAAATGCACTTGTATTATTGTTTTATTATTACTATTATTATCAAAAAATTTAATAAAAATAATAATATTATTATTATCAATATCATTATTATTATCATTATCACTAGCAAATGCACATGCATGGGCGTTGTTATTTATTATTTTTTACCAAGCAGGTGCATGCGTTATTATAATTATTATTCTAATTAGTATTATTAATATTATCATCAAATGTAAATGCACATGCACATGCAAGTGAGTTCTTATTTATTATTATTTATTTATTATTTTCTATTATGCAAGCGCACATGAAATTCACTTGCGTTATTCTATTTTTATTTTTATTTTGTATCATCAAATTCAAATGCACATGCACGTGCGTTGTTATTTATTATTTATTACCATGCACGTCCATGTGTCATTATCATTATCATTACAGGTAAATACACATGCATGTCCGTTATTATATATTATTTATTATCATGGACATGCAAATGCAATGCACTTGCATTATTCTATTATCACGCGTGTTATTTTTTTTCATGCTCGTGCACATGAAATGCATGTGCATTATTCTATTATCACATGTGTTATTATTTATTATTTATTATCATTCACATTCAAATGAACATTCAAGTGGACTTGGTTATTATTTATTGCTTATTACCATGCATATGCACATGCACATGAACATGCACATGAAAATCCACATGCACATGCACATGCACTTGGATGTGCCTTATTATTTATTATTTATTATCATTCACATGCACATACACATACACATGTAATTCACATGCGTTATTATTTATAATTTATTATTTATTATCATTCACATGCAAATGTGCAGGCATATGCACATGCATGTGCGTTATGATTTATTATTTAAACCCTTCACATGAAAATGAACATGCATGTGAATTATTAATATTATTATTATTATTAGAGGTTTTTTTTAGGTTTTACTAACATTTTTTAGAATTTTTAGTTGTTATTAACATATATTATGGTTTATTAGGGTTTTAGGGTTTTTTAACAGTATATTAGTGTTTTTTAGGTTTTGGTGGGGGTTATTAGGATTTTATTAGGGTTTATTTTGGGGTGTTAAGGTTTATTAGGTTTTATTAGGTATTTTTAAGGTTTTATTAGGATTGAGTTTGGTTTATTAGGGTATATTGTGGTATATTATGGTATATTTGGGTATGCTTAGGATTCATTAGGGTTGATTATCATTCATTATGGTTTATTAATTTTTAAGAGGGTATATTTGGGTTTTTAGGGTTTAGTAGTGTTTATTAGGGTTCATTAGTGCTTTTAAGCTTTTTTAGGTTTTATTAGAATTTATTAGGGGTTTTAGGGATTTTAATGGTATATTTGCATTTTTTAGGGTTTAGTGGGGTTTATTATGGTTTATTATAGTGTGTGAATGTTTATTAGGGTTGAGTAGGTATTTTTAGGATTTTATTTTGGTTGAGTAGGTATATTTATTGTTTTATTAGGGTTTATTAGGGTTTAGTAGTTTTTGTTAGGGGTTGTTAAGGATTTTTAGGGTTTACTAGGGTTTGTTAGTGTTTTTATTAGGGTATATGAGAGTTTTTTTTAGTTTTTGTTAATATATATGAGCTGTTGTTAGGACATTTTAGGTTTTATTAGCATGTTTTTAGTGTTTGTGAGAATTTTTATGGATTTTTATGTTTTATTAGAATTTATTATGGTTTATTAGGGTTTCTAGGGTGTTTTAAGGGTTTGTTTGCATTTTTTTGTTTATTGGGTTTTAGTTGGGTTTTATTAGGTTTTATTATGGTGTTTGAGGGTTTATTTGGGTTGAGAAGGTATTTTAGGGTTTTATTATGGTTTTATTAGGGTTTATTAGTTTCTATTAGTGTTTGTTAGGTATTTTTAGGGTATATTAGGATTTTTTAGGGATTTATTAGTATTTTTGTTTTATTAGATTATATTAGTGTTTGTTAAGTCTTTTCAGATAATATAGAATTTTTTATTATTTGTGACAATTTTGTTTTTGTTTGTGCGCCTTTTTAGGGTTTCAGAGGTTATATTAGTGTTTATTATGGTTTATTATGGTTTTTAGGTATTTTTTAGGTATATGAGTGTTTTTTGTCTTTATTAGGTTATATTAGTGTTTTTAGGTCTATTTAGGTAATATCGCATGTTTTAATTGTTTGTGAGCAGTTTTAGGGTTTATTAGGTTATATTAGAGTTTATCAGGGTTTCTAGGGATTTTTTAAGGTATACTAGCATTTTTTCATTATTAGGGTTTTATTAGGGGTCATTATGGTGTGTTAAGGTTTGTTAGGGTTGAGTTGGGTTTATTTGGATTTATTTATGGTTTAATAGGGATTTTTAGGGTCTTTTTGGGGTTTATTATTGTTTATTAGTGTCCATTAGGGTTGGTTAGGGTTTTTTAGGTTATCTTAATGTGTTTCTAGGGTTTATTAGGTTTTATTATCATTTATTAGGGTTTATTAGATATTTCGGGGGGTTTATTAGGGTTTTGTAGAGTCTCTTTGGGTTTTTAGGGATTATAAGGCATTTTTTGGGATTATTAGAGTTTATTAGGGTTTAATTTTTTATATTATGGAATATTAGGGTTTAATATTTTTGATGGTTTTGAAGAGTCTTTAGGTTTTTGTAGAATGTTTTAGTGTTTGTGTAGCGTTGTTTGAGTTTATGTAGCAATTTTAGTGTTTATGTAGCACTTTTAGGGTTTAGTTAGCGGTTTTAGGATTTATGTAGCTTTTTTTAGGGTTTATGTAACAGTTTTAGGGTTTATTTAGTGTGTTTAGGGTTTAGGGTTTAGGTTTTATGTACCATTTTTTAAGGTTTATGTTGCGTTTTTTGGTTTATGTTGCGTTTTTATTGGTGATATAGTGTTTATGTTGCATTTTTTAGGTTTTATCGAGTGTTTTTAGGGTTCATGTAGTGTTTTTAGGGTTTATGTTGTGTTTTTACGTTTTATGTAGCGTTTTTTAATGTTTATATTGTGTTTTTTAGGGTTTATGTTACTGTTCTAGGGTTTATGTTGTGCCTTTTGGGTTTATGGAGCATTTTTTGGGTTTATGTTGCGTTTTTTGGGTTTATGTTACGTTTTTAGGGTTTATGTAACATTTTTATGGTTTATGTAACATTTTTTGGGTTTATGTATCTATTTGTTGCCTTTTATAGGGTTTTAATGGTTGTTTATAGTTTGTAGTTGGTTTTAGGGTTTTTAGGGGTTGTTAATGGGTGTTTATGGTTTTTATTGTATTTGATGGGTTTTCAATGGATTTTTGGGGGGTTTTAAGGGTTCATTTGTTTTTTCAGGATTGATAGGGGTTGTTAGGGGTTTTTAGTGTGTTTTAGGGTTTGTTTAGGTATTGTAGCGGTTTTTAGGGTTTTTGTAATGTATTTTAGCATTTTTCGGTTTTTAGGGTTTTTTAGTGTTATTTAGAGTTTATAATGGTTCTTTAGGGTTTATTAGTGTTCTTTAGGATTTGTTACAGTTTATTAGCTTTTTATGGTATATTAGGGTTTTATTGGGATTTTGACGGCATTAATAGCTTTTTCCAGGGTTTATCAACATTTTTAGAGTTATTTAGGATTTATTAGGGTTTCCTAGGGTTTATTTTATTTATTCGGATTTATTAACATGTATTTGGGTTTATTAAGATTTATTAGGGTTTATTATGATTTCTTAGGGTTTATTATAGTTTATTAGGGGTTTTTTATGGTTTGTTTCAGTTTTATAGGATTTATTTGGCATTGTTAGGATTTTTTACGATTTATTTGGGGTTTTTAGGGTTTGTTACGATTTATTATGGGGTTATTAGGGTTTGGTTGGGTTTATTAGCGGGTTTTAGGGTTTTTTAGGCGCTTATTTGGTGGGTTTTTTAGTATTTTGTCTGGTTTGTTAGGGTTATTAGGGATTATTAGGATTTATTATGGTTAAATTGTGTTTTTTATTGTATATTAGGGTTTTATGGCTTTTGTAGTGTTTATTAGAGTCTAATAGGTTTTTTAGGGTTTATTGCAGGTTATTATAATTTATTAGTGTTTATTATGGTTTTAGGGTTTAATAATGGGTTTCAGGTGTTATTTGGGTTTATTAGTGGTTCTTAGCAGTTATAAGTGGTTGTTAGGGTTTGTTAGGTTTAGTTAGGGTTTGTTAGGATGTGTGTTATTCTATTATCAGACATGTTATTATTATCGTTATTAACATTATCATTATTATAATTATCATTATTGTTATTACTGTTACTAATATTATTATTATTCTTATCATCACATGAAAATGTAGATGCACATACGTTATAATTTATATTTATAATTTATAATTTATTTCCATGCACGTACATATGTTGTTGTTATTGTTATTAATATTATTATTATTATTATCATCACATGCAAATTCACAGGCACGTCCGTTATTATTTATTACCATGCCTGCGCACACACAATGTACCTACATTATTCTATTATCACATTCATTTTTATTGTTTTTGTTATCATTACTATTATTTTTGTTATCATCAAATGCAAATGAAAATGCACGTGCAAAATTATTTATTACCATGCACGTGCACATTCAATTCATGTGCATTATTCTATTATCCCATGTGCTATTAGTATTAATATTACTATTATTGTTATTATTATCATCACATGCGCTATGAGTTATTATTTATTATCATGCATAGCACATGCAATGTACCTGCGTTATTCTATTATCACATGCATTGTTTTTGTTATTATTATTATTATTATTATTATTACTATTATTATTATTATTATTATCATCATCTCATGCACTTGCACATGTATTATTATTTGTTTTTTTATTACCATGCATGTGCACATGCAATGAACACACGTTATTTTATTAGCACTTACGTTGTTATTGTTATTACTATTGTTATTATTGTGGTTGTGGTTATTGTTGTTGTTGTTATCATCACATGCAAATACACATGGAAATGCGCATGCAAATACATAAACACACACATTCAATGCACGTGTTTTATTCTATTATCACATGCATTATTATTAATATTAATATTATTATTATCATCATCATCATCATCATCACATGCAAATGTGTTGCATGCGCGTTTTTATTTATTACCATGCAGGTGCACACGTAATGCACAAGCATTATTCTATTATCACATGAATTGGTACTACTACTATTATCACAGCCACGACTACTATTATTACAACTAATGTTATTATTATTATCATGACATGCAAATGTAGATGCATGTGCAATATTATTTATTTTTTATTACCATGCACGTGCATATGCAATGCACTTGTATTATTCTTTTATTATTATTATCATTATCACAATTATTGTTATTATTATTATTATTATTATCATCAATGTCATTATTATCATCATTGTCAAATGGAAATACACATGCATGCACATTGCTTTATTATTTATTACCATGAACATTCATGGTTCATTATCATTACATGTAAATGCACATACATGTGCGTTATTATATATTATTTATTATCGTGCTCATGAAAATGCAATGCACTTGCATTATTCTATTATCACATGTGTTATTATTATTTATTCTCTTGCACGTGTACATGCAATGCATGTGCATTATTCTATTATCACATGTGTTATTATTTATTATTTAATATCATTCACATGAAAATGCCCATTCATGTGGTCTTGGTTATTATTTATTGTTTATTACCATGCACATGCACATGCACATGCACTTGGATGTGCGTTATTATTTACTATTTATTATCATTCACATGAAAATGCACATACACAAGTAATTGACATGAATTTTTATTTATAAATTATTATTATTATCATTCACATGCAAATTCACAGGCATATGCACATTCACGTGCATTATGATTTATTATTTAAACCATGCACTTGCATATGCACATGCACGTGAGTTATTACTATTATTATTATTGGAGGTATTTTTAGAGTTTACTAGCATTTTTTAGAAATTTTAGGTGTTGTCAACATTTATTATGGTTTGTTAGGGTTTTAAGGGTTTTTAATGGTATATTAGCGTTTTGGGGGGTTTGGTGGGGGTTATTAGGATTTTATAAGGGTTTATTATGGTGTGTTAAGGTTTAATAGGTATTTTTAGAGTTTTATTAGGATTGAGTTGGGTTTATTAGGGTATATTATGGTATATTATGGTATATTTGGGTATGTTTAGGATTAATGAAGGTTAATTATCATTCATTATGGTTTATTAATTTTTAAGAGGGTATATTAAGGGTTTTTAGGGTTTAGTAGTGTTTATTAGGGTTTATTAGTGCTTTTAAGCTTTGTTAGTTTTTATTAGCATTTATTAGGGGTTTTAGGACTTTTTAATGTTATATTTGTATTTGTAGGGTTTAGTAGGGTTTATAATGGTTTGTTATAGTGTGTTATGGTTTATTTGGGTTGAGTAGGTACTTTTAGGGTTTTATTAGGTTTGAGTAGGTATCTTTAGGGTTTTATTAGGGTTTATTAGGGTTGAGTAGTGTTTATTAGGGTCTGTTAGGGATTTTTATGGTTTACTAGGGTTTGTTAGTGTTTTTATTAGGGTATATGAGTGTTTTTTTGTTTTCGTTAATATATATGAGGGGTTGTTAGGACTTTTTAGGTTTTACGAGCGTGTTTTTAGTGTTTGTGAGCATTTGTTATGGTTTATTACGTTTTATTAGAATTTATTATGGTTGGTTAAGTTTTCTAGGACTTTTTAATGGTTTGTTTGCATTTTTTTGATTATTGGGATTTATTTAGGTTTTATTAGGTTTTATTATGGCATGTAATGGTTCATTAGGTCTGAGAACGTATTTTTAGAGTTTTATTATGGTTTTATTAGGGTTTATTTGTTTTTATTAGGGTTTATTAGGGATTTTTAGGGTTTATTTGGATTTGTAAGGGGTTTATTAGTATTTTTGTTTTATTAGGTTATATTTGTGTTTGTAAAGTCTTTTTAAATAAAACAGCGTTTTTTATTGTTTGTTAGCGTTTTGTTTTTGTTTGTGAGCGTTTTTAGGGTTTCATAGGTTATATTTGAGTTTATTGTGGTTTATTATGGTTTCTATGGATTTTTATGGTATATTAATGTTTTTGTGATTATTAGGTTATATTAGTGTTTTTACAATTATTTAGGTAATATAGCGTGTTTTTATTGTTTCTGATCATTTTTTTATTGTCTGTGCACGTTTTTATTGTTTATTAGAGTTTATTAGGGTTTCTAGGGATTTTTTAAGGTATACTAGCATTTTTTTTCGTTATTATGGTGTAGTAGGGTTTTATTAGGGGTCATTATGGTGTGTTAATGTTTGTTTGGGTTGAGTAGGGTTTATTTGGATTTATTTATGGTTTATTAGGGATTTTTCGGGTTTGTTTGGGGCTTATTACGGTTTATTAGTGTTTATTAGTGTCTATTAGGGTTGGTTAGGGTTGTTTAGGTTATCTTGACATGTTTTTAGGGTTTATTAGGTTTTATTATCATTTATTAGGGTTTATTGGTTATTTTTTGGGTTTTATTAGGGTTGAGTAGAATCTCTTAACGTTTTTAGGGATTATAAGGCGTTTTTAGGGATTATTAGAGTTTATTAGGTGTTTATTAGGGTTTAATTTTTTATAATATGGTATATTGGGGTTTAATATTTTTGAGGGGTTTGAACCATATTTAGGGTTTTTGTAGCATTTTTTAATGTTTGTGTAGCGTTTTTTGAGTTTATGTAGCATTTTTAGTGTTTTTGTAGCTCTTTTAGGGTTTAGTTAGCAATTTTAGGTTTTAGGTAGCATTTTTTATGGTTTATGTAACGTTTTTAGGGTTTATGTATCATGTTTAGGGTTTTTGTTTTATGTTACATTTTTTAGGGTTTAGGTTCCGTTTTCTGGTTTTATGTTGCGTTTATAGGGGTGATGTTGTGTTTATGTTGAATTTTTTAGGATTTATGTAATGTTTTTACGGTTCATGTAGTGTTTTTAGGGTTGATGTTCTGTTTTAGGTTTTATGTTTCATTTTTTAATGTTTATGTTTCATTTTTTCAGGGTATATGTTACGGTTCTAGGTTTTATGTCGTGCTTTTTGGGTTTAAGTAGCGTTTTTTGGGTTTATGTTGCATTTTTTGGGATTATGTTGCGTTTTAGGGTTTATGTTGCATTTTTAGGGTTTATGTAACATTTTTTGTGTTTATGTATCTATTTAATTCCTTTTTAGGGTTTTAATGGTTGTTTATGGTTTGTAGTGGTTTTTAGGGTTTTAAGGGCTGTTAACAGATGTTTATGGTTTTATGGTATTTGATGGGTTTTCAATGGTTTTTGGGGGTTTTAAAGGGTTTATTAGTTTTTTTTGGGATTGATAGGGGTTGTTTGGGTTCTTAAGTGTGTTTTTGGTTAGTTTAGGTATTATAGCGGTTTTCTGGGTTTATGTAATGTGTTTCAGCGTTTTTTTGGGTTCTTTAGGGGTTTTTAGTGTTCTTTAGAGTTTATTATGGTTCTTTAGGGTTTATTAGGTTTCTTTAGGGTTTATTAGTGTTCTTTAGGATTTGTAAAGGTATATTAGCGTTTTTTATTGTATATGAGGGTTTCATTGGGATTTTGTTGGCATTAATAGATTTTTCTAGGGTTTATCAACCTTTTTAGGGTTATTTAGGATTTATTAAGGTTTCTTACGGTTTATTTTATTTATTAGGGTTTATTAACGTGTATTTTGGTTTATTTCGATTTATTAGAGTTTATTATAATTTTTTAGGGTTTATTGCGGCTTATTAGGGGTTTTTTATGGTTTGTTTTAGTTTTTTACTATTTATTTGGAGTTTTTAGGATTTGGTACAATTTATTTGGGGTTGTTAGGGATTGTTACAATTTATTATGGGTTTATTAGGGATTGTTAGGGTTTATTTGAGGGGTTTAGGGTTTTGTAGGCTATTATTTTTCGGGTTTTTTTAGTGTTTTGTCAAGTTTGTTAGGGTTATCAGTGATTATTAGGATTTATTATGGTTCAATTGTGTTTTTATTGTATATTAGGGTTTTTAGGGATTTTTTATCATTTATTAGAGTCTAATAGGGTTTTTAGGGTTTTTTATAGGTTATTATGATTTATTAGTGTTTATTAGGGTTTTAGGGTTTAATAGTGAGTTTCATGTGTTATTTGGGTTTATTAGTGGTTCTAAGGAGTTATTAGTGGTTGTTAGGGTTTGTCAGGTTTTTTAGGGTTTGTTAGGATGTGTGTTATTCTATTATCACACACGTTATGATTATCATTATTATCATTATCATTATTATCATTATCATTATTATAATTGTCATTATTGCTATTACTATTACTATTATTATTATTATTATCGTCAAATGCAAATGAAGATGGACATGTGTTATTATTTATTATTTATTATATATTATTTATTTCCCTGCACATTAATATGTTGTTGTTTTTATTATAATTATCATTACTACTACTACTATTATTATTATTATTATTATCATCACATGCAAATGCACATGCACGTCCGTTATTATTTATTACCTTGCACACGCACACGCAATGCACCTACATTAGTCTATTATCACATGAATTTTTGTTGTTATTTATATCATTACTATTATTTTTATTATCATCAAACGCAAATGAAAATGCATGTGTGTTATTATTTATTACCTTACACCTGCACATTAAATTCATGTGTGTTATTCTATTATGACATGTTTATTATTATTAAGATTAGTATTATTGTTATTATTATCATCACGTGTGCTATGAGTTATTATTTATTATCATGCATTGCACATGAAATACACATGCGTTATTCTATTATCACATGACTGAAAAGTGTTTTTTAATTTGATTTTCAGATGCCACCTTTTGGCTGAGTAGTAACCTACACAACATGCGGGAACCAAATTACCCAAATACAAACTTCAAAGTTCAATATTCAAAAAACACCCACAGGTCGCCACGAGTGTCGTCGCCATTGTCGTTGATTCCATCCATCACCATCATCGAGTCAAGCAGATCACATAACCACACAAAAATCCCAAAATCCACAAATGAAATTCAAATTTCAGGTAACAGAAAAGAAACACATCAAGCCCTGCACCAACATCAACGAAGCCAAGAACCATCACCGGATCAACAGAAGGGTCATCAGACACTGCAATCAACAGAAACAGGCCAGCCAGAGAATCTCCCTGAACCAGTTAACAGAAAATGTGAATACCAGCACTAAAAATAGATGTCCCAAGCACCACAAATCATCCCGAACCAATATCCCGAATGCCAATTCAACCAAAATCAAAACGCAAATAACAGATCCATCTAAACCAAATAGAGAGAGCAGAAATCAAGGAGCGAGAGACCATCACCTCGTCGACGACCATCCGAACACAAATCTCACCAGAACCTACCACAATCCCACACCCAAATCCCATCGCCGCATCCGAACACCTCAGAGACTGCAGCGGACCACCCACCACAGTCATGGGAGACGAGGCAGAAACCCTCTGACGCGGAAGCTGGATCTCGGCCGCAGACCATCACCGCGATGCCTTTGGAACTTTATCCAGCATAGGTGGAGTGAGGCGAGAAGAAGGTCATCACCAGAGAGAAGCGTCGAGGCGGCCGATCCCACGAGGTCTCATGTCAGCGCCATATAAGGAGGACTCTGCCATGAGCTCGCCATTCAATCACTGAGGAGGACCAAGCCGACCCGAGACGGAAGGGGAGTAAGCGGAGACGGGGAAACCCTATCTGCAGAGTGCCCCTTACGGGCCCATCCCCCTCAACATGCTACTGACTCAAGAGAAATTGTTGACAATGTGCATCATGAATGTCATTTCTATTATCACATGCGTTGTTGTTGTTGTTGTTGTTATTATTATTACTGTTATTATTATTATTTTTATTATCATACCATACACATGAACATGCACATGCACATCCACATGCACGTGCATTATTATTTGTTTTTTTATTACCATGCACGTGCACAAGCAATGCACACACGTTATTTTATTATCACATACGTTTTTATTCTTATTTTTATTATTATTATTGTGGTTTTTATTGTTGTTGTTTTTGTTGTTATTGTTATTATCATCACATGCAAATGCACATGCAAATACATAAACACACACATTCAATGTAAGTGCGTTATTCTATTAACACATGCATTGTTAATAATAATAATAATAATATTATTATTATTATTATTATTATTATCATTGTCATCATCAACACATGCAAATGTGATGCATACACATTGTTATTTATTACCATGCACGTGCACACATAATGCACAGGAAATATTATATAATCACATGCATTAATACTACTACTATTATCACTACTACTACTTCTACTGTTATTATTATTATCATCACATGAAAATGCATATGCACGTGTGCTATTATATATTATCTATTACCATGCACGTGCATATGCAATGCACTTGTATTATTATTTTATTATTATTATTATCACAGTTATTATTATTATCATTATCATTATCATTATCATTATCATTATTATTATCATTATAACATGCAAATCTACATGGATGTGCATTGTTATTTATTATTTATAACCATGCACATGCATGCATTGTTATTATTATTATTGTTACAATTAGTATTATTAATATTATTATCAAATGTAAATGCACATTCACATGCATGCGCATTCTTATTTACTATTATTTATTTATTATTTACTACTATGCATGTACACATGCAATGCACTTGCATTATTCTGTTATTAATATTATTATTATTATTATTATTATTATCATTTGTATCATCGAATAAAAATGCACATGCACATGCATTGTAATTTATTATTTATTACCATGCACGTGAATGCATCATTATCATCATCATTATCATTACATGTAAATGCACATACACATTCGTTATTATATATTATTTATTACCATGCACATAAAAATGCAATGCACTTGCATTAATCTATTATCACATGTGTTATTATTATTTATTCTCATGCACGTGCACACACAATTAAATTGCATTATTCTATTATCACATGTGTTATTATTTATTATTTATTATCATTCCCATGCCAATGCACATTCATGTGGACTTTTTATTATTTATTGTTTACTATCATACACATACACATGAACATGAACATGCAATTTCCCATGCACATGCACTTGGATGTGCATTATTATTTATTATTTATTATCATTCACATGAACATGCACATACACAAGCAATTCACATGCATTATTATTTATAATTTATTATTTATTATCATTCACATGCAAATGCTCACACATCTGCACATGCACATGCGTTATGATTTATTACTTAAACCATGCATATGAAAATGAACATGCACGTGCGTTATTACTACTATTATTATTAGAGGTATTTTTAGGGTTTACTATCATTTTTTATGATTTTTAGGTGTTATTAATATTTATTATGGTTTGATAGGGTTTTAGCGTTTTAATTGTATATTATCATTTTTGGGTTTGGTTGGGGTTATTAGGATTTTATTAGGGTTTATTATGGTGTGTCAAGGTTTATTAGGGTTTATTAGTTATTTTTAGGGTTTTATTATGATTGAGTTGGGTTTATTAGGGTATATTATACTATATTATGGTATAATTGGGTATGTTTAGGATTTATTACCATTTATTATGGTTCATTATGGTTTATTAGTTTTTAATAGGGTATATTTGGGTTTTTAGTGTTTAGTACTATTTATTCGATTTTATTTGCACTTTTAAGATTCGTTAGGTATTATTAGTATTTATTAGGGGTTTTAGGTCTTTTTAAGGATATATTTTCATTTTTTAGGTTTTAGTGGGGTTTATTATGGTTTATTATGGCGTGTTAAGGTTTATTAGGGTTGAGTAGTTATTATTAGGGTTTTATTAGGGTTGAGTCGGTATCTTTAAGGTTTTATTAGGGTTTATTAGGGTTGAGTACGGTTTATCAGGGTTAGTTAGGGATTTTTAGGGTTTATTAGGGTTTGTTAGTTTTTTTATTAGGGATATATGAGTGTTTTTTAGTTTTTTTTAATATATATGAGGGGTTGTTATGACTTTTTAAGTTTTATTAGAGTGTTTTTAGTGTTTGTGAGCATTTTTAATGGTCTGTTAGCTTTTATTTGAAATTATTATGGTTTATTCGGGTTTCTAGGGCTTTTTAATGATTTTTTTGAATTTTTTTGTTTATTGGGGTTTAGTTGCATTTTATTAGGTCTTATTATGGTATGTCAAGGTTTATTAGGGTTGATATGGTATTTTTAGGGTTTTATTAGGGTTTTTTTATTAGGGTTTATTAGGGATTTTTTGGGTTTATTAGGGTTTGTTAGGGGTTTATTTGTTTTTTATTAGGTTATGTTAGTGTTTGTTAAGTCTTTTAAGACAATATAGAATGCTTTTATTGTTTGTGAGTGTTTTTTTTGTGATTTTTTTTAGGGTTTATTAGGTTACATTAAAGTTTATTATGGTTTATTAGGGTTTCTATTTATTTTTAAGGTATATTAACATTTTTTTGTCTTTATTAGGTTATATTTGTGTTTTTAGGTATTTTAGGTAATATAGTGCATTTTTATTATTTGTGATCAGTTTTTTATTGTTTGTGAGAATTTTAAGGTTTTATTAGGTTATGCTATAGTTCATCAGGGTTTCTAGGTATTTATTAAGGTATTCTAGCTTTTTTTTCTCTATTAGGGTTTTGTAGTGTTTTATTAGGGGTTATTATGGTGTGTTAAGGTTTTTTTGGATTGAGTAGGGTTTATTTGGCTTTATTTAGGGTGTATTAGGGCTTTTTAGAGTTAGTTTGGGTTTTATTAGAGTTTATTAGTTTTTATTAGTGTCTGTTAGGGTTGGTTAGGGTTTTGTAGGTTTTCATAACGTGTTTTTAGGGTTTATTAGGTTTTATTATCATTTATTTGGGTTTATTAGGAATTTTTGGGGTTTTATTAGTGTTGAGTAGAGTTTCATAGGGTTTTTAGGGATTATTAGGTGTTTTATGGATTATTAGAGTTTATTAGGGGTTTATTGGGGTTTAATTGTTTATATTATAGTATATTATGGTTTAATATTTTTTAGGGGTTTGAAGTGTTGTTTGCGTTTTTGTAGGATATTTTAGTTTTTGTGTTGCGTTGTTAGAGTTTATGTAGCATTTTTTGTGTTTATGTAACATTTTTAGGGTTTATTTAGCGATTTTAGGATTTATGTATCATTTTTAGGGTTTATGTAACATTTTAAGTGTTTATGTAGCGTGTTTAGGGTTTAGGTTTTCTGTAGCATTTTTTTGGGTTTAAGTTTCATGTTATGGGTTTTTGTATCGTTTTTAGGGGTGATGTAGCGTTTATGTTTCATTTTTTAGGGTTTATGTAATGTTTTAGGGTTCATGTAGTGTTTTTAAGGTTTATATTGTGTTTTTACATTTTATGTAGTGGATTTTAATGTTTATGTTGTGTTTTTTAGGGTTTATGTTGTGTTTTGTAGGGTTTATGTTATAGTTCTAGGGTTTGTGTAGTGCTTTTAGGGTTAATGTAGCATTTTTTGGGTTTATGTTGCATTTTTTGGTTTATGTTGCGTTTTTAGTGTTTTTGTTGCAATTTTTTAGGGTTTATTTAACGTTTTTAGGGTTTTGGTATCTATTTGAAGCCTTTTTTAGGGTTTTAATGGTTGTTTATGGTTTGGAGTTATTTTAGGTTTTTTAGGGTTTGTTAACGGGTGTTTATGTTTTTTATGGTATCTGATGGATTTTTAATGGTTTTTTTTGGGGGGGGGGGGTTATGGGTTTATTTGTTTTTTGGGGATTGACAGGGATTACTAGGTTTTTAGTGTGTTTTATGGTTTTTTTTTGGTATTGTAGTGGTTTTTATGGTTTATATAATGTGCTTCTGTGTTTTTTATGTTCTTTAGGGTTTTTAGTGTTCTTTAGAGTTTAATATGATTGTTTAGGGATTATTAGGGTTTTTAGGGTTTATTAGTGTTCTTTAGGATTTGTTGTTGTTTATTAGCGTTTTTTATTTTATATTAGGGTTTAATTGGGATTTTGTATCCATTAATAGCTTTTTATAGGGTTTATCAACCTTTTATGGTTATTTAGGATTTATTAGGGTCTATTAGGGTTTATTTTATTTATTAGGTTTTAGTAACGTGTATTTGGGTTTATTACAATTTATTGGGGTTTATTATTATTTGTTAGGGTTTATTGCAGTTTATTAGGGGTGTGTTATGGTTTGATTCAGTTTGTAACAATTTATTTGGCATTATTAATATTTTTTATGATTTTTTGGGGTTGTTAATGTTTGTTACAATTTATTTGGGGGTTATTATGGTTTGTTAGGGTTTATTAGTGAGTTGTAGGGTTTTTTATGCTATTATTTAGAGGTTTTTGTAGCGTTTTTTCTGGTTTGTTAGGGTTTTTAGTGATTATTAGTGTTTATTATGGTTTAATAGTGTTTTTATTTTATATTAGGGGTTTTAGGGCTTTTCTAGAATTTATTAGGGTCTAATAGAGTTTGTTAAGGTTTATTGCAGGAAATTACTATTTATTAGTGTTTATTAGGGGGTTTTGGGTTTAATAGTGGGTTTT
The DNA here is from genome assembly GCA_963277665.1 of Viscum album. Classification (NCBI taxonomy): domain Eukaryota; kingdom Viridiplantae; phylum Streptophyta; class Magnoliopsida; order Santalales; family Viscaceae; genus Viscum; species Viscum album. The sequence goes on along the minus strand of CAUJRU010000020.1, from coordinate 4,417,933 downwards.
ATAGGTTATTAGGGTTTATTAGTTGTTCATAGGGGTTATTAGTAACTGTTAGGGTTTGTTAGGTTTTGTTATGGTTTTTAGGGATTGTTATGGTTTGTTTGAGTTGTTTGGGGGTTTTATGTGTTTTTTGGGTTTTATGGGTGTGTTTGGGTTTTTATGCTTTGTTAGGGTTATTTAATCCTTTTTGGGGTTTTGATGCGTTTTGTGGGTTTTGAATCATTTTAGGGTTTTTGTAGCAATAGACAGGGTTTATGTAGCGTTGTTAGTGGCTTTAGTGGTTCTTTAGGATGGTTTAGGGTTTTTTAGGGTTCTTTAGGGTTCTTTAGGGTGTATTAGGGTTTCTTTTGATTTTTTATGGTTTTCTAGGGGGTTTTAAAGGGTTTTAAGGGTTTAATAGGGTTGGTTAGGGTTTGGTAAGGCATTTTGATGCTTCTTAGGGTGTTTAGCGTTTTTAGTGGTTTTTATGTTTTTTAGGGTTTTGAGGTTTTTTTTGAGTTTTTTAGGGTTTCTTAGGTTTTTTTTCGGGGTTTTTTCATTTTTTTCAGTTTTTAGGGGTTGTAGGGTTTTTTGGGTTTTTTGGGGGTTTTATGGTTTTTTAGGGTTTTGTGAGGTTTTCCATATTTGTTAGGGTTTTTTGTGAATATTAGCATTTTGAATGGTTTAATATCATTTTTGTTGTATATTTGGGTTTTTAGGTATTTTGAAGCTTTTATTAGGGTCTAATGGGGTTTTTAGGGTTTATTACGATTTATTGCTGTTTATTAGGGTTTGGTAGTGGGCTTTAGGGTTTGTTATGGTTTATTATGGTTTATTAGTGGTCGATAGTGTTTTATAGGATTTATTCGTTCTTATTAGAGTGATTTAGGGTATCTAAGGGTTTGATGGGGTTTCTAAGGGTGTGTTAGGGTTTCTAAGGGTGGGTTAGGGTTTTTATGGGCGGGTTAGGGTTTCTAAGGGTGTGCTATGGTTTCTAAGGGTTTCTAAGGTTGTGTTATGGTTTCTATGGGTGTGTTGGGGTTTCTAAGGGCGTGCCAGGGTTTCTAAGGGTGTGTTAGGGTTTCTTAGGATATTTTAGGGTTTCTATGGGTGTGTTGGGATTTCTAAGGGTGTTTTATTGTTTCTTAGGTTTACATAGGGTTTTTTTTGGGTTTTTAGGGTTTTTAGTGTTATGTTAGGGTTTCCTATGGTTTCATAGATATTTTTTAGGGTTTCATCATGTTTTTTGTGTTTATTGGGTTTCTTAGTGCTTCTTGGGGTTTGTTAGGGATTGTTATGGTTAGTAAGGGTTTTTTAGGGTTTGTTATGTTTTTTAGGGTTTTGGGGTTTGTTAAGGTTTTTAGGGTTTGTTAGGGTTTGTTAGTGTTTTTTAGGGTTTTCTAGAGTTTTTTTGGTTTTTCCGTGGTTTTTAATGGTTTTTATTGTTTATGGAGTTATTCATGGTTTGTTAGGGTTATTTAGTAGTTCATGGTAGTCACAGATGTGTAGAGCTAGTCGAAAGATTCAATTTGATATGTGGTAGAGGTGAAACGGACACCAAGAACAGTTGTTATGGTCATTTGGAGGACTTAATTACCTTTTGGGTCTTTAAGAACGTGATAAGGTGTTTCTATTGGTCATAGAAGTGTAGATCTAGTCGAAAGCTTCAATTTGATATATGATAGAGGAAAACGGACTCCCAGAGTAGAAGTTATGGTCTTTTGGAGGGTTTAAGTACTTTTTTGGGCCCTCGAGGATGTGATAAGGTGATTTAGTGGTTATAGGAGTGTAGGTGTAGTCTGAAGATTTGATTTGATATGTTGTAGAGGTAAAACAGACACCCATAGAAGAAGTTATTGCAAAGCAGACACTAGAAGCTAATCTTTTGACCATCCAAAGGGATTTGGGGTCTTTTTGGGGGTTGAAGAATGTCAGAAAGGGTACCAGTGGTTACCAGAGAGTGTATATTTTCACAATATTAGATTTGATATGTGGTAGATCCAAAATGAACACATGTAGTAGAAGTTATTGTCGTTTTAAATTGAGAAACCCTCTTAGCACCTAAAAACCTACGAAACCCGCAACTCAGTAAAATTTTCATAAATTCTCCTTTGGGTGTCTGTTTGAGTGTTGTGACTAGTAAAAACAAAGCTCCGGAGATGAGTGAGGACCAAGTCCAACTAAAACTTTTATAGGATCAAAGAAACATAAGATATATTAGTTATAACACTCCAAAAAAATCCCAAGTTCAAACAACCCTAACTTTCATTTCGGTTGTCCATTTGAGCTCTACCACATATCAAATTGATGGCAATGAAGAGATATCCACAGAAAGATAACTTGAAAAAAAATTCAAGTCATATTTGGGAATCTAAAATCCCCAAAACCCATCAGAAGGCCTCCAAAACTGAATTTTTGTGTCTGTATCCCTGTCAATTTTTTCTTAAAACTGTCATAAATTCTGATCTGTGTGTCTGTTCAGCCTTCGAAACCTGTTTTTATCGTAGTTCGTTCCATGAGAATTAGTTTGACTCTTAAAGAAAGGGAAATGGACACAAGAAGAAGAAGTTATGGATTTTTTAATGACTCTGTGATTTGTTTGGTTTTTTGAGGCACCATTCCAAGCACTTTTGTCATGTCTCCTGTTTTTTCAAACAACTATAACTTATTATTATTAAATCTTCTTATTATTATTATCATCATCTCATGAAAATGCACATGCACATGCACGTGCGTTATTATTATATTTTTATTACCATGCACATGCACATGCAATGTACACAAATTATTTTATTATCTCATGCGTTGTTATTTTTATTGTTATTATTATTATTGTGGTTGTTGTTGTTGTTGTTATCATCACATGCAAATTCACATACAAATGCACATACATGCGCATTCAATGAATGTGCGTTATTCTATTATCACATGCATTGTTATTATTAATAATAATGTGGTTATTATTAATATCATCATCATCACATGCAATTACAATGCATGGGAGTTATTATTTATTACCATACACATGCACATGAAATATTCTATTATCATATGCTTTAGTACTACTACTATTATCACCACCTCTACTACAATCATTACTAGTGCTGTTATTATTACTATCATCACATGAAAACATTGATGCAGGTGTGTTATTATTTATTATTTATTACCAAGTATGTGCATATGAAATGCACATTTATTATTCTTTTATTATTACTATTATTATCATAGTTATTATGATTATTATTATCATCATCATCATCATCATTATTATTATCATCGTCACATGAAAATGTACATGCATGTGCATTGATATTTATTATTTATTACCATGCACGTGCATGCATTATTATTATTTTTATTATTACAATTAGTATTAATAATATTATCATCAAATGTAAATGCACATGCACATGCATGTGCATTCTTATTTATTATTATTTATTTATTATTTACTATTATGCACATGCACATGAAATGCACTTGCGTTATTCTATTATTATTATTATTATTATTATTATTATTATTATTATTATTCTTGTTGTTGTTGTTGTTTGTATCATCAAATACAAATGCACATGCACGCACATTGTTATTTATTATTTATTACCATGCACGTGCATGCATCATTATCATTATCATTACATGTAAATGCACATGCACGTGGGTTATTATATATTATTTATTATCATGCACATGAAAATGCAATGCACTTGCATTATTCTATTTTCACATGTGTTATTATTATTTATTCTAATGCACGTGCACATGCAATGCACATGCGTTATTCTATTATCACACGTGTTATTATTTATTATTTATTATCATTCACATGAAAATGCACATTCATGTGGACATGGTTATTATTTATTGTTTATTACCATGCACATGCACATGCACATGCACATGCACTTGTATGTGCGTAATTATTTATTATTTATTATCATTCATACGCACATGCACATACACATGCAATTCATATGCGTTATTATTTATTATTTATTATTTATTATCATTCACAAGAAAATGTGCACGCATATGCACATGCACGTGCATTATTATATTTTATTTAAACCATGCACATTCATATGCACATGCAAGTGCATTATTAATACTATTATTATTAGTGGTACTTTTACGGCTTACTATCAATTTTTAGTATTTTTAGGTATTATTAACATTTATTATGGTTTGTTAGGGTTTTTGGGTTTTTAATGGTCTATTATCATTTTAGAGGGTTTGGTGGGGTTATTATGATTTTATTAGGGTTTATTTTTGTGTGTCAATGTTTATTAGGGTTTATTATGTATTTTTAGGGTTTTATTAGGATTGATTTGGGTTTTTTAGGGTATATTGTGGAATATTATGGTATATTTGGGTATGATTAAGATTTATTAGGGTTTATTATGGATCATTATAATTTATTAATTTTTAATAGGGTATATTAGGGTTTTTTAGTTTTTAGTACTGTTTATTCAGGTTTATTAGCACTTTTAAGCTTTTTTGGGTTTTATTAGCTTTTATTAGGGGTTTTAGGGCTTTTTAACGGTATATTTTCATTTTTAGGGTTTAGTGGGGTTTATTATGGTGTATTATGGTGTGTTAAGTTTTATTAAGGTTGAGTAGGTATTTTTAGGGTTTTATTTTGGTTGAGTCAGTATCATTATGGTTTTATTAGGGTTTATTAGGGTTGACTACGGTTGATTAGGGTTTGTTAGGGATTTTTAGGGTTTACTAGGGTTTGGTAGTGTTTTTATTAGGTTATATGAGTGTTTTTTTGTTTTGGTTAATATATATGAGGGGTTGTTATGACTTTTTAGGTTTTATTAGTGTGTTTTTAGTGCTTGTGATCATTTTTAATGGTTTATTCTATTTTATATGAATTAATTATGGTTTATTAGGGTTTCTCGTGCTTTTTAATGGTTTTTTTTTGCGTTTTTTTGTTTATTGGGGTTTATTTGGGTTTTATTAGGTTTTGTTATGGTTTGTCAAGGTTTATTAGGGATGAGAGGGTATTTTTAGGGTTTTATTAGGGTTTTATAAGGGTTTATTAGTTTTTATTAGTGTTTATTAGGGATTTTTAGGGTTTGTTAGGGGTTTATTAGTTTTTTTGTTTTATTTGGTTACATTAGTGTTTGTTTGGTCTTTTTAGATAATATAGCGTGTTTTTATTATTTGTGAGCGTTTTGTTTTTATTTGTGAGCATTTTTTAGGGTTTCTTAGATTATATTTGATTTTATTATGGTTTATTAGGGTTTCTAGGGATTTTTATGGTATATTATCCTTTTTTGCCTTTGTTTGGTTATATTAGTGTTTTTAGGTCTTTTTAGTTAATATAGCGCATTTTTATAGTTTGTGATCATTTTATATGGTTTGTGAGCGTTTTTAGGGTTTATTAGGTTATATTAGAGTTTATCAGGGTTTCTAGGGATTTTTTAAGGTATACTAGCATTGTTTTTCTTTTTTAGGATTTTATTTAGGGTTATTATGGTGTGTTAAGGATTTTTAGGTTTGAGTAGGTTTTATTTGGCTTTATTTATGGTTTATTAGGGCTTTTATGGTTATTTGGGGGTTTATTATTGTTTATTAGTGTTTATTAGTGTCTATTAGGTTTGGTTAGGGTTGTTTAGGTTTTCTTAACGTGTTTTTAAGGTTTACTAGGTTATGTTATCATCTATTAGGGTTTATTATGTATTTTGGGGTTTTATTAGGGTTGACTAGAGTTTCATAGGGTTTTTACGGATTATAAGGTGTTTTAGGGATTATTAGAGTGTATTAGGGGTTTATTAGGGTTTAATTTTTTATATTATGGTATATTAAGGTTTAATATTTTTGAGTGTTTTAAAGCGTCTTTTGGGTTTTTGTAGCATTTTTTAGGGTTTGTGTATCGTTGTTAGAGTTTATGTAGCATTTTTAGTGTTCATGTAGCATTTTTAGGATTTAGTTAGCGGTTTTAGATTTTATGTATCATTTTTTGGGTTTATGTATCGTTTTTAGGGTATATGTTTCTTGTTTATGGTTTAGGTTTTATGTAGAATTTTTTAGGGTTTATGTTGTATTTTCTGGGTTTATGTAGAGTTTTTAGGGGTGATATTTCATTTATGTTTCATTTTTAGGATTTATGTAACGTTTTTAGCATTCATGTGTTGTTTGTAGGGTTTATATTGTGTTTTTAGGTTTTATGTAGAGTTTTTTAATGTTTATGTTGCGTTTTAGTGTTTATGTTGTGTTTTTTAGGGTTTATGTTATAGATCTAGGGTTTATGTAGTGCTTTTTGGGTTTATGTAGCGTTTTTTTTGGGTTTATGTTGCATTTTTTGGTTTATGTTGCGTTTTTAGGGGATTTGTTGCATTTTTAATGGTTTATGTAATTTTTTAGGGCTTATATATCTATTTGAAGCCCTTTTAGGGTTTTAATGGTTGTTTATGGTTGGTAGTTTTTTTAGGGTTTTAATGGGTTGTTAAAAGTTGTTTATGATTTTTTATGGTATCTGATGCCTTTAAAATGGTTTTTTAGGGCAGGGGTTATGGGTTTTTTAGTTTTTTTGGGATTGATAGGTGTTGTTAGGGGTTTTTAGTATGTTTTAGGGTTTTTTTGGTGTTGTAGCGGTTTTTAGGGTTTATATAACATGTTTTAGTTTTTTTGGGTTCTTTAGGGTTTTCTGTGTTCTTTAGAGTTTAATATGGTTCTTTAGGGTTTATTTGGGTTCTTTAGGGTTTATTAGTGTTCTTTAGGATTTGTTATAGTTTATTAGCATTTTTATTGTATATTAGGGTTTTATTGGGATTTTGTAGGAATTAACATGTATTTATAGGGTGTATCAACCCTTTTTAGGGTAATTTAGAATTTATTAGGGTTTATTAGGGTTTATTTTATTTATTAGGGTTTATAACGTGTATTTGGGTTTATTACAATTTATTAGTGTTTATTATGATTTCTTAGGGTTTATTGCGGTTTATTAGGGGTTGTTAGGGTTTGTTTCAGGTTGTTACGATTTCTTTGGCATTGTTAGGATTTGTTACAATTTATTTGGGGTTGTTAGGGTTTGTTACGATTTATTTTGGGGTTATTAGGGTTTGTTAGGGTTTATTAGTTGGTTGTAGGGTTTTGTAGGCTATTATTTGGTGGTTTTTGTAGCATTTTGACGGGTTTGTTAGGGTTTTTAGTGATTATATGGGATTATTATTGTTTAATAGTGTTTTTATTATATATTAGGGGTTTTAGGGATTTTTTAGCATTTATTAGGGTCTAATAGAGTTTGTTAGGGTTTATAACTGGTTATTACGATTTATTAATGTTAATTAGGGTTTTTAGGGTTCAATAGATGGTTTTAGTGGTTATTAGGGTTTATTAGTGGTTCTTAGGGGTTATTAGTGGTTGTTAGGGCTTGTTAGGTTTTGTTATGGTTTTTACGGTTTGTTACGGTTTGTTTGAGTTGTTTGGGGTTTTATGCGTCTTTTTGGGTTTTATGGGTGTGTTTTTATTTTTTATGCTTTGTTAGGGTTATTTTAGCAATTTTGGGGTTTTATTGCATTTTTTGGTTTTTGAAGAATTTTTCGGTTTTTTGTAGCAATTTTTATGGTTTTTGTACCGTTGTTAGTGGCTTTAGTGGTTATTTAGGTTTTTTAGGGTTCTTTAGGGTTTGTTATGGTGTATTGGGGTTTCATCTGATGTTTTAGGGGTTTTTATGGGGTTTTTAGGGGTTTTATGGGTTTCATAGGATTGGTTAGGGTTTTGTCAGGCATTTTTAGTCTTTTAGGGTTTTTAGCGTTTTTAGGTGTTTTTAGGGTTTTTAGCGTTTTAAGAGGTTTTTTGAGGTTTTTTAGGTTTTTTTAGGTTTATTTTCAGGTTTTTTTGGTTTTTTCATTTTTTAGGGGTTTTAGGGTTTTTAGGGTAATTAGTAATTTTTACGGTTTTTAGGGTTTTTTTGGGTTTTTTTGGGTTTTGGGGTTCTTTGGGTCTTTAGGGTTCTTTAGGGTTTTGTCAGGTTTTCCCAGGTTTGTTTGGGTTTTTTTGAGAATATTAGCATTTTGAATGGTTTAATATCATTTTTGTTGTGTTTTTGTGTTTTTGTGTTTTTAGGTATTTTGTAGCTTTTATTGGGGTCTAATAGGGTTTTTAGGGTTTATTACGATTCATTAGTGTTTATTAGGGTTTAGTAGCGGCCTTTATGGTTTATTAGGGTTTATTATGGTTTATTATTGGTTGGTAGGGTTTTTTAGGATTTATTAGTGCTTATTAGAGTGATTTAGGGTGTCTAAGGGTTTGTTAGGGTTTCTAAGGGTGTGTTAGGGTTTCTAAGGGTGGGATAGGGTATTTATGGGCAGGTTAGGGTTTCTAAGGGTGTGCTATGGTTTTTAACGGTTTCTAAGCTTGTGTTAGGGTTTCTATGGGTGTGTTGGGGTTTCTAAGGGTGTTCTAGGGTTTCTAAGGGTGTGTTAGGGTTTCTAAGGTTGTGTTACGGTTTCTAAGGGTGTGTTAGGGTTTTTAAGGGTGTGTTAGTGTTTCTTAGGTTTTCTTAGGGTTTTGTTAGGGTTTTAGGGTTTTGTTAGAGTTTCATATGGGTTTTTATAGGCTTTTTAGAGTTTCATCAGGTTTTTTTCGGTTTATTGGGGTTTCTTAGTGCTTCTTGGGGTTTGTTAGGGCTTGTTAGGGTTTTTATGGTTTGTTATGTTTTTTAGTGTTTTTTAGGGTTTTTTAGGGTTTGTTAGAGTTTGTTAGGGCAAGGAAGATGCGCGGGTCAGGCTATTCTCGGCCCCCCCAAATTTATTAAAGAGAAAAAAGAGACACAATAGACAAGGGAGGGGAGGGGTCAAATGACCCACACCCAAAACCCCTTACAAACCCACACCAAAAAAGAAAAACAAAGAATGAAAAAGGCTAAAAAACAGACACAGCAATGGCATCATCACGTCACATCCAGCCAATACCAGCATCCAGCAGCACCACCTTCAATCATCACAGCTACACAGTAGCAGCAACACATCCAATCCAACTAGCCCCAGCAACCAACATAAACAAATCCGTCATCACAGCCAATCACAACCAGCTGCATCATACCACAGCAGAGGCACCACAACCAAACGCAACCATCATCACCTCCCAACAAACTACACCCAGCAGCTAGCAGCACAACAGCAGACTCATCCGCAGCAACAGAAAATAACCAAACAGCCACAAGCATCAGCCCCCAATTAGCATTCAAAAACCAGTAAATAATACAACCTTTCCCCAAACAGCTTACATTCACACCCTTTCCATTAACCAGCATATCCTCTCCAGGAGGGTCCTGTCTTGCAACAAGCTCATGATCCAGCAACAACAAAAGCTCATAACCAAACCAAGAATCATCACCACAATGTCCAACAAGAACACATACCACACCTCCAAAGTCCAACATAGCATCCAGAAAGCAGCATAAATCCAGAATCTCGACAGCAACATGAAAATAAGCAAGTTTTAAATGAACATGTATCTTTGTATTAGTAGTGAAAATCCAGATTCCTAGCCACCATGCCCCTCCTATCATCCACCAGAGACCGCCACCGAGCCAGCAAAGCCAGAGCAGCCACCACAGAACTCCCAAACACAGATTTGGAGGGGCCACAAGATCAACGACAAGGAAGGGCCAGACCCAAACCTTGCTTCCCCGATCGAGGACCGCCACTGTCAGATCCACGGTTCTTGAAACCCTAGAAGCAGATTCCAGATCTATCACGCACAGACCACATCACATCCGAGATGAAAACCCCAGGAAGGCCTGAAGACCAAGCTGTTGTTGCACCTTTCCAAGAGAATGAATCCCTAGACCCTGTTGACCATCGTGAAGACAAGAACAATGTCTTCGCACCTGTCTAAATCTGTTGCGATGCCAGGAAAACCACCACAAAGCCAGATCTAGAGCCAGGGTTGACTTCACCGTCGACTTAGAAACCCTCCATGCTTTCCCACCACTGCACCAGTGGGAGTCGCCATGACCATTTCCAATCCCTTCGAGCATCCGAGACCGCACCCAGGCCATCGAGAAGCCCCAGATGTCGCCGCCAAAGAGCATTGAAGATCCATTGGAAAGCAGCAGCGCTGAGGAATGAGAGGGAGCGCCAGGAGACTCGGCCGACATCTCTCTTCCTCCTTCCCTCCAATCATAGAGTCTGTTAGTGTTTGTTCTGGTTTGTTGCAGTTTTGCATGGATTTTCATGGGTTTTAGTGTTTACATGGTTATTAATGGATTTTTTGGGTTTTTTAGTTGTTTGTGGTTGTCATAGATGTATAGAGCTAGTCACAAGCTTCAATTTGATATGTGGTAGAGGTGAAACGAACAACCAGAGATGAATTTATGGTCATTTGGAATAATTAGGACCTTTTGGGACTCTATGAACGTGATAAGGTGTTCCTATAGGTCACAGATGTGTAGATCTCGTCGAAATCTTCCATTTGATATATGGTAGAGGCAAAACGGACTCCAGGAGTAGAAGTTATAGTCTTTTGGAGGGTTTAAGTGCCATTTTGGGCCATCAAGGATGTGAGAAGGTGATTCAGTGGTTATAGGAGTGTAATTCTAGTCGCAATCTTCGATTTGATATGTGGTAGAGGCAAAACGAACACCCATAGAAGAAGTTATTACAAAACGGACACTAGAAGCCAAACTTTTGACCATCCAAAGGGATTCTGGTTCTTTTTGGGGGTTGAAGAATGTCAGAAAGCATTCCAGTGGTTACGAGAGTGTGTATATTTTCACAATATTAGATTTTATATGTGGTAGATCCAAAATTAACACACGTAGAAGAAGTTATTGTTGTTTTAAATTTAGTAATGCTTCTAGAGCCTAAAAAACTATGAAACCCGCCACTCACTAAAATAGGAATAACTTCTCTTTCGAGTGTCCATTTGAGCGTTGTGACCTATCAAAACGAATCTCTTGATATGAGTGAGAACCATGTTTAGTAGAAACTATGAGAAGATCAAAGAAATATAAGATATATTAGTTATATCGCACCAAAAAAAGTCCAACTTCAAACAACCATAACATTCACTCCAGTTGTCCGTTTGAGCTCTACCACATATCAAATAAAAATAAGTGAAGAGATATATGCAGAGGGATGATTTGAATAAAGTTAAAGTCATTCTTGAGACCCTAATGTCCCAGAAACCCATCAGATGGCCTCCAAAACTCCATTTTCGTGTACAGATACATGTCAAATTCTTCTTAAAATGGTCATAACTACTGATCTGTGTGTCTGTTTGGACTCCAACACATGTTTTTATTGTAGTTCGTTCAATGAGATTCAATTTGACTATTTACGGAGCGTAAATGGACAACTGAAGAAGAATTTATGCCTTTTTCAATGACTCCGTGATTTGTTAGGTTTTTCGAGACACCATTTCTAGCACTTTTGTCTTGTCTGCTATTTTTTCAAACAACTATAACTTATTATTACTGTTATTATTATTATTATTATTATCATCATCTCATGCAAATGCAAATGCAAATGAACGTGAGTTATTATTATATTTTTATTACCATGCATGTGCACATGCAATGCACACACATTATTTTATTATCACATGTGTTGTTATTATTATCGTTATTATTATTATTATTATTGTGGTTGTTGTTGTTGTTGTTGTTTTTGTTGTTGTTGTTGTTGTTGTTGTTGTTGTTGTTATCAACACATGAAAATGCACATGCAACTGCACATAAACACACATTCAATGAACGTGCATTATTCTATTATCACATGTGTTGTTATTATTATTATTATTATTATCATCATCATCATCATCATCATCATCACATGAAAATGAAATGCACGAGGGTTATTATTTATTACCATGAACGTGCACACATAATGCACATGAAATATTCTATTATCACTTACATTGGTATTACTACTATTATCACCACAGCTACTACTATTATTACTACTGCTGTTATTATTACTATCATCACATGAAAATGAAGATGCGCATGCGTTATTATTTTTTATTTATTACCATGCACGTGCATATGAAATGCACTTGTATTATTCATTTATTTTTATTATTATTATTATTATTATTATTATTATCATTATCATTATCATTATCACATGTAAAGGAACATGCATGTGCATTGTTATTTATTATTTATTACCATGCATGTGCATGATGTATAATTATTATTATTACAATTAGTATTATTAATATTATCATCAAATTTAAATGCACATGCACATGTGTGTGGGTTCTTATTTATTATTTACTACTATGCACGTGCACATGAAATGCACTTGCGTTATTCTGTTGTTATTATTATTATTATTATCTTTGTTTGTATCATCAAATACAAATGCACATGCATGTGTGTTGTTATTTATTATTTACTATCATGCACGTGTATGAGTTATTGTCATTATCATTACATGTTAATGCACATGCACGGGCGGTATTATATATTATTTATTATCATGCACATGCAAATGCAATGCACTTGAATTATTCTATTATCACATGTGTTATTATTATTTATTCTCATGCACGTGCACACACAACGCACATCCATTATCCTATTATCACATGCGTTATTATTTATTATTTATTATCATTCATATGAAAATGCACATTCTTGTGGACTTGGTTATTATTTATTTTTTATTACCATGCTCATGCACATGAATATGCACATGCACATGCACATGCACTTGGATGTGCATTATTATTTATTATTTATTATCATTCACATGAACATGCATATACACATGGAATTCACATGAATTATTATTTATTATTTATTATTTATTATCATTCACATGAAAATGTGCAGGCATATGCACATGCACATGCGTTCTGATTTTTTATTTAAACCTTGCACATGCATGTTCATTATTACTATTATTATTATTAGAGGTATTTTTAGGGTTTACTACCATTTTATAGAATTTTTAGGTGTTATTAACATTTATTATGGTTTTTTAGTGGTTTAGGGTTTTTAATGGTATATTAGCGTATTTAGTGTTTAGTGGGGGTAATTAGGATTTTATTAGGGTTTATTAAGGTGTGTTAAGGTTTATTAGGGTTTATTAGGTTTAATTAGTGTTTTACTAGGATTGAGTTGGGTTTATTAGGGTATATAATGGTATATTATGGTATATTTGGGCATGTTTAGGATTTATTATGGTTTTTATCATTCATTATGGTTTATTAATATTTAAGAGGGTATATTAGGGTTTTTTGGGTTTAGTAGTGTTTATTAGGGTTTATTAGTGCTTTTAAGCTTTGTTAGGTTTTATTATAATTTATTAGGGGTTTTAGGGATTTTTAATGGTATATTTGCGTTTTTTAGGGTTTAGTGGGGTTTATTATGGTTTATTGTCACGATCCATCCCCTGGGGCCCATGCCGTTACTACCTTATGCCTGACTTCCATAGGCTAGGTGCTGGAGACTAGCCCCAAAGTTGTATTCCGTAAAACTGGGAATGTATTGTCATTATAACCTGTAAACTCATGAAACCAAGCACACGGAAAGATATGAACACATAAAAACTGTATCGTAAACAAATGAGTACAATAAGTAAAAAGGGGCCAAAATACAAGCCCAACAGGAAAGTAAAAGTACAACTAAAATGAAATACAACTGAAGAAAGGGAAAGACAACCACTGGATCATCCTCCGGGGTTCCTACCTAAAGGGTAGGTAAAGATCACCTCCTCATCACTCCACGTCCGTTTGTCTCCTCTGCGTACTGAAACATCATAAGATCCACCTACGAGCACTGTCCAATACTCATACTCTCAGCCTCATTCAGTGTTGTCCGTTGTCTGCAACCAACAGAACAAGGTGCGGGAATTTCCCATGCAGGGGTGAGTATAGCAATACTTAATAGGGACCCTAAGACCCTTAATGTCTCACAAAATCCACCAAGTATAAACCACAAAGTATAAAGTCAACAGATAACCCTACATAGGTATATTCCCATACATATACCTAAGTTATAAAATAATCCATCTCAATCATGAGGAAAACACAGAAAAACTGACTCATCTCAAAACATGTTTTTATTCTAGGGGTAGTATCATGTAACATCCCTACTAACATTATCGAAACCTCGTATGCTGGAGAACTCCTCCTCTATCAAGTACAGTGGGCCTACCGCGACACCAAGTGCACTTCCCACTAACCTTGGATTGCTGAGTTACTCCTCCTGTCGAGTACCATGGGTCCTGTTGCGTCACCAAGGTGCTCCCCACCGTGGGTCTTCTGCATTACCCAGCACTCTCCCCCTCCTAGCCTGCAAAGGTACTTCTCCTGTCGAGTACCTTGGGTCTGCCGCAACACCAAGGTGCTCCCCTCTAGGCTAGTAGAGTCACTCCGAGTCAAAATGGTCAGCAGTCATTAGGTCTCAACCAGCTACTAGGTCTGCACAATAAGCTCGCTCGTCTCTGGGAGGATCTGCTCCATGAGCAACTGGTTGATACTACAACTGTCACGAAGTCCCATGAAGAAGCATCTCAAAGGACTGCCATGTCAAGGGGGTCTCAACACAATAGATGATGTCAATTGGATGTCTGGTCTCTGAGTTATTAGCCTTTTAGTTATGGGGGCCTGATTAGATTTGTGCATGATCCAACCTAACCGTATCTCAACTATAATAAAAAATATAGTAGAGTATATTCAAAGGGACCAAAGCACTCTAATATTTCTAGCACCGCTGATGGTTTTTAAAACATACTTCTGGTGAAAATGATATGGCCGAAGGAGTATAAAGGGTCGTAGTGGGCCTGAGTCCGGTCCGACCCGGGCAGACTGACCCGGAGCAACCTGGATTGGGTTGAATCAGTTCAGGTCGATCCGGCTCAACCCGCTGGGTCAGGCCCAGCTCGTGATGTGGCCCAGTCCACTGGGGATCCGGAAAGCCACGAGGGCCACGAGGGGCCATGGGGAGGCGAAGGCCACGTGTCGACTCGGCCGGGGATAGTGTCTCGGCCATGGGGTGGCTCAGCCGTGAGGGCGACGTGAGGGCGTTTTGGCCGGGAGGGCGCTGGAGGCTGGTTCGGCCGGGAGGGTGCTGTGAGACCGGTTCGGCCAGGAGGGCACCACGAGGGGCACGGGCCAGTTCGGATGGGGCGCTGAAAGGTGGGGGTGAAGTCAGCTCGGCTCGGCGACTCGGCACAGTGGCGGTTCGACGGAAGTGCGGAATGGTGGAGGTCGTGGGAGGCAGAGCGTCGTTGCCTTTGTAGTCTTTCTCCATTTTGAAGAACACACCCAGTCCAACACAAGGATTTCAGAGAGGAAGAGCCATGTTAGTTTGGCCCGCACTCTCCGCATTAGGGAGGTAGCAAGAGGCTCATCATAAACAAGGGTGAAGAACGTCAAACCCTCCTGCAGTGATTGTTCCCCCCCACAAAAGAAAACATATGTGTTCGTAATTTTAAAGAAAGGAAGGACGTGGGAATATAATCATACAAAAAAACCCCTACCTCATTCGCTTGATGGTATTGGTGCAATAAGGCAGTATGGTTGCGGATTCAAGATAGGTGAGGATGTCCCGCATTGGAATAAGTCCCAAGGAAGAAGGTCTAAGGAGGTCCGCATTCTTCGTTGGCGGAGAATTCTTCGTTGGGGAGCGCGTTCTTCGTTGGAGAACGCATTCTTCATTGGTAGGCGTAATCCTCCATGTGTTGGGAGTCACATCACTTTACCAGCGCTTCATCGCATGGGGAAGCCGTCCCAAATCATCCACCCAAGATCCATATATATAGGAGAGGGGGGAGGTAGGTAATGATTTTGGAATTTAGGACAGTTCATTTATTAGGAACCTTCCTAAATTCCAACGATGTTGTTACTTAATTTAAAAAGGTGGCAAGCCAGTTAACTAAGTTGGCACAATTAAAGGTATGTGTGTTGGCACAATTAATGTGGAGGAAGCTCAAGAGGATCCTCCACATTAATGAGGGAGCTGAGGGGTTTCTCCCTCATTAAGAGGGGGTCGAGAGGTTTAGGCCTCTGGTGGTCCCCACCACCATAACCCATCATGGGAGGTTAGGGTTTGGTGGTCTTTACCATCATAACCTCTCATGGGAGGTTAAGGTCTAGTGGTCCCCACATCACAACTTCCACAAGGAGGTTTAGTTCCAGTGGACCCCACCTCCCAACACCCACATGGGTGTTGCAAATAAAAATAAAGTGTCCTGCACTTTTATTTTTATTTTATTCTGTCACAAAAAACCCAATAAATAACTTTCACCCTCGACCATCTGTCGTCGAGGTGAAAGTCTCCTTAAGCGAAAATCGGTGCTGCGAGTTCAACGGTACCCTCATATTTCAATTTTGTGCACCGGTTCAAAAGTTAGAAAATCATGCTCGCATGTTTACTGAACGTACTTGAACAAATGTTCCAAAATTCATTTTGGGCACTCCGGGCCTCGGAATCATGCACCGTCAATTTTCACGGACTCGTAAAATTCTCATTTATTTAAAACAAATTACACGGAAATTCTGGGTCTTTACATTTATTATAGTGTGTTATGGTTTATTAGGGTTGAGTAGGTATTTTTAGTGTTTTATTAGGGTTGAGTAGGTATCTTTAAGGTTTTATTAGGCTTTATTAGGATCGAGTAGTGTTTATTAGGGTTTGTTAGGGATTTTTAGGGTTTACTAGTTTTTGTTAGTGTTTTTATTATGGTATATGAGTGTTTTTTAGATTTGTTGATATATATAAAGGGTTGTTAGGACTTTTTAGGTTTTATTAGCATATTTTTAGTGGTTGAAAGAATTTTTATGGTTTATTAGGTTTTATTAGAATTTATTATGGTTTATTAGGGTTTCTAGGGCTTTTTAATGGTTTGTTTTCTTTTTTTGTTTATTGGGGTTTAGTTGGGTTTTATTATGTTTTATTATGGTGTGTCGAGGTTTATTACGGTTGAGATGGTATTTTTAGGATTTTATTAAGGTTTTATTAGGGTTTATTAGTTTTTATAAGGGTTTATTAGTTTTTATTAGGGTTTATTAGAGATTTTTAGGGTTTATTAGGGTTTGTTAGGGGTTTATTAGTTTTTGTTGTTTTATTAGGTTATATTAGTGTTTGTTAAGACTTTTTAGATAATTTAGTGTTTTTATTTTTTATGAGCATTTTTTTTATGATCATTTTTAGGGTTTCATAGGTTATATTAAAGTTTATTGTGGTTTATTATGGTTTCTAGGAATTTTTATGGTATATTAGCATTAAGAAAACCTAAAAAACCCTAACCAACCCTAATATACACTAATAAACACTAATAAACAATAATAAACCCCCAAAAAAAACCCTAAAAATCCCTAATAAACCATAAATAAGTCCAAATAAACCCTACCTAACCCTAACACACCATAATGACCCCTAATAAAACCCTAGAAAACTCTAATAATGAAAACAAATTCTAGTATACCTTAAAAAATCCCTAGAAACCCAGATAAACTCTAATATAACCTAATAATCCCTAAAAATTCTAACAAACTATAAAAAATTATCACAAACATTAAAAACATTCTATATTACCTAAAATGACCTAAAAACACTAATATAAACTAATAAAGACTAAAAACGCTAATATACCTTAAAAATCCCCAGAAACCATAATAAACCATAATAAAATCAAATATAACCTAAGAAACCCTAAAATTGCTCACAAACAATAACAAAACACTCACAAACAATAAAAAATTCTATATTATCTAAAAATACATAACAACCCCTAATATAACCAAAAAAACAAAAAAAAATATACCCCTAAAAACCCTAATAAACTCTAAAACTCCCTAATAAACCCTAATAAAAAACTAATAAACCCTAATCAACCCATAATAAAACTCAAAAAAACCTTCTCAATCCTAATAAACCTTGACACACCATAACAAAACCTAATAAAACAGAACTAAACCCCAATAAACAAAAAAATGCAAACAAACCATTAAAACGCCCTAGAAACCCTAATAAACCATAATAAATTCTAATAAAACCTAATAAACCAAAAAAAAATCTCACAAACACTAAAAACATTCTAATAAAACATAAAAAGTCCTAATAACCCCTCATATATATAAAAAAATTAAAAAAATACTCATATACCCTAATAAAAACACTAACAAACCCTAGTAAACCTTAAAAAGCCCTAACAAACCCTAATAAACACTACTCAACCCTAATAAAGCCTAATAAAACACTAAAGATACCTACTCAACCCTAATAAAACCCTAAAAATACCCTCTCAACCCTAATAAACATTAACAGACTATAATAAATGTAAAGACCTGGAATTTCCATGATTTTTTTAAATAAATGGGAATTTAACAAGTCCTTGAAAATTAACAGCGCGTGATTCTGAGGCCCGGAGTGCCCAGAATGAATTTATGAACTTTTTTTTGGGTATGTTCCATAAACGTGCAAGTAGGTTTTTCTAACTTTTGAACCGGTGGTCGGAATTGAAATCTGTTGGCACCGTTGAACTAGCATTGCCGGTTTTCGCTTAAAAGAGACTTTCACCTCGACGACAGATGGTCGAGGGTGAAAGTTAGTTTTTGGGTTTTTCGTGAATGAATAAAATAAAAATAAAAGTTTGTTACACTTTATCTATCTTTTCAACACCCATGTGGGTGTTGGGAGGTGGGGTCCACTAGAACTAAACCTCCTTGTGGAAGTTGGGAAGGGGGACCACCAAACCTTAACCTCCCATTAGAGGTTATGGTGGTGGGGACCACTTGACCCTAACCTTACATGAGGGGTTATGGTGGTGGGGACCACCCAAGGCCTAAACCTCTGAACCCCCTCTTAATGAGGGATAAACCTTTCAACTCCCTCATTAATGTGGAGGAGCCTCTTGAGCTTCCTCCACATTAATTGTGCAAATGAACATACCTTTAATTGTGCCAACTTAGTTAATTGGATTTCTCGCTTTTTAAATTATGTAACAACATCGTTGGAATTTAGGAAGGTTCCTAATAAATGAACTGTCATAAATTCCATGATCGTTACCTACCTCCCCACTCTCCTATATAAGTGGAGCTTAGAAGGAGGATTTGGGATGGCTTCACCAAGCGATGAAGCAATGGTAAAGTGATGTGATGCCCAACACTTGGAGGAATACACCCTCCAATGAAGAATGCATTCTCCAATGAAGAACGCGCTCTCAAACAAAGAACGCTCCACCAATGAAGAATTCTGACCTCCTTCAACCTTCTTCCTCGGGACTTCTTCCGATGTGGGACGTCCACACCTATTGTGAATCGACGACCATACTACTTTCTTGCGCCAATGCCATCAAGATACTGAGGTAGGGGATTTTTTGTGTATGATTATACTCTTATGTTCTTATTTTCTTTAAAATTAAGAACATAGATGTTTTTTTTGTGGGAGAGAAACAATCATTGCGGGAGGGTTTGAAGTTCCTCACTATGGTTTATGATGAGTCACTTGCAACCGCCCTAATGCAGAGAGTGTAGTCCAAACTAAAATGGCCCGTCCTCTCTGCAATCATTATTTTGAATTGGGTGTGTTCTTCAAAATGGTGGAAGATAACAAAGGTAACGACGCTTTGCCACCCGTAGCCTCATCCACTCTGTGCTGCCGCCGAACCGCCGTTGTGCCAAGCAGCCTCCCCCCCCCCCACGACACCCTGGACAAACTGATCAGTGCCCCCTCACGGCGCCCCGGATGAATCGGCCCGCGCCCCTCATGGCGCCCGACCGAACTGGCCCACACCCCTCGTGGTGCCCTGACTGAACCAGCACACGCCCCTCACGGCACCCCAGCCGAAACGGCCCGCGCCCCTCGTGGCGCCCTGGCCAAACCGACCCGCACACTCACGGCACCCAGCCGAACCGGCCAGCACCCCTCGCGGCCCCCTCATAGCTGAACTGGCCTCGTGGCACCCTCCTGGCTGAACCGGCCTCACGGATCCCTCCTGGCTGAACCACCCTTAGAGCGCCCTCTAGGCCGAGCAACCCCACGGTTAAACCGCTATCCACGGTCGAGTCGACACGTGGCCTTCGCTGCCCCACGTCCTCCATGGCCCCTCGCAGCCCTTGCACCTTGCCGGACCTCCAGTGGACAGGGCCTCATCACGGGACGAGCTGGAACCAGTGGGTCGGGCTGGGTCATTCCGACTGGGTCGGACCAGACCCAGGCCCACTACGACCCTTTACGCTCCTTCGGGCATATCTTTTGCACCAGAAGTTCGTTTGACGAACCGTCAGCGGCTCTAGAATTATTGGAGAAATTATGTCCCTTTTAGTATACCCTTCTAGAGTTTTGGGTATATTTGAGATACGGTCATGTTGGATCGAGCACGAATCCATCCGGGCCCCCATAACTAAAAGGCTAATAACTCACAGACCGGTCATCCGATTGACATGTCGTCTGTTGAATTGAGACACCATTGACGTGGAGGTCCTTTGAGATGCTTATTATTGGGACTTCGTGACAATTGTAGTATCGACTAGTATCTCCTGGAGCGGATCCTCCTGGAGAAGAGCGAGTTTAGTGTGGAGACCTAGTAGCTGGCTGAGACCTGACGACTGCTGACCATTTTGACTCGGAGTGACTCTATTAGCCCAGTGGGGGAGCGCCTTGGTGTCACGGAGGACCCAAAGTGGGGAGCGCTTTGGTGTCGCGGCATACCCATGGTACTCGATAGGAGAAGTACCTCAGCAAGATACGAGGGGGAGCGTGCTTGGTGACGCGGCAGACCCACGGTGGGGAGCACCTTGGGGATGCAATAGACCCACAATACTCGACAGGTGGAGTACCTCAGCAGTCCAAGGATAGTGGGAAGCGCGCTTGGTGTCGTGATAAGCCCACTATACTCAATAGAGGAGGAGTTCTCCAGAATCCAAGGTTTCGATAATGTGACAAGGGTTGTTACGTGATACTACCCTTAGAATAAAATCCTGGTTTGAGCTGAGTCAGTTTTTCTGTGTTTTCCTGGATATTGAGATGGATTGCATGATAACATAGTTATGTGTATGGGAATATACCTAAGTAGGGTTATCTGTTTACATCATAATTTTTGGTTTATCCTTGGTGGATTTTGTGAGACATTGAGGGTCTCGGGGTCCCAATTTAGTATCGTTATACTCACCCCTTCACAGTCTGTGTCTGCACCTTGTTGCATTGGATGCAGACGATGGAGAGTGCTGATTGAAGCTGAGAGTACCAGGACTGGACGGTGCTTAGAGGTGGACCTTTCAGACTGTCGGTAAGCAGAGGAGACAGATGGATGTGGAGTACTGAGGAAGTGATTTGTACCTACCCTTTATGTAGGAACCCCCGAGGACGATCCAATGGCTGTCTTTCTCTTTCTTCAGTTGTATTTCATTTCTATTTTACTTGTACTTTCCAGTTGGGATTTTATTCTAGCCCCTTTTTACTTATTGTACTCACTTGTTTACTATAAATTTTTCTTGCGATCGTATATTTTTGTGTGCTTGGTTACATGAGTTTGCAGGATATAAAGGAAATGCCTTCTCAGTTTTAGGGAATATGCCTTTCGCGCAAGTCTCCAACCCTTAGCCTATGGAAGGCGGGCTTGGGGTAGTCACGGCTTGGGCCCCGGGGGACGAGTCATGATAATAAACCACAATAAACCCCACTAAACCCAAAAAATTCAAATATACCATTAAAAAACCCTAAAACCCCTAATAAATGATAATAAAACCTAACAAAGATTAAAAGCACTAATAAACCGTAATAAACACTACTAAACCCTAAAAACCACTAATATACCCTCCTAAAATATAATAAACCATAATGAATGATAATAAACCCTAATAAATCCTAAACATACCCAAATATACCATAATATACCATAATATAAACTAATAAACCCAACTCAATCCTAATAAAACCCTAAAAATACCTAATAAACCCTAATAAACCTTAACACACCATAATAAACCCAAATAAATTCCTAATAACCCCCACCAAACCCTAAAAAATGCTAATATACCAATAAAAAACCCTAAAACCCTAACAAACCATAATAAATTTTAATAACACCTAGAAATTCTAAAAATTCTTGTAAACCCTAAAAATATCTCTAATAATAATAATAGTAATAACGCACATGCATGTGCATGGTTTAAATAATAAATCAGAACGCACATGCATGTTCCTATGCCTGTGCATTTTCATGTGAATGATAATAAATAATAAATTATAAAAAATATCTCATGTGAATTACATTTGTATGTTCATGTGCATGTGAATGATAATAAATAATTACGCACATCCAAGTGCATGTGCATGTGCATGTGCATGTGCATGTTCATGCGCATGCGCATGTTCATGTGCATGGTAATAATCAATAAATAATAACCAAGTCCACATGAATGTGCATTTTCATGTGAATGATAATAAATACTAAATAATAATTCATGTGATAATGAAATAATTCACGTGCATTACGTGTGAACGTGCATTAGAATAAATAATAATAACACATGTGATAATAGAATAACACAAATGTATTGCATTTTCATGTGCATGATAATAAATAATATATAATAACACATGTGCATGTCCATTTACATGTAATGATAATGATAATTAATCATGCACGCTCATGGTAATAAATAATAAATAACAACACATGTGCATTTTTATATGATGATACAAACAACAACAACAACAACAACAATAATAATAATAGAATAATGCAAGTGCATTTCATGTGCACGTGCATAATAGTAAATAATAAATAAATAATAATAAATAAGAATGCACATGCATGTGCATGTGCATTTATATTTGATGATAATATTAATAATACTAATTGTAATTATAATAATAATAACGCATGCACGTGCATGGTAATAAATAATAAATAACAACGCACATGCATGTGCATTTCGATGTGATAATGACAATGATAATGATAATGATAATAATAATAATAATAATAATAGTAATTGTAAGAATAATAATAATAAAAGAATAATTCAAGTGAATTTCATATGCATGTGAATGGTAATAAATAATAAATAATAACGCACGTGCATCTACATTTTCATGTGATGATAGTAATAATAATAGCAGTAGTAATAATTGTAGCAGTGTTGGGGATAATAGTAGAAGTACCAATGACCATAACATCTACTCTGGGTGTCCGTTTCACCTCTACCACATATAAAATTGAAGCTTGCGACTAGCTCTACACATCTGTGACAACCATGACCAACTAAATAACACTAAAAACCCTGAAAAACTCCATAAACACTAAAAACAATTAAAAACCATGAAAAACCCTAAAAAACCCTAAAAACCCCTAAAAAACCTAACAAACACTAACAAACCCTAACAAACACTAACAAACACTAAAAAACCCTTAGAAACCCTAACAGACCCCAAAAATCCCTAAGAAACATAACAAACCCTAAAAAACACTAACAAACTCTAACAAACCCAAACAAGCCCTAACAAACCCCAAGAAGCACTGAGAAAACCCAATAAACCAAAAAAACCCTACGAAACCATAAAAACCCCAAACAAACCATAAGAAACC
Organism: Viscum album; assembly: GCA_963277665.1. NCBI lineage: Eukaryota > Viridiplantae > Streptophyta > Magnoliopsida > Santalales > Viscaceae > Viscum > Viscum album. Next base: position 4,394,447 of record CAUJRU010000020.1, on the reverse strand, counting down.
CTAAAAAACCCTAAAAACCCCAAAAAACCCCTATGAAAACCTAAGAAACACTAACACGCCCTTAGAAACCCTAACACACCCTTAGAAACCCTAACACACCCTTAGAAACCCTAACACACCCTTTGAAACCCTAGCACACCCTTAGAAACCCCAACACTCCCATAGAAACCCTAACACAACCTTAGAAACCCTTAGAAACCATAGCACACCCTTAGAAACCCAACCCAACCAATAAAAACCCTAACCCACCCTTAGAAACCCTAACACACCTTAAAAAACCCAAAAAAACCATTAGACATCCTAAATCACTCTAATAAGCAATAATAAATCCTAACAAACCCTACCAACCAAAAATAAACCATAATAAAACCTAATAAACCCTAATAAACACTAATAAATCATAATAAACCCTAAAACCCCTATTAGACCCCAATAGAAGCTAAAAAATACCTAAAAACCCAAATATACAACAAAAATTCTATTAAACCATTCAAAATGCTAATATTCACAAAAAACCCTATCAAACCAGGCAAAACATGACAAAACCCAAAAAGACCCTATAAACCCAAAAAACCCAAAAAAACCCTAAAAAAATCTAAAAACCCTAAAAACCCTAAAAATCCTAAAAATCATAAAATACCCTAAAAAACCAATAAACCCGAAAAAAACCTAAAAAAACATAAAAAACTCAAAAAAACCTCAAATAAAACTTACAAAACCCTAAAAAACCTAAAAAACCCTAAAAACGCTAAAACCCCTAAAAAGCCTAAAAATGCCTAAAAACCCTAACCAACCCTATGAAACCCTTAAAACCCTAAAAAATCCCTAGAAAACCCTTAAAACAACAAAAGAAACCCTAATACACTATAAAAAACTTTAAAGAACCCTAAAAACCCTAAAGAACCACTAAAGCCACTAACAATGCATCATAAACCCTAACAATTGCTACAAAAACAAAAACAATGCGTGTTCTTGAATTGCGGATGGTTTGGTTTTGTGTTGTTGTCACTTCTTGGTCACTAGATTCTGGGTGTGATCCTTGGAGAGCTGCAGTTTTTGTTTTTGAGGAAATGTGTTTGTCTGAGAATGTTGTGTATTGGTGGCTACTGGAATGCTGCTTGGATGGGAGGTGATGTTTTTGACCTGGTGCTGATGGTTTATGTCGTTGCTTGTTGTGGTTGTGGTGACTGGATGATTTGCTGCTGGTCCTATCTGATGGGATGGTTGTATGATGAGGCTGCTCTCCCTGATGGTGTGTCATTTTCTCGAACACCCACCACTGCTCTGGCCGCCCTTCCCAATGTATCGGACCCCACTTTGGTCTGGTATGCTGGTGTTTGTGGAGGCTTTGAGATGGTGCTGGTGGTAGCATCCGGGGTAAGGAGCATATCGCGGTGGAGTGGCTTTGATGAATGCTGGTTGTTGGTTACTGATTACTGGAAGATGATGATGGCTTCTGTGGTCTACGGTTTCTGTTGTGGTTTGATGCTGCAGGTTGTGATTGGCTGTGATGTCGGAGCTGGTGTTGTTGGTTGCTGGCGCTGGTCAGATTGGATGTGATGTTTCTGCTGCGAGGCTGTGATATTTGGTTTTGGTGCTGGATGCTGGTGTCGGCTGGACAAGATGTGTGGACGTTGCTAGGGCTGGCTGGTTTGGATGTGTTGTCTCTGCTGCTTGGCTGTGATGTTTGGTAAGGGTGCTGGATGCTGGTGTTGGCTGGACAAGAGGTGTGGACGCTGCTGTCATGTTTTGTTTTGTCTCTTTTCCTCTGGTTTTGTTTTTCTTTTTTGATTTTTTTGGGTCTTCTGCTGTGAAGGGGTTTTGGGTGTGGGTCGTTTGACCCCTCCCCACCCTTGTCTGTTGTGTCTTTTTTCTTCTTAATAAATTTGGGGGGGTCGGGAATAGCCTGACCCTCGCATCTTCATTTCCCCAAACAACTCATGCAAACCATTACAAATGCTAAAAACCCAAACATAAATTAACAAACACTAATAAGCACTAATAGGACCTAAGAATCTTTAATAATCCCTAATAACCCCTAAACCCCGCTATTAAACCCTAATAAATTCTACAAAATCCCTAAAACCCCTAATATACAATAAAAAACACTATTAAACCATAATAAACCCTAATAATCACTAAAAACCCTAGCAAACCCAACAAAACGCCACCATAACCTCCAAATAATAGCCTACAAAACCCTATAACCCACAAATAAACCCTAACAAACCATAATAACACCAAAATAAATCGTAACAGACCCTAACAACCCAAAATAAATCGTAACAAATCCTAACAACACCAAATAAATCCTAATAAACTAAAACAAACAATAACAAACACCGAATAAACCGCAATAAACCCTAACAAATCATAATAAACCCTAATAAATCATAATAAACCCAAATACAAGTTACTACACCCTAATAAATAAAATAAACCCTAATAAACCCAAATAAATCGTAAATAACCCAAAAAAGGATGATAAACCCTAGAAAAACCTATTAATGTCTAGAAAACCCCAATATAACACTAATTTATTATAAAAAGGGTAATAAACAGTAACAAATCCTAAAGAACACTAATAAACCCTAAAAAATTTGGGAGGGCCGGGAATAGCTCGCCCTCGCATCTTCCTTGCCCTTAAAGAACCCAAAAAATGCTAAAGAACATTATATAAACCCTAAATCCCGCTACAATACCCAAACAAACCCTAAAAACACTAAAAAACCCTAACAACCCCTATAAATCCCAAAAAACAAAAAAACCCATAACCCCCACCCCCCAAAAAACCATTAAAAAGCCATCACATACCATAAAAACCATAAACACCCCTTAACAACCCTAAAAAACCATAAAAAACTACAAATCATAAGCAACCATTAATCCCCTAAAAAGGCTTCAAATAGATACATAAACCCTAAAAATGTTACATAAACCCTCAAAAATGAAACAAGAACCCTAAAAACCCAACATAAACTAAAAAATTCATCATAAGCCCAAAAAATGGTAAATAAACCCAAAAAGCACTACATAAACCCTAGAACTGTAACATAAACCCTAAAAAACACAACATAAACCCTAAAAACGCATCATAGACAATTCAAATGCTACATAAAACCTAAAAACATAATATAAATCCTAAAAACATTACAGGAACCCTAAAAACATTACATATACCCTAAAAAGGCAACATAAATGCTACATCACCCCAAAAAATGCTACATAAACCTAGAAAACACAACATAAACCCTAAAAAATGCTACATAAAACCTAAACCCTAAACATTCTACATAATCCCTAAAAACGTTACATAATCCCTAAAAATGATACATAAAATCTAAATCTACTAACTAAACCCTAAAAATGCTACATAAACACTAAAAATGGTACAAAAACTCTAACAACTATACAAAAAACCTAAAAATTCTACAAAACTCTAAAGACGCTTTAAAACCCTCAAAAATATTAAACAATAATATACCATAATATAAAAAATTAAACCCTAATAAACCCCTAATAAACTCTAATAATCCCTAAAAACACCTTATAATCCCTAAAAACTCTATGAAACTCTACTCAACCCTAATAAAACCTCAAAAATACCTAATAAACCCTAATAAATGATAATAAAACCTAATAAACCCTAAAAACACGTTAAGAAAACCTAAAAAACCATAACCAACACTAATAGACACTAATAAACACTAATAAACCCTAATAAACCCCAAACAACACCTAAAAAGCCCTAATATACCATAAATAAAGCCAAATAAACCCTACTCAACCCTAAAAACATTAACACACCATAATAACACCTAATAAAACCCTAAAAAACCCTAATAATGAAAGAAAGCTATTATACCGTAAAAAATCCCTAGAAACCCTGATAAACTCTAATATAACGTAATAAACCCTAAAAACGCTCACAAACAATAAAAAACCATCACAAACAATAAAAACACGCTATATTACCTAAAAAGACCTAAACACACTAATATAACCTAATAAAGATAAAAAAATGCTAATATACCTTAAAAATCCCTAAAAATCCTAATAAACCATAATAAACTCTAATATAACCTAAGAAACCCAAAAAACACTCAAAAATAAAAAAAACGCTCACAAACAATAAAAACACACTATATTATCTAAAAAGACCAAACAAACACAAATATAACCTAATAAAACAAAAAAACTAATAAACCTCTAACAAAACCTAATAATCCCTAAAAATCCCAAATAAACCCTAATAAAAACATATAAACACAAATAAAACCATAATAAAACCCTAAAATTACCTTCTTGGTCCTAATAAACCTTGACACACCATAGAAAAACCTAATATAACCCAAATAAACCCCAATAAACAAAAAAATGCAAACAAACCATTAAAAATCCCTAGAAACCCTAATAAACCAAAATAAATTCAAATAAAAGCTAATAAACAATTAAAAATATTCAAAAAAACTAAATACACACTAATAAAACCTAAAAAGTCATAACAACCCATCATATATATTTACAAAAACTAAAAACCACTCATATACCCTAATAAAAACACTAACAAACCCTAGTAAACCCTAAAAATCGCTAACATTCCCTAATAAACCGTACTCAACCCAAATAAACCCTAATTAAACCATAAAGATACCGACTCAACCCAAATAAAACCCTAAAAATACCAACTCAACCCTAATAAACCTTAACACACCACAATAAACTATAATAAACCCCATTAAACCCTTAAAAACTCAAATATACAAATAAAAAGCCCTAAAACCTCTAATAAATTCTAACAAAACCTAACAAAGTATAAAGGCACAAATAAACCCTAATAAACACTACTAAACACTAAAATACCCTAATATACCCTCTTAAAAATTAATAAACCATAATGAACCATAATAAACCCTAATAAATCCTAAACATACCCAAATATACCATAATATACCATAATATACCCTAATAAACCCAACTCAATCCTAATAAAACCCTAAAATTACCTAAGAATACCTAATAAACCTTGACACACCATAATAAATACTAATAAAATCCTAATAACCTCCACCAAACCCTAAAAAATTATAATACACCATTAAAAACCCCTAAAACCCTAACAAACCATAATAAATGTTAATAACATCTAAAAATCCTAAAAAATCATAGTAAACCCTAAAAATACCTCTAATAATAATAGTAGTAATAATGCATGTGCATGTGCATATACATGTGAATGGTTTAAATAATAAATCATAACGCACGTGCATGTGCATATGCCTGCACATTTGTATGTGAATGATAATAAATAATAAATTATAAATAATAACGCATGTGAATTGCATGTGTATGTGCATGTGCATGTGAATGATAATAAATAATAAATAATTATGAACATACAGGTGCATGTGCATGTGCATGTTCATGGTAATAAACAATAAATAATAACAAATCCACATGAATATGCATTTGCATGTGAATTATAATAAATAATAAATAATAAAACATGTGATAATAGAAGAAATCATGTGCATTGCGTGTGCACATTTATTAGAATAAATAATAATAACACATGTGATAATAGAATAATTCAAGTGCATTTCATTTGCATGTGAATGATAACAAATAATATATAATAACACACGTTCATGTGCATTTACATGTAATGATAATGATAATGATGCATGCACATTCATGGCAATAAATAATAAATAACAACACATGTGCATGTGCATTTGTATTTGATGATACAAACAACAACAACAACAAGAATAATAATAATAATAGTAATAATAATAATATTAATAATAGAATAACGCAAGTGCATTTCATGTGCACGTTCATAGTAGGAAATAATAAATAAATAATAATAAATAAGAATGCACATGCATGTGAATGTGCATTTACATTTGATGATAATATTAATAATACTAATGGAAATAATAATAATAATAATAACGCATGCACATGCATGGTAATAAATAATAAATAAAAACGCACATGCATGTGCATTTTCATGTGATAATGATAATAATAATGATAATGATAATAATAATAATAATAATAATAATAATAATAATAATAAAAACTGTGATAATAATAATAATAATAATAAAGGAATAATAAAAGTGCATTACATATTCACGTACATGGTAATATATAATAAATAATAACGCATGTGCATCTACATTTGCTTGTGATGATAGTAATAATAACAACAGTAGTAATAATAGTATTAGTAGTGATGATATTTGTAGTAGTACTAATGCATATGATAATATAATATTTCAGGTGCATTACAAGTGCATGTGTATTGTAATAAATAATAACTCCCATACATTGCATTTTCATAATGATGATGATGATGATGATGATGATGATGATAATGATGACGATTATGATGATGATAATATTAATAATAAAAATGGTTGTGATAATAGAATAACACACATTCATAGAAAGTGCATGTATGTGAATTTGAATGTGCATTTTCGTGTGATAGCAGCAGCAACAAAAACAACAAAAACAACAACAACCACAATAATAATTATAACAATAATAATAACAACGCATGTGATAAAAAAATAACGTGTGTGCATTTCATGTGCATGTGAATGGTAATAAAAATATAATAATAATGCATGTGCATGTGCATTTTCATGAGATGATAATAATAATAAGAAGACCAGTAATAATAAATTTTTTTTTTTTGAAAAAACAGCAGACAGGACAAAAGTGCTAGAAATTGTGTCTCAAAAAACCTAACAAATCGTAGTCATTAAAAAAGGCACAACTTCTTCTTCAGGTGTCCATTTCCCTTCTGTGAATAGTCAAACTAAATCTCATGGATTCAACTACGATAAATACAGGTGTCAAAGGCTAAAAAGACACACCGATCATAAGGTATGAACATTTTAAGAAAAAATTGACAGGGATCCGGAAACGGAAATGTAGTTTTGGAGGCCTTATGATGGGTTTTGGGGATATTAGGGTCCCAAATATGACATAAAATTTGTTCAACTTATCTTTCTGCGTATATAAATTTGCTTCCTTCGATTTGATATGTGGTAGAGCTCAAACAGACAACCAGAGTGAAAGTTACGGTTGTTTGATATTGGACTTTTTTTGGAGTGTTATAACTAATATATCATATATTTCTTTGATCATCTCAATGTTTCGATTATACATGGTCCTCACTCATCTCACGAGCTTCTATTTTACTAGTCACAATGCTCAAATAGACACCCGAAGGAGAATTTATTCCTATTTTAGTGAGTTGTGGGTTTCTTAGGTTTTTAGGCGTTTGGAGGGTTGCTCAATTTAAAACGACAATAACGTCTGCTACGTGTGTTAATTTTGGCTCTACGACATATCAAATTAAAGATTTTGAAAATATACACACTCTGGTAACCACTGGAATCCTTTCTGACTTTCTTCAACCCCCAAAATGACCCGAAATCCCTTTAGTTGGTCAAAAGATTGGCTTCTGGTGTCCGTTTTGTAATAACTTCTTCTATGGGAGCCTGTTTTGCCTCTACCACATATCAAATCAAATCTTGAGACTAGACCTACACTCCTATAACCACTAAAGGAGCATCCCACATCTTTTAAGGTCCAAAAAGGCACTTAAACTCTCCAAAAGAACATAACTTCTACTTTGGGAGTCCGTTTTTCCTCTATAATATATCAAATCGAAGCTTTCGAAAAGATCTACACATCAGTGACCCATAAGAACACCTTATCACGTTATTAAATTCCCAAAATGTCCTTATGTCCTCTAAATGACCATAACTTCTGCTCTGGGTGTCCGTTTCACCTCTACCACATATCAAATTGATGATTGCGACTAGCTCTACACATCTGTGACCACCATGGACAACTAAACAACCCTAACAAACCATTAATAACCCCATAAACACTGAAAACCATTAAAAACCACTCAAAACCCTAACAAACCCAAAAACCCTAAAATCATAACAAACCCTAAAAAACACTAACAAAACCTAAGAAGACCTAACAATCCCCAAGACGCACCAGGAAACCCCAATAAACACAAAAAAACCCGAAGAAACCCTAAAAAACACCTAAACAACCTTAAGAAACCCTAACATAAGCCTAAAAACACTAAAAACCCTAACAAAACCCTATGCAAACCTAAGAAACACTAACACACCCTTAGAAACCCTAACACACCATTAGAAACCCTAACACACCCATAGAAACCCTAGAACACCCTTAGAAACCCCAAAACGCCCATAGAAACCCTAACACAAACATATAAACCCTTAGAAACCATAGCACACCCTTAGAAACCCTAACCTGTCCATAAAACCCCAAACCCACCATTAGAAACCCTAACACACCCTTGGAAACCATAACAACCCCTTAGACACCCTAAATAACTCTAATAATAACTAATAAATTCTAACAAACCCTACCAATCAATAATAAACCCTAATAAACCCTAATAATCCCTAAAGACCACTACTAATTCCTAATAAACACTAATACACCGTAATAAACCCTCAAAACCCTATTAGAACCCAACAAAAGCTACAAAATACCTAAAAACCCAAATATATAAAAAATGCTATTAAACCATTCAAAAATGATAATATTCACAAAAAACCCCAAACAAACCCAGAGCCACATGAAAAAACCCCAAAAACCATAAAAACCCAAAAAACCTAAAAAACCCTAAAACCACTAAAAACCCGAAAAACCCTAAAAAATCATAAAAAACCCTAAAACACCTAAAAATCGTAAAACCCCTAAAAACTGAGAAAACCCCCCAAAAACCTAATAAACCCAAAAAAACCTCAAAAAAACCTCAAAAACCCCTGAAACCCTAAACACCACTAAAAACGCTAAAAACCCTAGAAGCCTAAAAATGCCTAACAAAACCCTACCCAACACTTTGAAACCATTAAAAACCCTAAATCCCCCTAGCAAACCCTAAAAACTCAAAAGAAATCCTAATACACCCTAAAGAACCCTAAAAACTGTAAAAATCCTAAAGATCCCTAATGAACCACTAAAGACACTAACAACACTACATAAACCCTATCAATTGCTACAAAACCCCGAAAAATGCTTCAAAACCAATAAAAATCAACAAAACCCCAAAAAATGCTAAAATAACCCTAACAAAGCATAAAAAAAACCAAACACACCCATAAAACCCAAAAAACGCATAAAACCCAAAACAACTCAAACAAACTTTAACAAACCCTAAAAACCCTAACAAAACCTAAAAAAACCCTAACAACCACTAATAACCCCTAATAACAAAAAATAAACCCTAACAACAAATAAAAACCACTACTAAACCCTAAAAACCCTAATTAACACTAATAAATCATAATAACCTATAATAGCCCCTAACAAACTCTATTAGACACAAATAAACACTACCAAATCCCTAAAACCCCTAATTTATAATAAAAACACTATTAAACCATAATGAACCATAATAATCACTAAAATCCCTAACATACCTGACAAAACGCTACAAAAATCTCCAAATAATAGCCTACAAAACCCTACAACCCACTAATAAACCCTAAAAAAACCTAATAACCCCAAAATAAATCATAACAAACCCTAACAACCCAAAATAAATCGTAACAAATCCTAACAACACCAAATAAATTGTAACCAACTGAAACAAACCATAAAAAACCCCTAATAAACCCCAATGAACCCTAACAAATCATAATTAACCCTAATAAATCATAATAAACCCAAATACACGTTATTAAACCTTAATAAATAAAATAAACCCTAATAAACCCAAATAAATCCTAAATAACCCTAAAAAGGTTGATAAACCATAGAAAAAGTTATTAATGCCTAAAAATCCCAATAAAACCCTAATATACAATAAAATGCTAATAAATTGTAACAAATCATAAAGAACACTGATAAACCCTAAAGAACCCTAATAAACCCTAAAGAACCATATTAAACACTAAAGAACACTAAAAAACCCTAAAGAACCCAAAAAAAATGCTAAAAAACATTATATAAACCCTAATAACCCTTACAATACCCAACAAACCGTAAAACACACTAAAAACACCAAAAAACCCCTATCAATCCCAAAAAAAAACAAATAAACCCATAAAATACCCCAAAAACCATTAAAAAGTCATCAGATACCATAAAAACCCAAAAACACCCGTTAACAAACCTCAAAACCCCTAAAAAATACTACAAACCATAAACGACCATTAAAACCCTAAAAAAGGCTTCAAATAGACACATAAACCATAAAAATGTTACATAAACCCTAAAAAATGCAACAAAAACCCTAAAAATGAAACATAAACAAAAAAACGCAACATAAACCTAAAAAACACTACATAAACTAGAAAAGCACTACATAAACCCTAGAACTGTAACATAAACCCTAAAAAACACAACATAAACCCTAAAAAACGCAACATAAACATTAAAAAATGCTACATAAAACCTAAAAACACAATATAAACCCCAAAAAGACTACATGAACCCTAAAAATGTTAAATAATCCCTAAAAAATGCAACATAAACGCTACATAAACCCAGAAAATGCAACATAAACCCTAAAAAATGCTACATAAAACCTAAAGCCTATACATGCTACATAAACCCTAAAAACATTACATAAACCCTAAAAATAATACAAAAACCTAAAACCGCTAACTAAACCCCAAAAATGCTATATAAACACAAATCATGCTACATAAACTCTAACAACGCCACACAAACCCAAAAAAACGATACAAAAACCCTAAAGACGCTTCAAAACCCTCAAAAATATTAAACCCTAATATACCATAATATAAAAAATTAAACCCTCATAAACCCCTAATAAACCCTTAAAGAATCACTAAAGCCACTAAAAACACTACATAAACCATAAGAATTGCTACAGAAAACCAAAAAATGATTCAAAACCGACAAAACGCAAAAAAAAAACCCCAAAAAACGCTAAAATAACCCTAACAAAGCATAAAATATCTAAACGCACCCATAAAACTGAAAAAACACATAAAACCCCAAACAACTCAAACAAATCGTAACAAACCCTAAGAAAACCTAACATACCCTAACAACCACTAATAAACCCTAAGAACCACTAATAAACCCTAAAAACCCCTAAAACCGACTATTAAACTCTAAAAACTCTAATAAACTCTAATAAATCGTAAAAACCTCTAATGAACTGTTACAGACTCTATTAGACCTTAATAAATTCTACAAAACCCTAAAACCCCTAATATACAATAAAAAACTATTAAACCATAATAAACCCGAATAATCACTAAAAACCCTAACAAACCCGACAAAACGGTACATAGATCTCTAAATAATAGCCTACAAAACCCTACAACCCACTAATAATCCCTAACAATCCCTAATAACCCCAAAATAAACCATAACTGACCCTAACAACCCCAAATAAACTGTAACATATCCAAAAAACACCAAATAAATCGCAACAAACTGAATCAAACCATAACAAACCCCTAATAAACCGTAATAATCCCTAACAAAGCATAATAAACCCTAATAAATAATAGAAAACCCAATTAAATCCTAAAAAACCCAAAAAAAGGTGGATAAACCCTAGAAAAGGTTATTAATGCCTACAAAATCCCAATAAAACCCTAATATACAATAAAAATGCTAATAAACTATAACAAAATATGAAGAACACTAATAAGCCCTTGAGAACTCTAATAAACCCTAAAGAACCATATTAAACTCTAAAGAACACTAAAAACCCTAAAGAACCCAAAAATGCTAAAACACAGTATATAAACCCTAAAAACCGCTACAATACCCAAACAAACCCTAAAACACACTAAAAAGATCTAACAACCCCTATCAATCCCAAAAAGACAACTAAACCCATAAAATCCCCCAAAAACCATTAAAAAGCCATTAAATACCATAAAAAAACCATAAACACCTGTTAACAACCCTTAAACCCCAAGAAAACACTACAAACCATAAACAACCATTAAAACCCTAAAACATGCTTCAATTATATACATAAACCCTAAAAACGTTACATAAATCCTAAAAATGCATCAAAAACCCTAAAAACACAACATAAACCCAAAAAACACTACATAGACCCTAAAAGCACTACATAAACCCTAGAGCTGTAATATAAACCCTAAAAACCCAACATAAACCCTAAAAAACACCACATAAACATTAAAAACGCTAAATAAAACCTAAAAACACAATATAAACCCTAAAAACACTCCATGAACCCTAAAAACATTATATAAACCCTAAAAATGGAACATAAATGCTACATCACCCCTAAAAATGCTACATAAACCCAAAAAACACAACATAACCCCTAAAAAATGCTACATAAAAACTAAAACCTTAACAAACTACATAAACCCTCAAAATGTTATATAAACCCTAAAAATGATACATAAAATCTAAAACGGGTATCTAAACCCTAAAAATGCTACATAAACACTAAACATGCTACATAAACTCTAACAACGCTACACAATCCTTAAAAAATGCTACAAAAGCACTAAAGACACTTTAAAACCCTCATAAATATTAAACCCTAATATACCATAATATAAAAAATTAAACCCTAATAAACCCCAAATAAACTCTAATGATCCTTAACAAACCTTATAATCCCTAAAATCCTAAGAAACTCTACTCAACCCTAATAAAATCCCAAAAAATCTAATAAACCCAAATAAATGATAATAAAACCTAATAAAACCTAAAAACACGTTAAAAAAACCTAAACAACCTTAACCAATCCTAATAGATACTAATAAACACTAATAAACCCTAATAAACCCCAAACAAGCTCTAAAAAGACCTAATAAACCATAAATTAAACCAAATAAACCCTACTCAACCATAAAAAACCTTAACACACCATAATAACCTATAATAAAACCCTACAAAATACTAATAAAGAAAAAACGCTAGTATACCTTAAAAAATATTTAGAAACCCTGATAAAGTCTAATATAACCCAATAAACCCTAAAAACACTCACAAATAACAAAAAATTATCACAAACAATAAAAACGCTCTATATTACCTAAAAAGACCTAAGAACACTAATATAACCTAATAAAGACACAAAATGCTAATATACCATAAAAATACCTAGAAACCCTAATAAACCATAATAAACTCTAATATAACCAAACAAACCCTAAAATTATCACAAATAAAAACAAAACACTCAAAAATAATAAAAACAAGCTATATTATCTAAAAAGAACGAACAAAGACTAATAAAACCTAATAAAACAAAAAAAAACTAATAAACCTCAAACAAAACCTAATAAACACTAAAAATTCCTAATAAACCCTAATAAAAACGAATAATGTCAAATAAAACCCTAATAAAACCCTAAAAATACCTTCTCAACCCTAATAAATCTTGACAAATCATAACAAAACCTAATAAAACCAAACTAAACCCCAATAAACAAAAAAAATGCAAACGAGCCATTAAAAATCCCTAGAAACACTAATAAACCATAATAAATTCAAATAAATGCTAATAAACCATTAAAAATGCTCACAAACACTAAAAACACACTAATAAAACCTAAAATGTCATAAAAACCCCTCATATATATTGACCAAAACTAAAAGGACTCATATACACTAATAAAGACACTAACAAACCGTAATAAACCCTAAAACTCCCTAACAACCCCTAATAAACTGTACTCAACCCTAATAAACCCTAATAAAACCATAAAGATACCAACTCAACACTAATGAAACCCTAAAAATACATACTCAACCCTAATAAACCATAACACACAATAATAAACCATAATAAACCCCACTAAACCCTAAAAAATGAAAATATACCCTTAAGAAGCCCTAAAACCCCTAATAAATGCAAATAAAACCTAACAAAGCTTAAAAGCACTAATAAACCCGAATAAACACTACTAAACACTAAAATACCCTAAAATACCCTCTGAAAAATTAATAAACCATAGTGAACCATAATAAACCCTAATAAATCCTAAACATACCCCAATATACCATAATATACCATAATATACCCTAATAAACCCAACTCAGTCCTAATAAAACCCTAAAAATACCTAATAAACCCTAATAAACCTTGACACACCATAATAAACCCTAATAAAATCCTAAAAACCCCCTCCATACCTTACAAAATGCTAATATATCATTAAAAATCCCTAAAACCCTAACAAACCATAATAAATGTTAATAACACCGAAAAATCCTAAAAATGATAGTAAACCCTAAAAATACTGCTAATAATAATAGTATTAATAAAGCACGTGCATGTGCATATGAATGTGCATGGTTTAAATAATAAATCATAACGCACGTCCATGTGCATATTCATGCGCATTTGCATGCGAATAATAATAAATAATAAAATATAAATAATAACCCATGTGAATTGCATGTGTATGTGCATGTGCATGTGAATGATAATAAATAATATATAATAATGCACATCCAAGTGCATGTGCATTGCATTTTGATGTGAATGGTAATAAATAATATATAATAACGCACGTGTATGTGCATTTACATGTAATGATAATGATAATGACGCATGCACGTGCATGGTAATAAATAATAAATAACAACGGCCATGCATGGACATTTGTATTTGATGATAAAAATAAAAATAAAAATAATGATAATAATAATAATAATAATAGAATAATGCAAGTGCATTGCAAGTGCATGTGCATAGTAGTAAATACTAAATAAATAATAGTAAATAATAACGTGAATGTATGTGCATGTGCATTTACATTTCATAATAATATTAATAATACTAATTGTAATAATAATAATAATAACGCATGCATGTTCATGGTAATAAATAAGAAATAAAAAATGACATGCATGTGGATTTGCATGTGATAATGATAATACTAATGATAATAATAATAATAATAATCATCATCATCATCATAAAAACTGTGATAATAATAATAATAATAATTAAAGGATAATACAAGTGCATTTCATATGCACGTGCATCATAATAAATAATAAATAATAACGCACGTGCCTCTACATTTTCATGTGATGATAATAATAATAACAGTAGCAGCAGTAGTAGTGATAATGGTAGTAGTACAAATGCATGGGATAATAGAATATTGCAAGTGCATTACGTGTGCACGTGCATGGTAATAAATAATAACGTGTGTGCATTTCATTTTTCATGTGATGATGATGACGATGATAATAATAATAATAATAATAATCTTATTATTATTAATAATAACAACACATGTGATAATAGAATAACACACGTGCATTGAATGTGCGTGTTTATGTATTTTCATGTGCATTTGCATGTGATGATAACAACAACAACAACAACCACCACCAAAATAATAATAATAACAATAAGAAAAACAACGTAAGTGATAATAAAACAACGTGTGTGCGTTGCATGTGCACGTGCATGGTAATAAAAAATAAATAATAATGCATGTGCATGTGCATGTGCATGTGCATGAGATGATAATAATAATAATAACAACAGTAGTTATAATATTTATAATAACAACAACAACGCATGTGATAATAGTATAACTCACGTGCATTTCATTTGCAGTGCATGATAATAAATAATAACTCATAGCACACATGATGATAATAATAACAATAATAGTAATATTAATAATAATAGTGCTTGTGATAATAGAATAATTCACCTGTATTGAATGTGTGTGTGTAAGGTAATAAATAATAATGCATGTGCATTTGCATTTGCATTTGATGATAATAACAATAATAAAAATAATAGTAATAATAACAATAAGATTAAAAATGCATGTGTTAATTGAATAATGTTGGTGCTTTGCGTGTGTGCGTGCATGGTAATAAATAATAACGGACGTGCATGTGCATCTTCATGTGATTATAATAATAATAATAATACTAGTAGTAATAATAATAATAATAACAACAACAACAACAACATATGCACGTGCATGGAAATAAATAATAAATAATAAATAATAAATAATATGTCATGTGCATCTAAATTTTCATGTGACGATAATAATAATAATAATAGTAATAACAAAAATGATAGTTATAATAATGAGAATGATAATAATGATAATGATAATAATGATAATAATAACTTGTGTGATAATAGAATAACACACGTCCTAACAAACCGTAACAATACCCAACAAACACTAACCACCAATAATAAACCCTAAGAACCACTAATAAACACAAATAACATCTAAAACCCACTATTAAACCCTAAAAACCTAATAAACACTAATAAATCATAATAGCCTGTAATAAACCCAAAAAACCAAATTAGACTCTAATAAACATTACAAAATCCCTAAAACCCGTAATATACAAAAAAACACTATTGGACCATAATAAATCATAATAATCACTAAAAACCCTAACAAACCTGACAAAACACTACAAAAATCACCAAATAATAGCCTATAAAACCCTACAACCCACTAATAAACCCTAAAAAACCCTAAAAACCCCATAATAAATCGTAACAAACCCTAACAACACCAAATAAATTGTAACAAATCCTAACAACGCAAAATAAATTGTAACTAACTGAAAAAACCATAAAAAGCCCTTAATAAACCGCATTAAACCCTGAAAAATCATAATGAACCCTAATAAATCGTAATAAATTGAAATACACGTAAATAAATCCTAATATATAAAATAAACCCTAAGAAACCCCAATAAATCCTAAATAACCCTAAAAAGGTTGATATACCCTAGAAAAAGATATTAATTCCTACAAAAGAAAAATAAAACCCTAATACACAATAAAAAATGATAATAAACCATAACAAATCCTAAAGAACACTAATTAACCCAAAAGAACCCTAATAAACCCTAAAGAACTATAATAAACTCTAAAGAACACTGAAAACCCTAAATAACCCAAAAAATGCTAAAACACATTACATAAACCCTAAAAACCGCTACAATACCCCAACAAACCCTAAAACACAATAAAAACCCTAACAACCCCAATCAATCCTGAAAAAACAAATAAACCCTTAAAACCCCCAAAAAACCATTGAAAACCCACCAAATACCATAAAAACCATAAACACCTATTAAAACCCCTTAAAACCCCTAAAAAAACTACAAACGCTAAGCAACCAAAAAAACCCTAAAAAAGGCATCAAATAAATACAAAAACCCAATAAATGTTACATAAACCCTAAAAATGCATCATAAACCCTAAAAATGCAACATAAACCCAAAAAACGCAACATAAACCCAAAAAACGCTATATAAACCCAAAAAACATTACATAAAACCTAGAACCGTAACATAAACCCTAAACAACGCAACATAAACATTAAAAAACATTACATAAAACCTAAAAACATTACATAAACCCTAAAAACCCTACATGGACCCTAAAAGCATTACATAAACCCTATAAAATGCAACATAAACGCTACATCACCCCAAAAAATGCTACATAAACCCAGAAAACACAACAAAAACCCTAAAAATGCTACATAAAACCTAAAAACAAATTACGCTACAAAAACCATAAAAACATTTCATAAACCCTAAAAAATTCTACATAAAACCTAAAACCACTAACTAAACCCTAAAACCGCTACATAAACACTAAAAATGCTACATAAACTCAACACTACTCAACCCTAATAAAACCCTAAAAATTCCTACTCATCCCTAATAAACCATAACACACTATAATTAAAAATAATAAACCCCACTAAACCCTAAAAAATGCAGATATACCATTAAAAATCTCTAAAACCCCAAATAAATGCTAATAAAACCTAACGAAGCATAAAAGCACTAATAAACCCCAATAAACACTACTAAACCCTAAAAACCCTAATATGCCCTCTTAAAAATTAATAAACCATAATGAATGATAATAAACCCTAATAAATCCTAATCATACCCAAATATTCCATAATATACCATTATATACCATAATAAACCCAACTCATTCCTAATAAAACCCTAAATATAACTAATAAACCCTAATAAACCTGTACACACCATAATAATCCCTAATAAAATCCAAATAAACCCCACCAAACCCTAAAAATGATAATATACCATTAAAAGACTCTAAAACCCTAACAAACCATAATAAATGTTAACAACACCTAAAAATTCTAAAAAATTCTAGTAAACCCTAAAAATACCTCTAATAATAATAATAGTAATAACGCACGTGCATGTGCATATGCATGTGAAAGGTTTAAAAAATAAATCATAACACACGTGCATGTTCATATTCCTGCACATTTTCATGTGAATTATAATAAATAATAAATTATAAATAACAACGCATGTGAATTACATGTGTATGTGTATGTGCATGCGAATGTTAATAAATAATAAATAATAACACACATCCAAGTACATGTGCCTATGCATGTGCATGTGCATTGCATGGTAATAAAAAATAAATAATAACCAAGTCCACATGAATGTGCATTTTCATGTGAATGATAATAAATAACGAACAATAACACACACTACTGGAAATACACTATTTCCCAACGGTTGTGAACCGTTGAGAAAGCCCCTCAAACCGTTGGTATCTAATATACCAACGGTTCTCTCAACCGTGGGGAAGTAGGCCGTGGGGAAAACCTTTCCCAACGGTTTACTGGGAACCGTTGGGGTAGGGTGACAGAAGGCACTCTATCCCAACGGTTTGGTGAACCGTTGGGATAGTTTTTCCCAACGGTTTCTCCCAAACCATTGGGAAAAACCACATGGGTTCCCTCTTTCCCAACGGTTTAGAACCGTTGGGAAAAGAGCTCTTTACCAATGGTTTAATGAACCGTTGGTAAAAACTTATTTAGAATTATATGCCAACGGTTTAAAACCGTTGGCATACCCTATGCTGCAAATTGCAGCCCCCTGCAATTTGGCAGCCCCTCTCCCCTGTACATCAAGCACCTCTCATCTCATCAGGCCTCATTTTCACCTCATTTTCGATCCAACAGGCCTCATTTTCACCTCATTTTCGATCCAACTATTGTACCTGTAATAAAATAAAACATACATATACAATTACGAACAAATTCATACACATTTAACATATAATGGATCCTGAAACTACACACATCCATAATTAAATTACAATTCATAAACATACATAATTCATATAGAATTCAATTTAAAATTTAGATGACAATTATATCTGGAATCCGATTGAGACGGGGATGATTGGTACACGTCACATATGACCCATGGATCGTTCTCCTAATGTTTCAATGGAAACCGAATGCGTTTGGTCGGTTTTGCGTATGCCAGTTCTTTTCACTTATAATCCTACCCATTTTAAACAAAACAGACACAGTTAGAGTGGTGTTGGCCACACCGCGCCTCGGATTGAGGCGGGGATTATTCGTACACCTCACATATGACCCATGGATCGTTCTTCTAAAGTTTCAACGGAAACCGAATGTGTTTGGTCGGTTTTCCGTATGTACTTAAAATGATGTCCATTTTAATCAAAAGAGAGCCACTTAGACTGATCCCGGCCACACCGCGACTCGGATTGAGCCCGAGTGGGCTCGTACATGTCACATATGACTGATGGATCGTTGTGATAAATTATCAACAGATTCGGAATGCGTTTGGTCGGTTTTGTGTATGTCAGTTGTTCTTTTCACTTATAATCCTGTCCATTTTAAACAAAAGATACACAGTTAGAACGGTGTCGGCCACACCGCTCCTCGGATTGAGGCGGGATTGACTCGTACACATCACATACGACCCATGGATCCTTGTGCTAAAGTATCGACACAGTCCGAATGTCTTTGGTCGGTTTTTCGTATGTCACTTGATGATTTTCACTTAAAATGATGTCTTTTTGAAACAAAAGACTGACTCTTTGAGTGGTGTCGGCCACACCGCGTCTCCGATTGTGGCGGGGTTGATTCGTACACGTCACATATGACCCATGGATCATTATCCTAAAGTTTCGATAGAAACCGAATCCGTTTGGTCGTTTTTCCGTATGTACATAAAATGGTGTTCATTTTAAACAAAAGAGAGCCACTTAGACTTATCCCGGCCACACCGCGACTCGGATTCATCCCGGGTTGGCTCGTATACGTCACATATGACCCATGGATTGTTGGCATAAATTATCAACAGATTCGGAATGCGTTTGGTCAGTTTTCCGTATGCCAGTTGATGCTTTTCACTTAAAATGACGTCCTTTTGAAACAAAAGACGGACACTTTGAGTGGTGTCGGCCACACCGTGTCTCCGGATTGACCTAAAACCACCGGGAAACATTCTAATTATTATTCGTGACGTGTACGCGTAGACGGCACGTCAATCGGACGTGCGGTTTGCGCGGTACGGCTCAATATTCGTGTTTTATGTGATGCTCGCGCTTCGTAAACGTGCGTGAGGGGGGTCCAAACGGGCCGAATGATTTCAGAATGACCTGAAATCAGATGAAAAATACGGGTGACTGATTTATGAAGTGGTCGAGCAGACGGCACATCAATCGGACGTGCCGTGTGCCCGCGGTGACCGACAACGCAGTTCTGGTGTCATAAACGGCCAAAACGGGCGTCCAACGGTCAAATTCAAAGCGTACGACCTCGGATTGACCTGAAACCACTGGGAAACATTCTAATTATTATTCGTGACGTGTACGCGCAGAAGGCACGTCAATCGGACGTGCGGTTTGTGCGGTACGGCTCAATATTCGTGTTTTAAGTGATGCGCGCGCTTCGTAAACGAGCGTGAGGGGGGTCCAAACGGGCCGAACGATTTCAGAATGACCTGAAATCAGACGACAAATACGGGTGACTGATTTATGAAGTGGTCGAGCAGACGGCACGTCAATCGGACGTGCCGTGTGCCCGCGGTGACCGACAACGCAGTTCTGGTGTCATAAACGGCCAAAACGGGCGTCCAACGGTCAAATTCATAGCAGCCGACCTCGGATTGACCTGAAACCACCGGGAAACATTCTAATTATTATTCGTGACGTGTATGCGCAGACGGAACGTCAATCAGACATTCGGTTTGCGCGGTACGGCTCAATATTCGTGTTTTAAGTGATGCCCGCGCTTCGTAAACGCGCGTGAGGGGGGTCCAAACGGGCCGAACGATTTCAGAATGACCTGAAATCAGACAAAAAATACGGGTGACTGATTTATGAAGTGGTCGAGCAGACGTCACGTCAATCGGACGTGCCGTGTGCCCGCGGTGACCGACAACGCAGTTCTGGTGTCATAAATGGCCAAAACGGGCGTCCAACGGTCAAATTCAAAGCGGACGACCTCGGATTGACCTGAAACCACCGCGAAACATTCTAATTATTATTCGTGACGTGTACGCGCAGACGGCACGTCAATCGGACGTGCGGTTTGCGCGGTACGGCTCAATATTCGTGTTTTAAGTGATGTGCGCGCTTCGTAAACGCGCGTGAGGGGGGTCCAAACGGGCCGAACGATTTCAGAATGGCCTGAAATCAGACGACAAATACGGGACAGTGATTTTTGAAGTGGTCGAGCAGACTTCACGTCAATCGGACGTGCCGTGTGCCCGCGGTGACCGACAACGAAGTTCTGGTGTCATAAACGGCCAAAACGGGCGTCGAACGGTCAAATTCATAGCGTCCGACCTCGGATTGACCTGAAACCACTGGGAAACATTCTAATTATTATTCGTGATGTGTACACGCAGATGGCACGTCAATCGGACGTGCGGTTTGCGCGGTACGGCTCAATATTCGTGTTTTAAGTGATGCTCGCGCTTCGTAAACGCGCGTGAGGGGGGTCCAAACGGGCCGAACGAAGTCAGAATGGCCTGAAATCAGACGAAAAATACGGGTGATTGATTTATGAAGTGGTCGAGCAGACGGCACGTCAATCGGACGTGCCGTGTGCCCGCGGTGACCGACAACGCAGTTCTGGTGTCATAAACGGCCAAAACGGGCGTCCAATGGTCAAATTCAAAGCAGACGACCTCGGATTGACCTGAAACCACCGGGAAACATTCTAATTATTATTCGTGACGTGTATGCGTAGACGGCACGTCAATCGGACGTGCGGTTTGTGCGGTACGGCTCAATATTCGTGTTTTAAGTGATGCTCGTGCTTCGTAAACGCGCGTGAGGGGGGTCCAAACGGGCCGAACGAAGTCGGAATGGCCTGAAATCAGACGCGAAATACGGGTGACTGATTTATGAAGTGGTCGAGCAGACGGCACGTCAATCGGACGTGCCGTGTTCCCGCGGTGACCGACAACGCAGTTCTGGTGTCATAAACGGCCAAAACGGGCGTCCAACGGTCAAATTCAAAGCGGATGACCTCAGATTGACCTGAAACCACCGGGAAACATTATAATTATTATTAGTGACGTTTACGCACAGACGGCACGTCAATCGGACGTGCGGTTTGCGCGGTACGGCTCAATATTCGTGTTTTTAGTGATGCGCGCGCTTCGTAAACGCGCGTGAGGGGGGTCCAAACGGGCCGAACGATTTCAGAATGGCCTGAAATCAGACGAAAAATACGGGACAGTGATTTCTAAAGTGTTCGAGCAGACGGCGCATCAATCGGACGTGCCGTGTGCCCGCGGTGACCGACAACGCAGTTCTGGTGTCATAAACGGCCAAAACGGGCGTCCAACGGTCAAATTCAAAGCGGACGACCTCGGATTGACCTGAAACCACTGGGAAACATTCTAATTATATTCGTGACGTGTACGTGCAGACGGCACGTCAATCGGACGTGTGGTTTGCACGGTACTGCTCAATATTCGTGTTTTAAGTGATGCGCGCGCTTCGTAAACGCGCGTGTGGGGGGTCCAAACGGGCCGAACGATTTCAGAATGGCCTGAAATCAGACGAAAAATACGGGACAGTGATTTATGAAGTGTTCGAGCAGACGGCACGTCAATCGGACGTGCCGTGTGCCCGCGGTGACCGACAACGCAGTTCTGGTGTCATAAACGGCCAAAACGGGCGTCCAACGGTCAAATTCATAGCGGCCGACCTCGGATTGACCTAAAACCACCGGGAAACATTCTAATTATTATTCATGACATGTACGCGTAGACGGCACGTCAATCGGACATTCGGTTTGCGCGGTACGGCTCAATATTCGTGTTTTAAGTGATGCGCGCGCTTCGTAAACGCGCGTGAGGGGGGTCCAAACGGGCCGAACGATTTCAGAATGGCCTGAAATCAGACGACAAATACGGGACAGTGATTTATGAAGTGTTCGAGCAGACGGAGCATCAATCGGACGTGTCGTGTGCCCGCGGTGACCGACAACGCAGTTCTGGTGTCATAAACGGCCAAAACGGGCGTCCAACGGTCAAATTCAAAGCGGACGACCTCAGATTGACCTGAAACCACCGGGAAACATTCTAATTATTATTCGTGACGTGTAAGCGCAGACGGCACGTCAATCGGACGTGCGGTTTGCGCGGTACGGCTCAATATTCGTGTTTTAAGTGATGCGCGCGCTTCGTAAACGCGCGTCAGGGGGGTCCAAACGGGCCGAACGATTTCAGAATGGCCTGAAATCAGACGACAAATACGGGACAGTGATTTATGAAGTGTTCGAGTAGACGGCGCATCAATCGGACGTGTCGTGTGCCCGCGGTGACCGACAACGCAGTTCTGGTGTCATAAACGGCCAAAACGGGCGTCCAACGGTCAAATTCATAGAGGCCGACCTCGGATTGACCTGAAACCACCGGGAAACATTCTAATTATTATTCGCGACGTGTACGCGCAGACAGAACGTCAATCGGACGTGCGGTTTGCGCGGTACGGCTAAATATTCGTGTTTTAAGTGATACTCGCGCTTCGTAAACGCGCGTGAGGGGGGTCCAAACGGGCCGAACGAAGTCAGAATGGCCTGAAATCAGACGAAAAATACGGGTGACTTATTTATGAAGTGGTCGAGTAGACGGCACGTCAATCGGACGTGCCGTGTGCCCGCAGTGACCGACAACGCAGTTCTGGTGTCATAAACGGCCAAAACGGGCGTCCAACGGTCAAATTCAAAGCGGACGACCTCGGATTGACCTGAAACCACCGGTAAACATTCTAATTATTATTCGTGATGTGTACGCGCAGACGGCACGTCAATCGGACGTGCGGTTTGCACGGTACGGCTCAATATTCGTGTTTTAAGTGATGCTCGAGCATCGTAAACGCGCGTGAGGGGGGTCCAAACGGGCCGAACGAAGTCGTAATGGCCTGAAATCAGACGACAAATACGGGTGACTGATTTATGAAGTGGTCGAGCAGACGGCACGTCAATCGGACGTGCCGTGTGCCCGCGGTGACCGACAACGCAGTTCTGGTGTCATAAACGACCAAAACGGGCGTCCAACGGTCAAATTCAAAGCGGCCGACCTCAGATTGACCTGAAACCACCGGGAAAAATTCTAATTATTATTCTTGAAGTGTACGCGCAGACGGAACGTCAATCGGACGTGCGGTTTGCGCGGTACGGCTCAATATTCGTGTTTTAAGTGATGCGCGCGCTTCGTAAACGCGCGTGAGGGGGGTCCAAACGGGCCGAACGATTTCAGAATGGCCTGAAATCAGACGAAAAATACGGGTGACTGATTTATGAAGTGTTCGAGCAGACGGCACGTCAATCGGACGTGCCGTGTGCCCGCAGTGACCGACAACGCAGTTCTGGTGTCATAAACGGCCAAAACGGGCGTCCAACGGTCAAATTCATAGCGGTCGACCTCGGATTGAGGCGGGGTTGACTCGTACACGTCTAAAATGACCCATGTATCGTTGTCTTAAAGTATCAACACAATCCGAATGCGTTTGGTCAGTTTTCCGTATGCCAGTTGATGTTTTTCACTTAAAATGATGTCCTTTTGAAACAAAAGACATACACTTTGAGTTGTTCCGACCACACCGCGCCTCGGATTGAGGAGGGATGACTCATACACGTCACATATGACCCATGGATCGTTGTCCTAAAGCATCAACATATTTCGAATGCGTTTGGTCTGTTTTTCGTATGTCACTTTTTGTTTTCACTTAAAATCTTATGGAAATTCATATAGAATATTTTTATATCATATTTAGTATGGATTAGATTTTAGTTGATCGTGCTATGAAACATTTCAGAGCTAATGAAATTAAGGAAGGTGGAGGGGCTGTCCGGGGGGCTGTCCGGGGGGGCTGTCCGGTGGGTGTCCGGGGGGCTGTCCGGGGACCAAGGAGGAGGGTGGGGGGGCTGTGCGGGGTCTGTCCGGGGGGGCTGTCCGGTGGGTGTCCGGGGGGCTGTCCGGGGACCAAGGAGGAGGGTGGGGGGGCTGTGCGGGGTCTGTCCGGGGGGTGTTTGGGGGTTGTTCAGGGGGTTGTCCGGGGTTGTTTAGGGGGCTGTCTGGTAGTTGTTCAGGGGGTTGTCCGGGGTTGTTTAGGGGGCTGTCCGGGGACCAAGGAGGAGGGTTGGGGGCTGTACGGGGGGCTGTCCAGGGGGCTGTCCAGGGGGCTGTCTGCGGGGCTGTCCGGGGGTTGTTTGGGGGGTGTTCGGGGTCCAAGGGGGAGGGGGGGTTGTCCAGGGTCCAAGATTGAGGGGGGATGTCCAGAGAGTTCTCAAACACACAACCACTAAAAGACAACAACATCCATAAAAACAGACAATATATAAAAATAACTCAACTCCAATACTATACTACGAGTCTAGATAAAACCAACAACTAGAATAGATTAAACATCAAATCTCAAGTCAAAAATGTAACGGATCAATATGTCCCACATCAGCATCACCATCTCCATCATCATCATCATCATCGCCCTCGTCATCGTCCTCCTCATCGTCCTCACCCTCCACAGCGCCTTCCTCCTCGCCTTCGCCCTCCTCCTCGCCCTCCTCATCTCCCTCCTCTTCCGCATCAGACTGCTCGCCATCATCATCTTCAAGCTGGACATCGGCCTGACCACCACTGGAACTGCCACCTGGTGCACCATATATAGAATGTATCGACGACATGTATTCATCAATCGCTGGGCTGGCCTCTGCTGGAAGTGTTGGACGTAGAACTTCAATAAATTTCATAAATGCACTGTTTGCCCTAGCAGACTGTTCTGCCGTCTCTGTGGCCCTTTTCTCAGCCTGTTCTGCCTGTGCCCTAACTTGCTGCAGCTCGGTGGCACTACAACTCGTACCTGAGGCAGGCCAATACCTCGTCGGGGCTATCCTAGGTCGACAGCGTACTCTGCCAGAATGATCCTCTCCCAACACCTGATGTAAGTGATCAGATGGCCCAAAATTGTCTGCTTATTGGGCATTGAGGGCCTCTAAAGCATCCTGTTACAAATATAAATATATTATTAAGTTACGAAATAGATATTAAAATATAAAATCAACAGATTAAAACTTACAATCTGCTGCTGAGTCGCTTCGTTGACAGCACGTCCATCCTTTTTTCGTCTACTCGAGCAAAACAGTTTTTCTCGAGGCACACGTCCTTCAATATTTTGTACTTGCCTCTACAATGACATTGAAAACAAAATTTATATAAAGACTTCAGCAAATAATTAAATAATTGAGGAAACAAAAGAAAATGTAAGTCGTAAAGAAAACTTATAAACAATTGTCATACATGCTGCCTCTCATGATCCGGCATCGTCGTGCGTCCTAGTGTATGGAGGTATTTTTTTGCATCAATGTTTTTTTTATTTTTTCCAGATGATTCCTAAATAAAATTCGATAATGCAAAGGATAATATTAATGCAAAACTTGGAAGTTATTATTTAAATACCTCAAATGTAATTCATACCTTAAACTGGGTACTCGTCCAATGAGTAATCATCTGACGATACTGCTCTATAGGACAATCATCCACGACTGGTACCGCCTCTAACTCAGTGCCAACTCTAGCACACTAGCCAATATATAGCTCCTGCTTGTAGGCTCTCCAAAGCTCGCCTAAATCCTTTAGACGTTCCAGTCGTGCACCCTCACCATCAGGAAAATTAAATCGAAGCTGAAATGAAAATATTAATTTATATAAATACAAAAAAAATTCATGGCATTAAATACAACAGATTTTTTTACCCATATCTCTGCCCAAGCTCTATCTTTGACCTCATGTGGCAAATGTCTCCACGACAGCGGGCTGACGGGAATGATGTCGGAGTATTTGGCAAGCGTCGCCATAAAACTCCGACATTGTTGCCCTGTTTTCTCAACCATCTGATTGTCTTCATTATATTCCACCATAACCTGTGTGCGATGGTTCCACACCGAACGCATGCGTGTATGGCCCCGCCCTCGCCTCCTATTAGTAGATGTATCTGTCATGAAAGAAAAACAAATATTTTATCAAAACATGTTATAATGAAAATAAATATTGCTATAAAAATTTATTAGTGTTTTATAAATATACATGTGCTAGTCTGATCAATGAGTGGCGCCGGATCCACAGAACCTGATGGAACACCCTCTGGTGGAACAGGAGTCAAAGACGATGGAATATAAAAGCTCGGAGAGACAGAAGTAGAAGGAAAAGAAGATGGAACAACTGTATGACCTGCTGACTGGGGAGTGGGAATCATCATGGGATGTGAAAATGATGGGGCAGAAGATGCAGAAGGTAGCGAAAGCATGGGAGGTCTAAATATCCCGTGTGTCCCTAACGACACACCGGGATCAGAATGTGGGAAGGCTGAAATGTCAGTGGGAGGGGCAGGGTCTAGTCGGGCACGCGCAGCTCTATGTCCACCTCTGGTACGAACCCTCCTCGTACCACCGCCCTGAGTACTAGGATCAGTACTAGGCTCCTCGTCGAATAACTGTCGACGTAATGGTGGATCCTACAAAAAAGTTTACAAAAAAAATTAATCACATGACATTATATATTCTGTAAATATATATATATATATATTTGAAATAAATTACTCACTGTAGGCACTAATGGTGGAATGCCCATCTCCTCCATCCGACGATTGTTCTCTGCCATTTTTTTTCTTCGTCTCTCTTCAATTGGCTTCATTTCCTGCATTGGAAAACAAATTTGTAATTAATTAGAAAAAGAAAATTAATGTGTGAAACAAAAAACTAAATATATGAGGGAATGAGGGGATTCATTGGTAATTTAGCTATCAATTGTTTTAGAAGAGCTTGAATGAATTTAATAAAACATACAAGTTGTAATGTTCACCAAGTTAGAAATATTGTTTGATTTGGTTTGAATACAGTTCAATTCCAAATTAGAAAATGCAATTCAAATAAAACAGCAACCAATAAACATTGAAAATTCACATAACGGTCAAGTCAGCTAAAACATATTTGTGATCAATACTAAATAAATATGAATATTACCAACCTTAACAACCCAACTCGAGGTAAAACAAAAGAATTGAGAACATGGATGAATGATTCTATATATTTCCAACCACAACTTCAGGTTCACAATCAACTCTGACAATTGAGCTATTGGAGTCATCAATAGAAATAAATGGATTGGTTCCAATGGCAATAGGGACAGTGTCAATTCCATCATCAGCATCATCAAAAATATGTCTTGGAATTACTTCAACTATGACACCAAATTCAGGTTGAAGTTGATCTTTGACATAAAAAACTTGTTTAGCCATTGATGCCAACACATATGGTTCTTCGGTTGCAAGAGTGCGGGTCATATTAATTACTCGAAATCCACAATCATCAATAAATGTGCCATGTCTTGTCATCGAATCAAACCAATGGCATTTCATCATTGTGACTCGTCCATGAGAGTAATAATCTAATATTATTATTTTCTCAACGACTCCATAATAACCCACATTTTCAAGTCGCGGTCTACTCTCTGATGCACTGGCATAACAATCTATTGTGGCAGTAACCATAATACCATCATGTTGTGTTCTCATGTTTTTGGCTCGTTCAGTGACAATAAATCTGTACCCATTGATAACAATTTATTTACAGTCACGAACCACAGTATTAGGACCAAAAGCCAAAGCTCTTATTTCCTCAGAGACAGAGTCAGCAGACAAACTCAATACCTGCAATATAAATGACAGTTAAACTTAAGTAAATATTGAAATAATTAATTTAAACAGTAATATTTTTACCTTCAATTTTAACCAAGCAGAAAACTCTTTGCTATGCAAAGTCTCTCTCCTTCTCAAAGATAAAGAACGATGCTTCCTATTTATCATTGTTTTATGTTCCCTGTAGATAAAAAATATGAATAGTTTAACAGATATATATGTAAGATATACATATTCAATTTTGTTACCTGATATAGTCATCAAACAAATCACAGTTGAACAAAACTGTGCGATGTGCCATCTCCCGCTCTTCATGGCTTAATGTCTTCAATGTATATGATCCAGGAATTCCTCCTGTTTGAGGAAGTGATGGAAAACTGGGTTCAATTTGCTCATATTGTTCTTCTTCATTTCTCATTGGTCTGTTCATTCTTGTAGTAAGATCAGACAAATACATTGAACAGAAATCCATACATTCTTGAGCTAAGTAACCGTTCACGATAGAACCTTCGGGATGATTCTTGTTTCGAACATAAGACTTTAATGTGAACATATTTCTTTCAGTTGGATACATCCAACGAAAAGAAACAGGTCCTCCGAGAAGTATTTCAGTTGGAATATGGACAGTCAGATGCAGCATGCATGTGAAAAATGATGGGGGAAATATTTTCTCCAACTCACACAAAATTAATGGGGCATCTGTCAACATTTTTTACAAGAAAGACTTGGACAACTTCTTAGCACAAAGATCTCTAAACAAATGGCACAACCGAATAACACCCACCCTTACATTATTGGACAAAAGATGACGGATTGCTATTGGAAGCAACTCATGCAGTAGAACGTGATAATCATGAGTCTTCAAAGATTTTAGCTTCAACTCTCTTCTGTTGACCCGTTTAGATATGTTGCTTGAATATCCATCAGGAACTCTAATAGTCTCTAATACTTCCAAAAATTGTTTTTTTCAGTAGGTGTCATCACATAAGAAGCACATGGAAGTTGCCATTTATTTTCACTGATACGCACAGGATGCAATTCTGGTCTGATGCCCCAATCCACCAAGTCACGACGAGATCGTAAATCATCTTTTGTCTTCCCCTTGACATTTAGAAGAACTGAAAGCAACATTTCACATATATTCTTTTCAATATGCATTACGTCTAAGCAATGACATAGCAAATTGGTTGACCAATAAGGCAAATCAAAAAAGATACTCCTCTTCCTCCAATTGTAACAGGTTTCTGTGGAAACATTCTTTCTCTTTCCAGATTTCATTTGACCCTTACCGAATGAAAAACTGAAATCTTTCAATTCATTAAGCACATCAGTTCCAGACATACGCTGAGGTGGATCATCGGTCTCTATAGTATTATCAAATCTTCGACGATTCATTCTATATGGATGATCCTTTGGCAAAAATCGTCGATGTCCCATAAAACTGAAACTAAAACGATGTTTCAGTCTTCTGGATCATGTATTCTTCATACAAACTGGACATGACAGTTTCCCCTTCGTGCTCCATCCAGACATCATTGCATAAGTCGGAAAATCATTGATTGTCCACATAAGCGCAGCGCGCATCTGAAATATGTCTTTCGAACATGCATCGTATGTGCGCACACCCACATCCCAAAGAAGCTTCAAAACTTTTATTAAAGGTTGCATGTATACATCAATATCAATGCCGGGATCAGAAGGACCAGATATGAGTATACTCATGAAAGTGAAAGATTTTTTCATACACAACCATGGGGGAAGATTATAAATGTGCATAAAAACGGGCCATGTGCTGTGCGAAGTAAGCATCTGCCCAAACGGATTAAAACCGTCGCATGAAAGACCCAACCTCACATTACGCACGTCAGCTGCAAAATCAGGATGTCGAGCATCAAATCTATTCCATGCAAATCCATCTGCAGGATGAACCAACTCATCATCAGTCTTCTTTCTCTCGGTATCATGCCATCTCATTTTTATTGATATGTCATCAGACATAAAAAGATTCTGGAGTCTGGGGATCAATGGAAAGTTCCACATTACTTTCTGTGGAACGCGGGATGGTGTTCCATCAGATTTTGACTTCCAGCGGGATGTGCCACATTTTATACATTCATTTCGTTCAGCGGTTTCCTCCCAGAATAAACTGCAATCTTTTGGGCAAGCATGAATTTTGTTTCTTGAAAATCCAAGTTCCTCAGCTAACTTCCATGCCATATAGTGGTTTAAGGGAATATCTGCATCATCTGGAAGTAAATCCTTCAAGAGGGTAAGAATGTAATCGATTGCTGTATTAGAAATCCCATACATAGTTTTCCCATGAAATAATCGGATTAAAAATTCCAGCTTTTTCATTTTATCGCATTGTCGATATACTGGAGTCGTGGCAGCATCATTCAATTTTTTCACCCTATCAATATCATCATTTTCACTAGATGCATCAGCTGTCCTCATATCGAAGTCTTCTTGAGTCAAAATCCTTTCTTTTTCATGATGACGAATAAATGGAAATCGATCATCTAACAAATTCTCCATTCCAGTCTTTTCATTTCGATCATCACCAATTTGAGATTTCGTTTTCTCCCCATTGTGATACCACAGAAAGTAGTTTGCTTGAAACCCATTTTTGGTTATGTGGTAGCTGACTTCTTCACGGCTCAACCAAGGTCTACCAACACAATTGGAACATGGGCAGTGTATGCGACCACTATCTGAAGCATTGTGAAATGCAAAATCTATAAACCTCTCCAAATTGTTTTGAAAATCGTCTGAGATCCGATCGGTTTCATACATCCAACTTCTGTCCATTCTGTAAAAAGAATTTATATAAGTCATTTTGTCATAAACAATTCAATAGGCATTAACTATAATAGAAAATACATTTAAGTAAACGATAAAGGAAGAAAATAATCAAGGTATCAACTACACATGTCAAAAAAACATACAAATGTGTTATTGAAAAAATGTAAAACCAACAAGAACTTAATGTGTTATATCACATAACAGCATGACTCATCCCATAACCATATTAGTAGGGTATCATGAACATGAATAACATCAACCTTGTGCCATCCTCCTACCCTACATGACCCCAACCACATGCCACATCTTATTATAGCCTTATCACATCACACCTCACCGAAAAACACTAGGGAAATCATAGTACATCTCACCTGAAGACACATGGACAATCACATCGCATCTTGCCTAAAAACACATGGTCAATCACTTTTGCAGGAAGAGTAGGGAAGACATGGTAGCTATCCAAACATATAACCACCATCCTAGATATTAGAAAAAATACTCATAACTCAAAACCTCTGATCGTTGGTAAGTTTATCCAACTCTGGTTGGGAATGTGTAGAAATAACATAAAAATACATGATATATAGATAGCACAAAATACTCAACCTATGGGTTCACATTAACTACATAATCACACACTTCACTACTACCATAAAACACATAAACCACACCACCACCACACAAGACGCATAGCATTGGAATATAATTCTACATTCAATAAGTCTATCTATGGAATTATCATAAGAATCCATGTATCAATTGGAATATAATTCTACATTCAATAAGTCTATCTATGGAATTATCATAAGAATCCATGTATCAATTGGAATATAATTCTACATTCAATAAGTCTATCTATGGAATCCCTCCCTTGGATCCATGTATCACCCATGGCTTAATCAATATTCAAAGAAATGAGTCTATCCGTGGAATTCCACTGTGAATCCATTTATCACATAAAGCGTATAAGTTAATAGAAACAAGATTATATACCTGGAATCCTAATAGAATCCATGTATCACTATTTACTATTAATCATTTAATGAATTCCATTTCATTTAAACAATTCATTAAACATACCAAGGTCAAAAACTAAGGTATTTAATACAACTCACCTCAAAATGGCGACTCAATCAAATAATAACCTGAAAAGAATGAAGCTTCATTTACTCATGTTGTAATGACAAGATAATGATATTCCCTTGCTTAATCAATCAATTCCATATCATGGTCTCAACATAACTCATAATGGCTAGCAATTCAATGAAAATTCAAGCACTCACATGGGAATTTTTAATAGAACACTCCTAACAAGACTATAAAGATATCACATGCATTAGTTATAATATATCTAACATGGTAACATAAAATATAAGATAAATTCAATCCAATTTCATAGATTCATAGCATAGTCTCTACTTTACTCACATTGGCAAGGCAATACAATTAAAACATGTGTTAAAAAATAATTGGCATTCATGTGTTAAAAGGGGAATGCAAACCATAAAATACCCTTAATTAATTTAATTTACAATTCAATTCAGAAATCGAAAAATCAATTCGATTTATATAACCTTTCACAAATGACATCCCATGTTCAAGGTGTAAAATCCAAAAAGGAATTTTCAAGAAAACTCACCCTTAGGCTGGTCCGGCCGGCAGTAGCACCAAAATCACCTAAACTGATGGCAAAAATGAAAATAGGTTTAAATACTATCCAAACATTTGAATACATTTTCAGTTAAGAAGAAGAATAACCTGAATAAGAGCTGGAAAATTGAAGGCCGGCAGTACCTCCAAAATCGCCTAAATCGGCTGCTGCTCCCGTTTTAGGGTTGTGTATCGCGAATGGGGGAGAGAACAGGCGGCTGGGAATTTGGGGAGGACCTTTGCCAACGGTTCTTAAAAACCGTTGGCATATGTATATCTATCCCAACAGTTCTACAGAACCGTTGGGAAAAACCTGCAAAAACCTCATCTATGCCAACGGTTCATGAGAACCGTTGGTAAAAAACCATCTATCCCAACAGTTCTCATGAACCGTTGGGAAAAAGCTCCCTGGAAACCTCTATGCCAATGGTTCTAATGAACCATTGGTAAAAACCTCCTTCCCCAATGGTTTCATAGAACCGTTGGTATCTAACCGTGGGGAAAGGCCAACATTCCAGTAGTGACATGTGATAATCGAAAAATGCACGTGCATTGCATGTGCACGGGCCTGAGAATAAATAATAATAACACATGTGATAATAGAATAACGCAAGTGTGTTGAATTTGCATGTGCATGATAATAATTAATATATAATAACACATGTGCATGTGTATTTACATGTAATGATAATAATAATGACGCATGCACGTGCATGGTAATAAATAATAAATAACAACGCACGTGCATGTGCATTAGTATTTGATGATATAAATAATAATAATAATAATAATAATAGAATAACGCATGTGCATTTCATGTGCACGTGCATAGTAGTAAATTATAAATAAATAATAATAAATAAGAATGAACATGCATGTGCATGTGCATTTACATTTAATGATAATATTAATAATACTAATTGTAATAATAATACTAAGAACGCATGCATGTGCATGGTAATAAATAATAAATAACAACACACATGAATGTTTATTTGCATGTGATAATGATCATAATAATGAAAATGATTATGTTGATGATGTTAATAATTATAATAATAATTGTGATAATAATAATAATAATAAAACAATAATACAAGTTCATTGCATATGCACGTGCATGGTAATAAATAATAAATAATAACGCACGTGCATCTATATTTGCATGTAATGATAGTAATAATAACAGGATTTTTAATAATAATAGTGGTGGTGGTGATAATAGTAGTAGTACCAATGCATGTGATTATAGAATATTGCATGTGCATTACATGTGCACGTGCATGGTAATTATTAATAATGCACGTGCATTGCATTTCCATGTGATGATGATGATAATAATAATAATAAAATTGTTATTATTATTATTAATAATAACAACGCATGTGATAATAGAATAACACACATGCATAAAATGTGCATGTATGTGCATTCATATGTTCATTTTCATGTGATGATAATAACAATAACAACAACAACAACAACAACAACAACCACAATAATAATAATAATAATAACAACACATGTGATAATAAAATAACGTGTGTGCATTGCATGCGCACATGCATGGTAATAAAAAATATAATAATAACGCACGTTCATGTGAATGTGTATGTGGATGATATGATGATAATAATAATAATAATAACAGTAATAATAAGTTATAGTTGTTTGAAAAAATAGTAGACCGGACAAAAATGGTAGAAATGGGGTCTCAAAAAACCAAACAAATCACAGAGTCATTGAAAAAGTCATAACATCTTCTTCAGGTGTCCATTTCCGCTCTCTGAATAGTCAAAAATAATCTCATGGAGTGAATTATGATAAAAACTGGTGTCGGATGCCGAATAGACACATAGATCAGAAGTTATGAACAATTTAGGAAAAATTTGACAGGGATCCGTACACGGAAATGGATTTTGGAGTCCATATGATGGGTTTATGATATTTTAAGGTCTCAAAAATGACTTGAAATATGTTCAAGTCATACTTATGTGTATATCTCTTCGCTACATTCGATATGATATGTGGTAGAGCTCAAACGGACAACCAGAGCGAAAGTTATGGCCATTTGAAGTTGGAATTTTTTTTGGAGAGGTATAACTAATATATCTTATATTTCATTGATCTTCTCATAGTTTCTAATTAACTTGGTCCTCACTCATCTCAAAGGTTTTGATTTTAATGGACACAATGCTTAAACGGACACCCAAAGGAGAAGTTATGCATATTTTAGTGAGTTGCGGGTTTCTTAGGTTTTTAGGCTCTTGGACAGTTGTTCAATTTAAAATGACAATAACTTTTTATACATGTGTTCATTTTGGCTCTAACACATATAAAATCGAATATTGTGAAATGATACAAACTCTGGTAACCACTGGAACCCCTTCCAACATTCTTCAACCCCCCAAAAGACCCAAAATCCATTTGGATGGTTAAAATATTGGCTTCTGTTGTCCGTTTTGCAATAACTTATTCTATGGTTGTCCGTTTTTGCTCTAACAAATATCAAATGGAAGATTGTGACTTGACCTACATTCCCATAACCACTGAAGCACCTTCTCACATCCTTGAAGGCCCAAAAATTATATTAAACACTCCCAAAGACCATAACTTCTACTCCGGGAGTCTGTTTTTCCTCTACGATAAATCAAATCAAAGCTTTCGACAAGATCTACACATCTGCCACCAATAAGAACACCTTATCATGTTATTAATGTCACAAAATGTCCTTAAGTCCTACAAATTACCATAACTTCTGCTCTGGGTTTCTGTTTCATCTCTACCACATATCAAATTTAAGCTTGCGACGAGCTCTACACATCTGTGGCAACCATGAACAACTAAATAACACTAACAAACCATAAATAACCCCATAAAAACTAAAAAACATTAAAATACTTAAAAAGCCTAACAAACCCTAAAAAACCCTAACAAACCCCAAAAAAACCCTAAAAAACATAAAAACCCTAATAATCCCTATCAATCCCTAACAAACCCCAAGAAGCACTAAGAAACCCCAATGAACCCAAAAGAAAACCCGAAGAAACCCTAAAACCCCCTAAGAAACCATAATAAACCCTAATGAAACCCTAAAAACCCTATCAAAACCCTAACCAAACCTATGAAATACTAACACACCCTTATAAACCCTACCACACCCTTAGAAATCCTAACACACCCTTAAAAACCCTAGAACACCCTTAGAAACCCCAACACACCCATAGAAACCCTAACACAACCATAGAAACCCTTAGAAATCATAACACACCCTTAGAAACCCGAACCTACCCATAAAAACCCTAACCCACCCTTTGAAATCCTAACACACCCTTATAAACCGTAACAAACCCTTATACACCCTAAATAAATCTAATAAGCACTAATAAATCCTAACAAACCCTACCAACAAATAATAAACCATAATACACCCTAATAAACCCTAAATACCACTATTAAACCCTAATAAATACTAATAATTTTTATTAAACCCTAAAAACCCTATTAGACCCCAATAAAATCTATAAAATACCTAAAACCCAAATATAAAACAAAAATGCTATTAAACCATTTAAAAACCTAATACTCACAGAAAACTCTAACAAACCCGGCAAAACCTGACAAAACACTAAAAACCCAAAAAGCCCTAAAAACACTAAAAAATCATAAAAACCCTAAAATCCCCTAAAAACACAAAACCCCCAAAAACAAGAAAAACTGAATAAACCCGAAAACAAACCTACAAAACCCTAAAAAACCTCAAAAAAACATCATAAAAACCTCAAAAACCCTCAAAAAATGCTAAAACCCTAAACCCCTAAAAATTCTAAAAAAACTCTAAAAAGTATAACAATGCCTAAAAAACCCTAACCAACTCTATGAAACCCTTACAAACACTAAAAACACCTAGAAAACAGTAAACACCACAAAAGAAACCTTAATACACCATAAATAAACCTAAAGAACCCTAAAAACCCTAAAGAACCACTAAAGCCACTAACAACGCTACATAAACCCTAACTATTGCTACAAAAAATCGAAAAATGCTTCAAAACCCAAAAAACACAACACAACCCCAAAAAATGCTAAAATAACCCTAACATAGCATAAAAAATCCAAACACACCCATAAAACCCAAAAAAATGCATAAATCATAACAAAATGAAAAAAACCATAACAAACCCTTAATCAACAAAAATAAACCCTAACAAATCATAATAAACCCTAATAAATTGTAATAAACCCAAATACACATTACAAAACCCTAATAAATAAAATAAACCCTAATAAATCCTAAATAACCCTAAAAAGGGTGATAAACCCTGGAAAAAGCTATTAATGCCTTCAAAATCCCAATAAAACCCTTATATACAATAAAAAATTCTAATAAACTGTAACAAATCCTAATGAACACTAATAAACCCTAAATAACCCTAATAAACCATAAAGACCCATATTAAACTCTAAATAACATTAAAAAACCCTAAACAACCTAAAAAATGCTAAAACATATTATATAAACCCTAAAAAGTGCTACAATACCCAAACAAACCCTAAAACACACTAAAAACCCAAACAACCCATATCAATCCCAAAAAAACAAATAAACCCATAACCCCCCCCCCCCCACAAAAAAAACAATAAAAATCCATCAGATACCATAAACACCCGTTAACAACCTTAAAAAAACTACATACCATAAACAACCATTAAAATCCTAAAAAAGACTCCAAATAGATACATAAACCCTAAAATGTTACATAAACCCTAAAATATGAAAAAAGAAACAGAGAAGAGGGTGACAGTGTCATCGGGATCTCTCTCATCGCGTTTCCCAGTTCAGCCTCCCACTGGATCTTCGATGCTCCTCGGTGGCGCCATATATGGCTTCTCAGTGGCTCAGGTGTGGTCTCGGTGTTTCTCCTGGATTTGTAACAGTTGCGGTGATTCCCGATAGAGATGTGGTGCGAGGATCTGGTGGCTTAGGGGGACCAGGTCAACGATGATGCGAATCTCCAAGTGGGTTCCAGATCTGTCTTCTCAGTGGCTTCCCTGGTTCCATGATGGTGACAGGCAGGTGTGATGGGAGTCCCGATGGCTTGGAGGCGCGTTGGACTGGTTCTTTTGGGCATTAGTGATGCGGTTCTTTCCAGATACATCTTCAGGAGGGACTTGGTGGATTTTATGGTTCTATGCTGTTTTAAGGAAGACGAGGAGGGTGCTTCATCGGCTTGAGGGTGCCACTCTTGACCCCTTTTTGTGGGATTTCAGATCTGTTTATCATCGGCTTGCGCATATCTTTCAGGTCCGTGCATCCAAACCCTTGGCCTTGTCTTACGCTGCTATCGCAGGTCTGCATAAGTTGCGTTGTCTTCTAGGATCTTTTCTGGTTTTGGGTCCCCTACGGTGTCGAGGCCGTCTTGGTATTAGCTGGATTGGTCGGTTTTGTATGCTGCTGTCGATTTATGGAGCTGTCTTGAGGTGCTGGGTGGTGCTTCCCCTAGTGGTGTGACTTCTAGGTCTCTTGTGGGGCGATCTGGATAGGGGTTTAAAAAAGGTGGTTTGGGTGTTGTGGAATGGTGAAAGGCTTGAGGGTTGGTGTTTATTTCTTTCTGCTTGTTCTAATGGGTGTGGATTTCTTCTCGCTGAATGTTTTGGAGGTAGTGGGAGCTGGAAACAGAGCAGCTGGGTGCTAGTTATTTCTTGGTTCGGATCTGCTGAAGGAGGTGCTGGTTGATTGAATCGGGTGTGTAGGATGCCAGTTGCTTCTGCACCGGGATGTGTTGAACCTGATGTCTATGAGTATGGTGCTGGTTTGGTTTCGCCTTGCTATGGGTGCTGGATTTTGTTCCTACTGAGTGCTTCTGGTTGTTGTATTGACTTGAGGGGCTGTGGATATATTCCTAGGTGTAGTACTGGGTGTGAGCTGTTTGAAGCTGCTTGTATTGAAGGTAGGACTTATTTTTTTGCTGATTGTGATTATGTAATGCTGGTGGTGGACACGCTTGCTAAGGAGGTGATGGATGAAAATGGTGATGTGAGAGGCTAGTTGTTGTTTGTCAGGGAGTTGATGTTAGGAATACTGAGGAATAGTATGGTATCTGCTGCCTGGATGATTGGTGATGAAGTGGGTTCCTACGAGGTGAAGGAAATGAAACCTAGGGTTGGATGAGAACGTGCTGCTGCTGCTGGTTTTGGACTTTTGTGTCTTTTCCTTTCTTTTTTTTCTTTTTGAACATTCTTTTTTTTGGGCCTTTGGGTTTGGGGTTGTAAAGGTTTTTTGGGTGTGGGTTGATTGACCTTGCCCCTCCCTTGTCTGTTGTGTCTATATGTCTTTTTATATAATAAATTTTTTTTGGGGGGGGGGGGGGTCGGGATTAGCTTGGCCTTCGCATCTTTTTTTCCCAAAAAAATGCATCAAAATCCATAAAATAGAAACATAAACCAATAAATGCAACATAAACCCAAAAAATGCTACATAAACTCTAAAAGCACTACATAAACCCTAGAACTATAACATAAACCCTAAAAAAACACAACATAAACCCTAAAAACGTAATATAAACATTAAAAAAATGCTACATAAAACCTAAAAACACAATATAAACCCTAAAAACATTACATAAAACCTAAAAACGTTACATAAACCCTAAAAAATGCAACATAAATGCTACATCACCCCTAAAAACGCTACATAAACCCTGAAAACGCAACATAAACACTAAAAAATGCTACATAAAACCTAAACCCTAAACACGCTACATAAACCCTGAAAACATAACATAAACCCAAAAAATGATACATAAAATCTAAAACTACTAAATAAACCCTAAAATGCTACATAAATAGTAAAAATGCTACATAAACTTTAACAACGCAACACAAACCCTAAAAAATGCTTCAAAATCCCTAAAGACGCTTTAAAACCCTCAAAAATATTAAACCCTAATATACCATAATATAAAAAATTAAACCCTAATAAACCCCTAATAAACTCTAATAATCCCTAAAAACACCTTATAATCTCTAAAAACTCTAAGAAACTCTTCTAAACCTTATTAAAACCCCAAAAATAACTATTAAACCCTAATAAATGATAACCAAACCTAATAAACCCTAAAAACACATTAAGAAAACCTAAACAAACCTAACAAACCCTAATAGACACTAGTAAACAATTATAAACCCTAATAAACCCAAAAAGCCCCTAAAAATCCCTAATAAACCATAAATTAATCAAAATAAAACCTTGTCAACCCTAACAAACCTTAACACACCATAATAACCCCTTATAAAACCCTACAAAACCCTAATAAAGAAAAAAATTGCTTGTATACCCTAAAAAATCCCTAGAAACCCAGATATACTCTAATATAACCTAATAAAACCTAAAAACACTCACAATCAATAAAAAAATGATCACAAGCAATAAAAAAGCGCTATATTACATAAAAAGACCTAAAAACAATAATATAACCTAATAAAGAAAAAAATGCTAATATACCATAAAAATATTCATAAAACCTAATAAACCACAATAAACTGTAATATAACCTATGAAACCCTAAAAATGACCACAAACAAAAACAAAATGCTCAAAAACAATAAAAATATGCTATATTATCTAAAAAGACCTAACAAACACTAATATAACCTGGTAAAACAAAAAAACTAATAAACCCCTAAAAACCCTAAAAACCCCTAAAAATCCCTAATAAACTTTAATAATAACTAATAAACCCTAATAAAATCATAATAAAACCCTAAAAATATCTTCTCAACCCTAATAAACCTTAACACACCATAAAAAAA
Source organism: Viscum album (assembly GCA_963277665.1). NCBI lineage: Eukaryota > Viridiplantae > Streptophyta > Magnoliopsida > Santalales > Viscaceae > Viscum > Viscum album. Next base: position 4,353,133 of record CAUJRU010000020.1, on the reverse strand, counting down.
CCTAATAAAACCCAACTAAACGCCAATAAACAAAAAAAATGAAAACAATCCATTAAAAATCCCCAGAAACCCGAATAAACCATAATAAATTCAAATAAAAGCTAATAAACCATTAAAAATTATCACAAACACTAATAACATACTAATAAAACCTAAAAAAATCATAATAATCCCTCATATATATTAACAAAAACTAAAAAACACTCATATACCCTAATAAAAACACTAACAAACCCATGTAAACCCTAAAAATCCCTAACAAACACTAATAAACAATACTCAACCCTAATAAGACATTAAAGATACCGACTCAACCCTAATAAAACCATAAAATACCTAATCAACCCAAATAAACCATAACTCACCATAATAAACCATAATATACCCCACTAAACCCTAAAAAACACAAATATACCATTAAAAATTCTTAAAACCCCTAATAAATGCTAATAAAACCTAACAAATCTTAAAAGGGCTAATAAACCATAATAAACACCACTAAACACAAAAAAACCCTAATATACCCTCTTAAAAATTAATAAACCATAATGAAACCTAATAAATCCTAAACATACCCAAATATACCATAATATACCATAATATACACTAGTAAACTCAACTCAATCCTAATAAAACCATAAAAATACCTACTAAACCCTAAAAAACCTTGACACACCATAATAAACCCTAATAAAATCCTAATAACCCCCACGAAACCCTAAAGAACACTAATATACCATTAAAAACCCTAAAACCCTAACAAACCATAATAAATGTTAATAACACCAAAAAATCCTAAAAAATTACAGTAAACCCTAAAAATTCCTCTAATAATAATAGTAGTATTAATGCACGTGCATGTGCATATGTTTGTGCATTGTTTAGATAATAAATCATAACACATGTGCATGCACACAAGCCTGCACATTTGCATGTGAATGATAATAAATAATAAATAATAAATAATAACGCATGTGAATTGCATGTGTATGTGCACGTTCATGTGAATGATAATAAATAATAAATTATTATGCACATACAAGGGCATGTGCATGTGCATGTGCATGTGCATGTGCATGTGCATGTGCACGTGCATGGTAATAAACAATAAATTATAACCAAGTCCACCTGAATGTGCATTTCCATGAGAATGATAATAAATAATAAATAATAACACATGTGGTAATAGAAAAACACACGTGAATTGCGTGTTCACGTTAATTAGAATAAATAATAATAACACATGTGATAATAGAATAATGCAAGTTCATTGCATTTGCATGTGCATGATAATAAATAATATATAATGACGCACATGCATGTGCATTTACATGTAATGATAATTATAATGACACATGCACGTGCTTGGTAATAATTAATAAATATCAACGCACGTGCGCGTGCATTTGTATTTGATGATACAAACAACAACAACACCAAGAAAAATAATAATAATAATAATAATAATAATAATAATAATAATAGAATAACACAAGTGCATTTCATGTGCACATGAAAAGTAGTAAATAATAAATAAATAATAATAAATAAGAATGCAAATGCATGTGCATGTGCATTTACATTTGATGATAATATTAATTTTACTAATTGTAATAATAATAATAATAATAATAATGCATGCACATGCATGGCAATAAATAACAAATAACAACGCACATTCTTGTGCATTTGCATGTGATAATAATAATAATAATAATAATAATAATAATAATAATAATAATAAAAACTCTGATAATTATAATTATAATAAAAGAATAGTACAGGTGCATTGAATATGCACGTACATGGTAATAAAAAATAAATAATACCGCACGTGAATCTACATTTGCATGTGATGATAGTAATAATAACAACAGTAGTAATAGTAGTAGTAGGGGTGGTGATAATACTAGTATTACTAATGCATATGATAATAGAATATTGCATGTGCATTACTTGTGCATGTGTATGGTAATAAATAATAACTCTTGTGCATTGCATTTGCATGTGATGATGATGATGATGATAATAATAATATTATTATTAATAATAACAACGCATCTGATAATAGAATAACACACATTCATTGAATGTGCATGTATGTGAAATTGGATGTACATTTTCATGTGATTTTTATAACAACAACAACAACAACAACAATAACAACAACAAAAACCACCACAATAATAATATTAACAATAATAATAACAACGCATGTGATAATAAAATAGTGTGTCGGCATCACATGTGCACGTGCAAGGTAATAAAAATATAATAATAATGCATGTGCATTTGCATGTGCATTTTCATGAGATGATGATAATAATAATAATAATAACAGTAATAATCAGTTATAGTTATTTGAAAAAATAGCAGAGAAGACAAAAGTGCTAGAAATGGTGTCTCGAAAAACCTAAAAAATCACAGAGTCATTAAAAAAGGCATAACTTCTTCTTAGGTGTCCATTTCTGCTCCGTGAATAGTCAAACTAAATCTCATGGAATGAACTATGATAAAAACAGATGTCGGAGGCCGAACAGACACACAGATCAGAAGTTATGACCATTTGAAGAAAAATTTGACAGGGATACGGTAACAGAAATTGTGTTTTAGAGGCCTTCTTATGGGTTTTTGAGATTTTAGTGTCCCAAACATGACATGAAACTAGATCAAGTTAGCCTTCTGCATAGATCTCTTCACTCCATTTGATTGGATATATGGTAGAGCTCAAACGGACAACTGGAGTAAAAGTTTTGGCCATTTGAAGTGGGACATTTTTTTTGGAGTGGTATAACTAATATATCTTCTGTTTCTCTGATCTTATCACAGTTTCGATTAGAAATTTTCCTCACTCATCTCATGAGATTCGATGTTACTTGTCACAGCGCTCAAACAGACAACCGAAGGATATTTTATTCATATTTTAGTGAGTTGCGGGTTTCTTAGGTTTTTAGGCGCTAGGAGGGTTTCTCAATTTAAAACGACAATAACTTCTGCTACGTGTGTTAATTTTGGCTCTACCACATAAAAAATCGAAGATTGTGAAATGATACACACTCTGGTAACTACCGGAACCCTTTCTGACATTCTTCAACCCCCCAAAAGACCCAAAACCCTTTTGGATGGTCAAAAGATTGGCCTCTCGTGTCTATTTTGCAGTAACTTCTTCTATGGGTGTCTGTTTTGCCTCTAACACATATCAAATCAAAGCTTGAGACTAGACATACACTCCTATAACCACTGAATCACCTTCTCACATCCTTGAAGTCCCAAAAAGGAACTTATACCCTCCAAAAGAACATAACTTCTACTCCGGGAGTCCGTTTTCCCTCTACCATATATCAAATCGATGCTTTTGACTAGATCTACACATCTGTGACCAATAGGAACACCTTATCACGTTATTAAAGACCCAAAATCTCCTTAAGTCCTCTAAATGACCATAACATCTACTCTGCGTGTCCGTTTCACCTCTACCACATATCAAATTGAAGCTTGCGACTAGTTCTACACATCTGTGATAATGATGAACAACTTAATAACCCTAAAAAACCATGAATAACCCCATAAACACTAAAAACCATTAAAAACCAAAAAACCCCTAAAAACCCTAACATGCCCTAAAAACACTAGCAAACCCTAACAAACTCTAACAAACCCTAAAAAACCCCAAAAAACCCAAAAAAACATAACAAACCCTAAAAACCCTAATCAACCCTAACAAACCCCAACAAGCACTAGTAAACCCCAATAAACCCAAAAAAACATAATAAACCGTAAAAAAACCCTAAGAAACCATAAGAAACCCTAACATCACCCTAAAAATCATAACAAACCCTATGCAAACCTAAGAAACACTAACACACCCTTAGAAACCCTAACACACTCTTAGAAACCCTAACACACCCTTAAAAACTCTATCACACCCTTAGAAACCCCAACACACCCATAGAAACCCTAACACAACCTTAGAAACCCTTAGAATCCATAACACACCCTTAGAAACCCTAACCCACCAAAAAAACCTAACCCAACCATAGAAACCCTAACACATCCTTAGAAAAGCTAACAAACCATTTGACACCCTAAACCACTCTAATAAGAACTAATAAATTCTAACAAACCCTACCAACCAATAATAAACCATGATAAACCCTAAAGCCCCCTACTAAACCCTACTAAACACTAATAAATCATAATAAACCCTAAAAACCCTATTAAACCCCAATAAAAGCTATAAAATACCAAAAATACCAAATATACAATGAAAACACTATTAAACCATTCAAAATGATAATATTCACAAAAAACCCTAACAAACCCGACAAAACCTTACAAAACACTAAAAATGCATAAAAATACAAATAAAACCCTAAAATCCATAAAAAACCTTAAAACCCCTAAAAACCATCAAAACTCTTAAAAAACCCTAAAAACACTAAAACCCTAAAACCCCTAAAAACAGAAAAAACAAAAAAACCCTGCAAAAACAGAAACAAAAACCCTAAAAAAACCCTAAAAAAACCTTAAAAAACCCTAAAAACATAAAACCACTAAAAATTATAAAAAAAACCCTAAAAAGCCTAAAAATTCCAAACAAAACCCTAACCAACCCTATGAAACCCTTAAAACCCATAAAACCCCCCTAGAAAACCCTAAAAACCTCAAAAGAACCCCTAATACACCCTAAAGAACCCTACAAAACCCTAAAACCCTAAAGAACCCTAATGAACCAGTAAAGCCACATACAATGCTACATAAACCCTATCAATTGCTACAAAAACCCCAAAAATGCTTCAAAAACCAAAAAATGTAACAAAAACTCAAAAAACGCTAAAATAACTCTAACAAAGCATAAAAAATCCAAACACACCCATAAAACCCATAAAACCTAAAAAAACCCCAAACAACTCAAACAAACCGTAACAAACCCTAAAAAACCCCCAAAAAACCTAACAAACCCTAACAACCACTAATAACCCCTAAGAACCACTAATAAACCCTAATAACCCCTAAACCCACTATTAAACCCTAAAAACACTAATAAACACTAATAAATTGTAATGACATGTAATAACTCCAAAAAAACTCTATTAGACCCTAATAAATGCTACAAAATCCCTAAACCCCCTCATATACAATAAAAAAGCGCTATTAAACCATAATAAACCCTAATAATCACTAAAACCCAAACAAACGCAACAAAACGCTACAAAAACCTCCAAATAATAGCCTACAAAACCCAACAAACCACTAATAAACCCTAACAAACTGTAATAACCCCAAAATAAATTGTAACAAACCCTAAGAACCCCAAATAAATCGTATCAAATCCTAACAATGCCAAATAAATCGTAACAAACTGAAACCAACCATTACAAACCTCTAATAAACCGCAATAAACCCTAACAAATCATAACAAACCCAAATAAATAATAATAAACCCAAATACTCGTTACTAAACCCTAATAAATAAACTAAACTCAAATAAACCCTAATAAATCCTAAATAACCCTATAAATGTTTGATAAACCCTAGAAAAAGATATTAATGCCTACAAAAGCCCAATATAAACCTAATATACAATAAAAAATGCTAATAAATAGTAACAAATCATAAAGAACACTAATAAACCCTAATAAACCCTAAAGAACCATATTAAACTCTATAAAACACTAAAAACTCTAAAGGACCCAAAAAAACGTTAAAAGAGATTATATAAACACAAAAAACTACTAAAAATACCCAACCAAACCCTAAAACACACTAAAAAACCCTAACAACCCCTATCAGTCCCAAAAAATACAAATAAACCCATAAAAACTCCCAAAAACCATTAAAAAGCCATGAGATACCATAAAAAACCATAAACACCCGTTACCAACCACTGAAAACCCCAAAAAACACTACAAACCATTGAAAACCTTTAAAACCATAAAAAGGCTTCAAATAGATACATAAACCCTAAAAACCTTACATAAACACTATAAAATGATACAAAACCCCTAAAAACACTACATAATCCAAAAAACGCAACATAAACCCAAAAAACACCACATAAACCCTAAAAGAACTACATAAACCCTAGAACTGTAACATAAACACAAAAAAACACAACATAAACCCTGATAAACACAACATAAACATTAAAAAATGCTACATAAAACCAAAAAACACAATATAAACCCTAAACCTGCAAAGATCCATGGTTTTTTTGGTGCCCCATCTACTGAAGATCATTGTGTGTTGCTACATGATATGATGATGGTTGAATGAGAAAGTTTTCGCCTTGAGGGGGAAGCCAAGAGACTCAGAGAGAGATTTGATGAGGATGTCCTTAGGATAAATGCTGTTATATCCAGGTTGAAGGAAGAAAAGAATAAGCTGTTAGAAGGGATGCTAAAAATTCTCAGTCTGGCAGAAAAAAGGGCGCAAAAAGGTCTCAAGTGTAGCTAGTGATGGAATTATTCGTGAGGAAGCAGTGCATGAGGATGGTTCTATCTCTGCTCCACCGAATCATAGGTTGTGGAAGGATTACTCTGCCCTCTCATGACCTATGGCGACCCGGGGCACCTCCAAGAAGGCCAAGATAAATCTCAAATACAATTCGTGGGAGCGAACTTCACAAACTACTGATTAGAAGAGGGCCAAAGAGAAGCTTTTTTCAATGCTCAGAATGCAAGAGGAGTACGAGTCGGGATGGGATTCTATGGATACAGGTGCGGAATCAGACTTCTGCTTTACAGGTGTGGGCGCTGACCTGGGTGAGAGCTTCAGTTTCCATGCTGTGGAGCTAGATGACTTCGGTGGTGATATTGATTGATGCACTCTTTTGTGTGTGTCTTTTATTTTGGACCATTTCTGTTTGTTTTTTCTTGAACTTTCTTTTTGTGCGGTCATTAAGGGTTTTTGGGTGGGGTCATTTGACCCCTCCCCTCCCTTGTCTTCCATGTCTTTTTCATTATAAATTTAGGGGGGTCGGGAAAAACCTAACCATTGTATCTTCCTTGCCCTAAAAACAATCCATTAACGCTAAAAACATTACATAAACTCTAAAAAATGCAACATAAATGCTACATCACCCATAAAAATGCTACATAAACCCAGAAAACTCAACATAAACCCTAAAAATGCTACATAAAACCTAAACCCTAAACACAATACATAAACCCTAAAAACGTTACATAAACCCTAAAAATGATAAATATAATCTAAAACCGGTAACTAAACCCTAAAAACGCTACATAAACACTAAAAATTCATCATAAACCCTAAAAATGCTACACAAACCCTAAAAATGCTACAAAAACTCTAAAGACGCTTTAAAACCCTCAAAAATATTAAACCCTAATATACCATAATATAAAAAATTAAACCCTAATAAACCCCGAATAAACTCTAAAAACCCCTAAAAACACCTTATAGTCCCTAAAATCATAAGAAACTCTACTCAACCCTAATAAAACCCCAAAATACCTAATAAACCCTAATAAATGATAATAAAACCTAATAAACCCTAAAAACAAGTTAAGAAAACCTAAACAACCCTAATCAACCCTAAAAGAGACTAATAAACAATAATAAACACTAATAAACCCCCAACAAACCCAAAAAACCCCTAATAAACCATAAATAAAGCCAAATAAACCCTACTCAAGCCTAACAAACCTTAACACACCATTATATCCCCTAATAAAACCCTACAAAACCCTAATAAAGAAAAGAAATGCTATTATACCTTAGAAAATCTAGAGAAACCCTCATAAACTCTAATATACCCAAATAAACCCTAAAAAGTCTCACAAAAAATAAATAAACAATCAAAAACAATAAAAATTCGCTATATTACCTAAAAATACCTAAAAATACTAATATAACCTAATAAAGACAAAAACACTAATATACCTCAAAAATCCCTAGAAACCCAAATAAACCATAACAAACTCTAATATAACCAAAGAAACCCTAAAATGCTCAAAAAAAAAAAAACAAAACACTCACAAAAAAACATCCTACATAATGTAAAAAGTCATAACAAACAATAATATAACATAATAAAACAAAAAAAACTGATAAACCCCTAACATACCCTAATAAATCGTAAAAATCTCTTATAAACCCTAATAAAAACGACTAAACCCAAATAAAACCCTAATAAAACCCAAAAAATACCTTCTCAACCCTAATAAACCTTGACACACCATAACAAAACCTAATAAAACCCAACTAAACCCCAATAAACAAAAAAATGCAAAGAAACCATTAAAAAGCCCTAAAAACCATAATAAAACTTAATAAATTCAAATTAAAACTATAAACCATTAAAAACGCTCACAAACACTAAAAACGCTAATAAAACATAAAAAGTCATAAAAACCCCTCATATATATTACCAAAAACTAGAAAACACTCATATACCCTAAAAAAATACTAACAAACCCTAGTAAACACTAAAAATCCCTAACAAAACCTAATAATTCGTACTCAACCCTAATAAACCCTAATATAACCTTAAAGATATCGACTCAACCCTAATAAAACCCTTAAAATACCTACTCAACCCTAATAAACCTTAACACACCATAATAAACCACAATAAACCCCACTAAACCCTAAAAAAATGCAAATATACCATTAACATGCCCTAAAACCCCAAATAAATTCTAATAAAACCTATCTAAGCTTAAAAGTGCTAATAAACCCGAATAAACACTACTAAAAACTAAAAAACCCTAATATACCCTCTTAAAATTTAATAAACCATGATGAAATATAATAAACCCTAATAAATCCAAAACATACCCAAATATACCATAATATACCATAATATCCCCAAATAAACCCAAGTCAATCCTAATAAAACCCTAAAAATACCTAATAAACCCTAATAAACCTTGGAACACCATAATAAACCCTAATAAAATCCTAATAACCCCCACCAAACCCTAAAAATGCTAATATACCATTAAAAACCCTAAAACCGCAACAAACCATAATAAATGTTAATAACACCTAAAAATCCTAAAAAATGATATTAAACCCTAAAAATACCTCTAATAATAATAGTAGTATTAATGCATGTGCATGTGCATGGTTTATATAATAAATTATAATGCACATGCATGTGCATATGCATGCGCATTTATATGTGAATGATAATAAATAATAAATAGTAAATAATAACTCATGTGAATTTCATGTGTATGTGCATGTGCATGTGAATGCTAATAAATAATAAATATTACCGCACATCCAAGTGCATGTGCATGTGCATGTGCATGGTAATAAACAATAAATATTAACAAAGTCCACATGAATGTGCATTTTCATGTGAATGATAATAAATAATAAATAATAACACATGTGATAATAGAATAACGCAAGTGCATTGTGTGTGCAAGTACATGAGAACAGAAAATAATAACACATGTGATAATAGAATAATGAAAGTTCATTTCATTTTCATATGCATGGTAATAAATAATATATAATAACGCACCTGTATGTGCCTTTACATGTAATGATAATGATAATGACGCATGCACGTACATGGTAATAAATAATAAATAACAACACACGTGCATGTGAATTTGTATTTGATGATACAAACACCAACAACAACAACAAAAACAATAATAATTGAATAACTCAAGTGCATTGTATGTGCACGTGTATAGTAGTAAATAATAAATAAATAATAGTAAATAAGAATGCACATGCATGTGAATGTGCATTTATATTTGATAATAATATTTATAATACTAATTGTAATAATAATAACAACAACAACGCATGCACGTGCATGGTAATAAATAATAAATAACAATACCCATGCATGTGGATTTTCATGTGATAATGATAATAAAAATGATAATGATAATGATAATAATAATAATAATAATAATAATAAGTATGATAATAATAATAATAATAATAAAAGAATAATACAAGTGCATTGCATATGCATGTGCATGGTAATAAATAATAAATAATAATGCATGTGCATCTGCATTTTCATGTGATGATAATAATAATATCAGTAGTAGTAGTAGTATTGATAATAGTAGTAGTACCAATGCATGGGATAATAGAATATTGCATGTGCATTATATGTGCACGTGCATGATAATAAATAATAATGTGTGTGCATTGTATTTGCATGTGATGATGATAACAATGATAATAATAATAATAATAATAATAATATTATTATTATTATTATTATTATTAAGAATGCATGTGATAATAGAATAACGCACATGCATTGAATGTGAGTGTTTATGTATTTTCATGTGCATTTGCATGTGCATTTTCATGTGATGATAATAACAATAACAACAACAACAACAACAACAACAACCACAATAACAATAATAATAACAAGAATAACAACGTATATGATAATGAAATACCGTGTGTGCATTGAATGTGAACATGCATGGTAATAAAAAATAAATAATAATGCACATGCATGTGCATGAGATGATAATAATTACAATAATAATAACAGTAATAAAAATAATAATAATAACCACCACAACGCATGTGATAATAGAATAACGCACGTGCATTGCATGTGCAGTTCATGATAATAAATAATAACTCACAGCGCACGTGATGATAATAATAACAATAATAGTAATATTAATAATAATAGCGCATTTGATAATAGAATGATGCAAATTTATTGAATGTGTGCATGTATGGTAATAAATAATAACGCATGTGCATTTTCATTTGCATTTGATGATAATAACAATAATAGTTATAATAACAATAACAATAAAAATGCTTGTGATAATAGAATAATGTAGGTTCATTGCGTGTGTGCGTGCATGGTAATAAATAATAACGGACATGCATGTGCATTTGCATGTGAGGATAATAATAATAGTAGTAGTGATAATAATAATAATAATAATAACAACAACAACAAATGCACATGCATCGAAATAAATAATATATAATAAATAATAATTAATAATGCATCTGCATCTGCATTTGCATGTGATGATAATAATAATAATAATAGTAATAACAATAATGATTATTATAATAAAGATAATGATAATAATGATAATAATAACGTGGGTGATAATAGAATAACACACGTCCTAACGAACCGTAACAAAACCTAACAGACCATAACAACCACTAATAACCCCAAAGAACTACTAATAAACCCAAATAACACCTGAAACCCACTATTTAACCCTAAAGCCCTAATAAACAATAAAAAATCATAATAACCGGTAATAATCCCTAAAAACCCCTATTAGACTCTAATAAACTCTACAAAATCCCTAAAACCACTAATATATGATAAAAACACTATTGAACCATAATAAATCCTAATAATCACTAAAAACCCTAACAAACCTAAAAAAACACTAAAAACCCCGCCAATTAATTGCCTACAAACCCTACAAGCCAATAATAAACCCTAACAAACCATAATAACCCCATAATAAATCGTAACAAATCCTAACAACCCCAAATAAATTGTAAAAAATCCTAACAAAGCCAAATAAATCGTAAAAAACTGAAACAAACCCTAAAACCCCCTAATAAACCGCAATAAACTGTAACAAGTCATAATAAACCCTAATAAATTGTAGTAAACCCAAATACACATTAATAAACCCTATGAAATCCTAATAAATTCTAAATAACCCTAAAAATGTTGATAAACCCTAGAAAAGGCTATTAATGCCTACAAAAACCCAATACTACCCTAATAAAAAAACGCTAATAAATAGTAAAAAATCCTAAAGAACACTAATAAACCCTAAACAACCCTAACAAACCCAAAAGAAACATAATAAACTCTAAGGAATACTAAAAACCCTAAAGAACCCAAAAAACGCTAAAACACATTACATAAACCCTAAAAACCACTACAATACCCAAACAAACCCTAAAACACACTAAAAAACCCTAACAACCCCTATCAATCCTGAAAAAACAAATAAACCATTAAAACCACCCAAAAACCCATTGGGAACCCATCAAATAACATGAAAACCATAAACACCCATTAACAACCCTTAAAAACCCTAAAAATCACTACAATCCATAAATAACCATTAAAAACCTAAAAAAGGAATCAAATAGTTACATAAACCCAAAAACGTTACATATACCCTAAAAATGCAACATAACCCCTAAAAACACAACATAAACCAAAAAAATGCAATGTAATCCCAAAAAACGCTGCATAAACCCAAAAAGCACTACAAAAACCCTAGAACTGTAACATAAACCCTAAACAACGCAACATAAACAATAAAAAATGCTACATAAAACCTAAAAACACAACATAAACCCTAAAAACACTACATGAACCCTAAAAACGATACATAAATCCTAAAAAATGCAACATAAAAGCTACATCACCCCTAAAAATGCTACATAAACAGAGAAAATGAATCATAAACCCTAAAAATGCTACATAAAACCTAAACCCTAAACTTGCTACATAAACCCTAAAAACATTACATAAACCCTAAAAAATGCTACATAAAACCTAAAACTGCTAACTAAACTGTAAAAGTGCTACATAAACACTAAAAATTATATATCAACTCAAACAAAACTACACAATCACTAAAAAATACTACAAAACCCCTAAAGACGCTTCAAAACTGTAAAAAATATTAAACCCAAATATACCATAATATAAATAATTAAACCCTAATACACCCCTAATAAACACTAAAAATCCCTAAAAACAACTTATAATCCCTAAAAACCCTAAGAGACTCTACTCAACCCTAATAAAATCCCAAAAATACCTAATAAAACCTAATAAATGATAATAAAACCTAATAAACCCTAAAAACACGTTATGAAAACATAGAAAACCCTAACCAACCCTAATAGACACTAACAAACACTAATAAACTGTAATAAACCCAATAAAAACCTAAAAATACATTATAAACCCTAAATAAATCCAAATAAACCCTACTCGACCTTAACAAACCTTAACACACCATAATGACCCCTAATAAAAACCTACAAATCCCAAATAATGAAAACAAATGCTAGTATACACAAAAAAATCCCTAGAAACCCTGATAAACTCTAATATAGCCTAATAAACTCTAAAAATGCCCACAAACAAGAAAAAATGGTCACAAAAAATAAAAATACTATATTACCTAAAAAGACCTAAAAACACTAATATGACCTAATAAAGACAAAAAATGCTAATATACCATAAAAATCACTGAAAATCATAATAATTCATAATAAACTCAAATATAACCTAAGAAACCCTAAAAAATCTCACAAAAAAAACGAAATGCTCACAAACAATAAAAAACGCTATATTATCTAAAAAGACCTAACAAACACTAATATAACCTAATAAAACAAAAAAAACTAATAAACCCCTAACAAACCCTCCCCTCCCTTGTCTGCTGTGTCTCTTTTTTCTTTATAATAAATTTGGGGGGCCAGGAATAGCCTGACCCTCGCATCTTCCTTGCCTAATAAACCCTAATAAAAACTAATAAACCCTAATAAAAACATAATAAAACCCTAAAAATACACTCTCAATCCTAATAAATCTTGACACACCGTAATAAGACCTAATAAAACCCAACTAATCCCCAATAAACAAAAAAACGCAAACAAACCATTGAAAATCCCTAGAAACCCTAATAAACCATAATAACTTCTAATAAGGCCTAATAAACCATAAACAGTTCTCAAAAACACTAAAAACATGCTAATAAAACCTAAAAAGTCCTAACAACCCCTCATATATATTAACAAAAACTAAAAAACACTCATATACCCTAATAAAAACACTAACAAACCCTAGTAAACCCTAAAAATCCCTAACAAACCCTAATAAACACTACTCAACCCTAATAAACCCTAATAAAACCCTAAATATACCTACCCAACCCTAATAAAACCCTAAAAATACCTACTCAACCCTAATAAACCTTAAGAAACTATAATAAACCATAATAAACCCCCACTAAACCCTAAAAAATGCAAATATACCATTAAAAAGCCCTAAAACCCCTAAAAATGATAGTAAAACCTAAAAAAACCTAAAAGCACTAATAAACCCTAATAATCACTACTAAACCCTAAAAACACTAAAATACCCACTTAAAAATTAATAAATCATAATGAATGATAATAAACCCTAATAAATCCTAAACATACCCGAATATACCATAATATACCATAATATACCCTAATAAACCCAACTCAATCCTAATAAAACCATTCTAAACCCTAATAAACCTTAACAGACCATAATAAACCCTAATAAAATCATAATAACACCCACTAAACCCAAAAAATTCTAATATACAATTAAAAAACCCAAATACCCTAACAAACCATAATAAATGTTAATAATACCTAAAAATTCTAAAAATTGCAAGTAAACCCTTAAAATACCTCTAATAATAATAATAGTAATAGTGCACATGCATGTGCTTGTTTTAAATAATAAATTATAATGCACATGCATGTTCTTGTTTTAAATAATAAATTATAATGCACGTGCATGTGCATATGCCTGCGCATTTTCATGTGAACGATAATAAATTAGTGCCGAATAAAACCTATAAACAAATAATTGAAGCAAATTAACATATTTAAATTCAAAATTACTGTAATAGATTGAAAGTATTTTATTTTCAAAAAATGTTCATAATTTTGATTACCAAAATAAAATTTTAAAATCATTAATTCTATGGTTCTAATTAGATTGTTTCCCTGTGGTTTTAGGTCAATCTGAGGTCATCCGCTATGAATTTGACCGTTAAACACATGTTTTAACAGTTTATGACACCAGAACTTCATTCTCGGTCACCATAGGCACAAAACACCTCCGATTGACGTGTTGTCTATACGACCAATTCACAACTCACTCACCCATTGTTGTCGTCTGATTTCTGGCCATTTTGACATCGTTCGGCCCGTTTGGACCCCCCACGCGCGTTTATGAAGTGCACTCAACACTTAAAAACTCATATTGATCTGTACTGCAAAAACCGCACGTCTGATTGACGTGTTTTCCTCTCGCACATGTCACGAATAATAATTATATTGTGGCCTAGTGATTTCAGGTCAATCTGATGTTATCCGCTATGAATTTGACCATTAAACGCTCATTTTGGTCGTTTATGACACCAGAACTGCATTCTCGATCACTGCATGCACATGACACTTTCGATTGACGTTCCTTCTACGAGACCACTTCATAATTCACTAACTTGTTCTTGTCTTCTTATTTCAGGCCATTCTGATTTCATTCGTCCAATTTGGACCCCCCCCCACGCTCGTTTATGAAGCGCGCCCAACACCTAAAAACGCATATTGAGCCATACCACGCAAACCGCATATCTGATTGACATTCCATCTTCTATTACACATCAATAATAATAATTAGATTTTTTCCTTGTGATTTCAGGTCAATCCAATGTTGTACACTATGAATTTGACCATTAAACGCCCGTTTTGGCCATTTATGACACCAGAAGTGAGTTCACGGTCACCGTGACCACACATCACCTCCGATTGACATGTCGTCTACTCAATCACTTCACAATTCAATCACCCATTATTGTTGTCTGATTTCAGGCCATTCTGATTTTGTTCGGTCCATTTGGACCCCCCCCCCCCCCCCCGCGTTTATGAAGCGCGCCCAACACTTAAAAAACATACATTGAGTCGTACCGTGAAAACCGCACGTCTGATTGACGTGCTGTCTCCTCACGAACTTCATGATAAATAATTAGTTTGTTTCCCTGTGATTTTAGGTCAATCTGATGTCGTCTTCTATGAATTTGACCGTTAAATGCCTGTTTGGGATGTTTATGACACCAGAACTGCATTCTCGGTCACCGCGGGTACATGACAACTCTGATTGATATTCCATCTGCGCGACCACTTCAAAATTTGCTCACCCGTTGTTTTTTTCTGATTTCAGGCCATTCCGACTTCATTCTGCCCATTTGGAACCCCCCACCCTCACGCGCATTTATGAAGCACGCCCAACGCTTCAAAAATGCATATTGAGATGTACCGTGCAAACCGCAAGTCCGATTCACGCGCCTTCTTCTCTTACACGTCAAGAATAATAATTATATTATTTCATTATGATTTCAGGTCAATCTAATGTCTTCCTCTATGTATTTGACCGTTAAACGCCTGTTTTGGCCGTTTTTGACACAAGAAATGCGTTGTCGGTCACTACGGGCACACAACACCTCCGATTGACGTGTCGTCTATGCGAACATTTCACAATTCACTCACCCATTGTTGTCGTCTGATTTCAGTCCATTTAGATTTTTTTCGGCCCATTTGGAACCCCCCCCCCCCCTGCGCGCATTTATGAAGCGCGCCTAACACTTAAAAAACGCACATTGAGCCGTAACATGCAAATCGCACATCTGATTGACGTGTCATCTCATCTTACACTTCATGAATAATAATTAGATTGTTTCCCTGTGATTTCATGTCAATATGATGTCTTCCACTATGAATTTGACCGTTAAACGACAGTTTTGGCCGTTTATGACACCCAAAGTACGTTCTCGGTCACCACAGGCACACAGCTCCTCCGATTGATGTGTCGTATGCTGGAACACTTCAAAATTAAGTCACCCATTGTTTTCATCTGATTTCAGGCCATTCAGACTTCATTCTACCCATTTGGACCCCCCACGCCCGTTTATGAAGCGCGCCCAACACTTAAAAAAACGCATATTGAGTTGTACCACGCAAACCGCACGTCCAATTGACGTGCCTTCTTCTCGTACACATCACGAATAATAATTATATTTTTGACCTGTGATTTCAGGTCAATTTGATGTCGTCTACTATGAATTTTACCATTAGATGCCCGTTTTGGCCGTTTGTGACACCAGGACTGCGTTCTCGGTCACTGCGGGCACACGACACCTCTGATTGACGTGCCGTCTACCCGACCACTTCACAATTCACTCACTCGTTCTTGTCATCTGATTTCATGCCATTTTGACTTTGTTAGGCTGGTTTTTACCCCCCCACGCGCGTTTGTGAAGCACACACAACACTTAAAAAATGAATATTGAGTCGTACCGCACAAACCACACGTCCGATTGATGTGTCGTCTCCTCGTACACGTTTCGAATAGTAATGGGATTTTTACCTATCATTTAATGTCAATCCGATGTCGTTATCTATGAATTTGACCGTTAAACACCTGTTTTGGCCGTTTACGACACTAGAAGTGCGTTCTCAGTCACCGCGGGCACACGACCCCTTCGATTGATGTGTCATCCATTGGACCACTTCACAATTCACTCACCCATCGTTGTCGTTTGATTTCAGGTAATTATGACTTCGTTCTACCCATTTGGACCCCCACGAGCATTTATGAAGCGCACCCAGCACTTAAAAAAACACATATTGAGCCATACCGCGCAAACCACACGTCTTATTGACAAGCTATCTATGAGTACAAGTCACAAATAATAATTAGATTGTTTTCCTGTGATTTAAGTTCAATCGGATGTCACCCTAATAAACTCTAATAATCCCTAAAAACACATTATAATCTCTAGAAACTCCAAGAAACTCTTCTAAACCTTATTAAAACCCCAAAAATAACTATTAAACCCTAATAAATGATAACCAAACCTAATAAACCCTAAAAACACATTAAGAAAACCTAAACAAACCATACAAACCCTAATAGACCCTAGTAAACAATTATAAAGCCTAATAAACCCAAAAAGCCCCTAAAAATCCCTAATAAACCATAAATTAATCAAAATAAAACCTTGTCAACCCTAACAAACCTTAACACACCATAATAACCCCTTATAAAACCCTACAAAACCCTAATAAAGAAAAAATTGCTTGTATACCCTAAAAAATCCCTAGAAACGCAGATATACTCTAATATAACCTAATAAAACCTAAAAACACTCACAATCAATAAAAAAATGATCACAAGCAATAAAAAAAGTGCTATATTACATAAAAAGACCTAAAAACAATAATATAACCTAATAAAGGAAAAAAAATGCTAATATACCATAAAAATATTCATAAAACCTAATAAACCATAATAAACTGTAATATAACCTATGAAACCCTAAAAATGACCACAAACAAAAACAAAATGCTCAAAAACAATAAAAATATGCTATATTATCTAAAAAGACCTAACAAACACTAATATAACCTGGTAAAACAAAAAAACTAATAAACCCCTAAAAACCCTAAAAACCCTTAAAAATCCCTAATAAACTTTAATAATAACTAATAAACCCTAATAAAATCATAATAAAACCCTAAAAATATCTTCTCAACCCTAATAAACCTTGACACACCATAAAAAAACCTAATAAAACCCAACTAAACGCCAATAAACAAAAAAATGAAAAAAATCCATTAAAAATCCCTAGAAACCCGAATAAACCATAATAAATTCAAATAAAAGCTAATAAACCATTAAAAATTCTCACAAACACTAATAACATACTAATAAAACCTAAAAAATCATAATAATCCCTCATATATATTAACAAAAACTAAAAAACACTGATACCCTAATAAAAACACTAACAAACCCATGTAAACCCTAAAAATCCCTAACAAACACTAATAAACAATACTCAACCCTAATAAACCCTAATAAGACATTAAAGATACCGACTCAACCCTAATAAAACCATAAAATACATAATCATCCCAAATAAACCATAACTCACCATAATAAACCATAATATACCCCACTAAACCCTAAAAAACACAAATATACCATTAAAAATTCTTAAAACCCCTAATAAATGCTAATAAAACCTAACAAATCTTAAAAGGGCTAATAAACCATAATAAACACCACTAAACACAAAAAAACCCTAATATACCCTCTTAAAAATTAATAAACCATAATGAAACCTAATAAATCCTAAACATACCCAAATATACCATAATATACCATAATATACACTAGTAAACTCAACTCAATCCTAATAAAACCATAAAAATACCTATTAAACCCTAAAAAACCTTGACACACCATAATAAACCCTAATAAAATCCTAATAACCCCCACGAAACCCTAAAGAACACTAATATACCATTAAAAACCCTAAAACCCTAACAAACCATAATAAATGTTAATAACACCAAAAAATCCTAAAAATTAAAGTAAACCCTAAAAATTCCTCTAATAATAATAGTAGTATTAATGCACGTGCATGTGCATATGTTTTTGCATGGTTTAAATAATAAATCATAACACATGTGCATGCACACAAGCCTGCACATTTGCATGTGAATGATAATAAATAATAAATAATAAATAATAACGCATGTGAATTGCATGTGTATGTGCACGTTCATGTGAATGATAATAAATAATAAATTATTATTCACATACAAGGGCATGTGCATGTGCATGTGCATGTGCATGTGCATGTGCATGTGCACGTGCATGGTAATAAACAATAAATTATAACCAAGTCCACCTGAATGTGCTTTTCCATGAGAATGATAATAAATAATAAATAATAACACATGTGGTAATAGAAAAACGCACGTGCATTGCGTGTTCACATTAATTAGAATAAATAATAATAACACATGTGATAATAGAATAATGCAAGTTCATTGCATTTGCATGTGCATGATAATAAATAATATATAATGACGCACATGCATGTGCATTTACATGTAATGATAATTATAATGACACATGCACGTGCTTGGTAATAATTAATAAATATCAACGCACGTGCGCGTGCATTTGTATTTGATGATACAAACAACAACAACACCAAGAAAAATAATAATAATAATAATAATAATAATAGAATAACACAAGTGCATTTCATGTGCACATGCAAAGTAGTAAATAATAAATAAATAATAATAAATAAGAATGCAAATTCATGTGCATGTGCATTTACATTTGATGATAATATTAATTTTACTAATTGTAATAATAATAATAATAATAATAATACATGAACATGCATGGAAATAAATAATAAATAACAACGCACATTCTTGTGCATTTTCATGTGATAATAATAATAATAATAATAATAATAATAATAAAAACTCTGATAATAATAATTATAATAAAAGAATAGTACAGGTGCATTGAATATGCACGTACATGGTAATAAAAAATAAATAATACCGCACGTGAATCTACATTTGCATGTGATGATAGTAATAATAACAACAGTAGTAATAGTAGTAGTAGGGGTGGTGATAATACTAGTATTACTAATGCATATGATAATAGAATATTGCATGTGCATTACTTGTGCATGTGTATGGTAATAAATAATAACTCTTGTGCATTGCATTTGCATGTGATGATGATGATGATGATAATAATAATATTATTATTACTAATAACAATGCATCTGATAATAGAATAACACACATTCATTGAATGTGCATGTATGTGAAATTGGATGTGCATTTTCATGTGATTTTTATAACAACAACAACAACAACAACAACAACAACAATAACAACAACAAAAACCACCACAATAATAATATTAACAATAATAATAACAACGCATGTGATAATAAAATAGTGTGTCGGCATCACATGTGCACGTGCATGGTAATAAAAATATAATAATAATGCACGTGCATTTGCATGTGCATTTTCATGAGATGATGATAATAATAATAATAATAACAGTAATAATCAGTTATAGTTATTTGAAAAAATAGCAGAAAAGACAAAAGTGCTAGAAATGGTGTCTCGAAAAACCTAAAAAATCACAGAGTCATTAAAAAAGGCATAACTTCTTCTTAGGTGTCCATTTCTGCTCCTTGAATAGTCAAACTAAATCTCATGGAATGAACTATGATAAAAACAGATGTCGGAGGCCGAACAGACACACAGATCAGAAGTTATGACCATTTGAAGAAAAATTTGACAGGGATACGGTAACAGAAATTGTGTTTTAGAGGCCTTCTTATGGGTTTTTGAGATTTTAGTGTCCCAAACATGACATGAAACTAGATCAAGTTAGCCTTCTTCATAGATCTCTTCACTCCATTTTATTGGATATATGGTAGAGCTCAAACGGACAACTGGAGTAAAAGTTTTGGCCATTTGAAGTGGGACATTTTTTTGGGAGTGGTATAACTAATATATCTTCTGTTTCTCTGATCTTATCACAGTTTCGATTATAAATTTTCCTCACTCATCTCATGAGCTTCGATGTTACTTGTCACAATGCTCAAACAGACAACCGAAGGATATGTTATTCATATTTTAGTGAGTTGCGGGTTTCTTAGGTTTTTTGGCGCTAGGAGGGTTGCTCAATTTAAAACGACAATAACTTCTGCTACGTGTGTTATTTTTGGCTCTACCACATAAAAAATCAAATATTGTGAAATGATACACACTCTGGTAACCACCGGAACCCTTTCTGACATTCTTCAACCCCCCAAAAGACCCAAAATCCCTTTGGATGGTCAAAAGATTGGCTTCTCGTGTCTATTTTGCAGTAACTTCTTCTATGGGTGTCTGTTTTGCCTCTAACACATATCAAATCAAAGCTTGAGACTAGACATACACTCCTATAACCACTGAATCACCTTCTCACATCCTTGAAGGCCCAAAAAAGAACTTATACCCTCCAAAAGAACATAACTTCTACTCCGGGAGTCCGTTTTCCCTCTACCATATATCAAATCGATGGTTTCGACTAGATCTACACATCTGTGACCAATAGGAACACCTTATCACGTTATTAAAGACCCAAAATCTCCTTAAGTCCTCTAAATGACCATAGCATCTACTCTGCGTGTCCGTTTCACCTCTACCACATATCAAATTGAAGCTTGCGACTAGTTCTACACATCTGTGATAATGATGAACAACTTAATAACCCTAAAAAACCATGAATAACCCCATAATCACTAAAAACCATTAAAAACCAAAAAACCCCTAAAAACCCTAACATGCCCTAAAAACACTAGAAAACCCTAACAAACCCTAACAAACCCTAACAAACCCCAAAAAACCCAAAATAACATAACAAACCCTAAAAACCCTAATCAACCCTAACAAACCCCAACAAGCACTAATAAACCCCAATAAACCCAAAAAAACATAATAAACCGTAAAAAACCCTAAGAAACCATAAGAAACCCTAACATCACCCTAAAAAGCATAACAAACCCTATGCAAACCTAAGAAACACTAACACACCCTTATAAACCCTAACACACCCTTAGAAACCCTAACACACCCTTAAAAACTCTATCACACCCTTAGAAACCCCAACACACCCATAGAAACCCTAACACAACCTTAGAAACCCTTAGAATCCATAACACACCCTTAGAAACCCTAACCCACCAAAAAAACCTAACCCAACCATAGAAACCCTAACACATCCTTAGAAAAGCTAACAAACCATTTGACACCCTAAACCACTCTAATAAGAACTAATAAATTCTAACAAACCCTACCAACCAATAATAAACCATGATAAACCCTAAAGCCCCCTACTAAACCCTTCTAAACACTAATAAATCATAATAAACCCTAAAAACCCTATTAAACCCCAATAAAAGCTATAAAATACCAAAAATACCAAATATACAATGAAAACGCTATTAAACCATTCAAAATGCTAATATTCACAAAAAACCCTAACAAACCCGAAAAAACCTTACAAAACACTAAAAATGCATAAAAATACAAATAAAACCCTAAAATCCATAAAAAACCTTAAAACCCCTAAAAACCATCAAAACTCTTTAAAAACCCTAAAAACACTAAAACCCTAAAACCCCTAAAAACATAAAAAACAAAAAAACCCTGCAAAAACAAAAACAAAAACCCTAAAAAAACCCTAAAAAAACCTTAAAAAACCCTAAAAACATAAAACCACTAAAAATTATAAAAAACCCCTAAAAGCCTAAAAATTCCAAACAAAACCCTAACCAACCCTATGAAACCCTTAAAACCCATAAAACCCCCCCTAGAAAACCCTAAAAACCTCAAAAGAACCCCTAATACACCCTAAAGAACCCTACAAAACCCTAAAACCCTAAAGAACCCTAATGAACCAGTAAAGCCACATACAATGCTACATAAACCCTATCAATTGCTACAAAAACCCGAAAAATGCTTCAAAAACCAAAAAATGTAACAAAAACTCAAAAAACGCTAAAATAACTCTAACAAAGCATAAAAAATCCAAACACACCCATAAAACCCATAAAACCTAAAAAACCCCAAACAACTCAAACAAACCGTAACAAACCCTAAAAAACCCCAAAAAAACCTAACAAACCCTAACAACCACTAATAACCCCTAAGAACCACTAATAAACCCTAATAACCCCTAAAACCCACTATTAAACCCTAAAAACACTAATAAACACTAATAAATTGTAATGACATGTAATAACTCCAAAAAAACTCTATTAGACCCTAATAAACGCTACAAAATCCCTAAACCCCCTCATATACAATAAAAAAGCACTATTAAACCATAATAAACCCTAATAATCACTAAAAACCCAAACAAACCCAACAAAACGCTACAAAAACCTCCAAATAATAGCCTACAAAACCCATCAAACCACTAATAAACCCTAACAAACTGTAATAACCCCAAAATAAATTGTAACAAACCCTAAGAACCCCAAATAAATTGTATCAAATCCTAACAATGCTAAATAAATCGTAACAAACTGAAACCAACCATTACAAACCTCTAATAAACCACAATAAACCCTAACAAATCATAACAAACCCAAATAAATCATAATAAACCCAAATACTCGTTACTAAACCCTAATAAATAAACTAAACTCAAATAAACCCTAATAAATCCTAAATAACCCTATAAATGTTTGATAAACCCTAGAAAAAGATATTAATGCCTACAAAAGCCCAATATAAACCTAATATACAATAAAAAATGCTAATAAATAGTAAAAAATCATAAAGAACACTAATAAACCCTAATGAACCCTAATAAACCCTAAAGAACCATATTAAACTCTAAAGAACACTAAAAACTCTAAAGGACCCAAAAAAACGTTAAAAGAGATTATATAAACACAAAAAACTACTAAAAATACCCAACCAAACCCTAAAACACACTAAAAAACCCTAGAAACCCCTATCAATCCCAAAAAATACAAATAAACCCATAAAAACTCCCAAAAACCATTAAAAAGCCATCAGATACCATAAAAAACCATAAACACCCGTTACCAACCACTGAAAACCCTAAAAAACACTACAAACCATTGAAAACCTTTAAAACCATAAAAAGGCTTCAAATAGATACATAAACCCTAAAAACCTTACATAAACACTATAAAATGATACAAAACACCTAAAAACGCTACATAATCCAAAAAACGCAACATAAACCCAAAAAACACCACATAAACCCTAAAAGAACTACATAAACCCTAGAACTGTAACATAAACACAAAAAAACACAACATAAACCCTGATAAACACAACATAAACATTAAAAAATGCTACATAAAACCAAAAAACACAATATAAACCCTAAACCTACAAAGATCCATGGTTTTTTTGGTGCCCCATCTACTGAAGATCATTGTGTGTTGCTACATGATATGATGATGGTTGAATGGGAAAGTTTTTGCCTTGAGGGGGAAGCCAAGAGACTCAGAGAGAGATTTGATGAGTATGTCCTTAGGATAAATGCTGTTATATCCAGGTTGAAGGAAGAAAAGAATAAGCTGTTAGAAGGGATGCTAAAAATTCTCAGTTTGGCAGAAAAAAGGGCGCAAAAAGGTCTCAAGTGTAGCTAGTGATGGATTAATTCGTGAGGAAGCAGTGCATGAGGATGGTTCTATCTCTGCTCCACCGAATCATAGGTTGTGGAAGGATTACTCTGCCCTCTCATGACCTATGGCGACCCGGGGCACCTCCAAGAAGGCCAAGACAAATCTCAAATACAATTCGTGGGAGCGAACTTCACAAACTACTGATTAAAAGAGGGCCAAAGAGAAGATTTTGTCAATGCTCAGAATGCAGGAGGAGTACGAGTCGGGATGGGATTCTATGGATACAGGTGTGGAATCAGACTTCTGCTTTACAGGTGTGGGCGCTGACCTGGGTGAGAGCTTCAGTTTCCATGTTGTGGAGCTGGATGACTTCGGTGGTGATATTGATTGATGTGCTCTTTTGTGTGTGTCTTTTCTTTTGGACCATTTCTGTTTTTTTTCTTGAACTTTCTTTTTGTGCGGTCATTAAGGGTTTTTGGGTGGGGTCATTTGACCCCTCCCCTCCCTTGTCTTCCATGTCTTTTTCATTATAAATTTAGGGGGGTCGGGAAAAACCTAACCATTTTATCTTCCTTGCCCTAAAAACAATCCATTAACGCTAAAAACATTACATAAACTCTAAAAAATGCAACATAAATGCTACATCACCCATAAAAATGCTACATAAACCCAGAAAACTCAACATAAACCCTAAAAAATTCTACATAAAACCTAAACCCTAAACACAATACATAAACCCTAAAAACGTTACATAAACCCTAAAAATGATAAATATAATCTAAAACCGGTAACTAAACCCTAAAAACGCTACATAAACACTAAAAATTCAACATAAACCCTAAAAATGCTACACAAACCCTAAAAATGCTACAAAAACTCTAAAGACGCTTTAAAACCCTCAAAAATATTAAACCCTAATATACCATAATATAAAAAATTAAACCCTAATAAACCCCGAATAAACTCTAAAAACCCCTAAAAACACCTTATAGTCCCTAAAATCATAAGAAACTCTACTCAACACTAATAAAACCCCAAAATACCTAATAAACCCTAATAAATGATAATAAAACCTAATAAACCCTAAAAACACGTTAAGAAAACCTAAACAACCCTAATCAACCCTAAAAGAGACTAATAAACAATAATAAACACTAATAAACCCCCAACAAACCCAAAAAACCCCTAATAAACCATAAATAAAGCCAAATAAACCCTACTCAAGCCTAACAAACCTTAACACACCATTATATCCCCTAATAAAACCCTACAAAACCCTAATAAAGAAAAGAAATGCTATTATAACTTAGAAAATCTAGAGAAACCCTCATAAACTCTAATATACCCAAATAAACCCTAAAAATGCTCACAAAAAATAAATAAACTATCAAAAACAATAAAAATGCGCTATATTACCTAAAAATACCTAAAAATACTAATATAACCTAATAAAGACAAAAACTCTAATATACCTCAAAAATCCCTAGAAACCCAAATAAACCATAATAAACTCTAATATAACCAAAGAAACCCTAAAATTCTCAAAAAAAAAAACAAAACACTCACAAAAAAACATCCTACATAATGTAAAAAGTCATAACAAACAATAATATAACATAATAAAACAAAAAAACTGATAAACCCCTAACATACCCTAATAAATCGTAAAAATCTCTTATAAACCCTAATAAAAACGACTAAACCCAAATAAAACCCTAATAAAACCCAAAAAATACCTTCTCAACCCTAATAAACCTTGACACACCATAACAAAACCTAATAAAACCCAACTAAACCCCAATAAACAAAAAAATGCAAAGAAACCATTAAAAAGCCCTAAAAACCATAATAAAACTTAATAAATTCAAATTAAAACTATAAACCATTAAAAACGCTCACAAACACTAAAAAACGCTAATAAAACATAAAAAGTCATAAAAACCCCTCATATATATTACCAAAAACTAGAAAACACTCATATACCCTAAAAAAATACTAACAAACCCTAGTAAACACTAAAAATCCCTAACAAAACCTAATAATCCGTACTCAACCCTTATAAACCCTAATATAACCTTAAAGATATCGACTCAACCCTAATAAAACCCTTAAAATACCTACTCAACCCTAATAAACCTTAACACACCATAATAAACCATAATAAACCCCACTAAACCCTAAAAAATTCAAATACACCATTAACATGCCCTAAAACCCCAAATAAATTCTAATAAAACCTAACTAAGCTTAAAAGTGCTAATAAACCTGAATAAACACTACTAAAAACTAAAAAACCCTAATATACCCTCTTAAAATTTAATAAACCATAATGAAACATAATAAACCCTAATAAATCCAAAACATACCCAAATATACCATAATATACCATAATATCCCCAAATAAACCCAAGTCAATCCTAATAAAACCCTAAAAATACCTAATAAACCCTAATAAACCTTGGAACACCATAATTAACCCTAATAAAATCCTAATAACCCCCACCAAACCCTAAAAATGCTAATATACCATTAAAAACCCTAAAACCGCAACAAACCATAATAAATCTTAATAACACCTAAAAATCCTAAAAAATGATATTAAACCCTAAAAATACCTCTAATAATAATAGTAGTATTAATGCATGTGCATGTGCATGGTTTATATAATAAATTATAATTCACATGCATGTGAATATGCATGCGCATTTGTATGTGAATGATAATAAATAATAAATAGTAAATAATAACTCATGTGAATTTCATGTGTATGTGCATGTGCATGTGTATGCTAATAAATAATAAATATTACCGCACATCCAAGTGCATGTGCATGTGCATGTGCATGGTAATAAACAATAAATATTAACAAAGTCCACATGAATGTGCATTTTCATGTGAATGATAATAAATAATAAATAATAACACATGTGATAATAGAATAACGCAAGTGCATTGTGTGTGCAAGTACATGAGAACAGAAAATAATAACACATGTGATAATAGAATAATGAAAGTTCATTTCATTTTCATATGCATGGTAATAAATAATATATAATAACGCACCTGTATGTGCCTTTACATGTAATGATAATGATAATGACGCATGCACGTACATGGTAATAAATAATAAATAACAACACACGTGCATGTGAATTTGTATTTGATGATACAAACACCACCAACAACAACAAAAACAATAATAATTGAATAACTCAAGTGCATTGTATGTGCACGTGTATAGTAGTAAATAATAAATAAATAATAGTAAATAAGAATGCACATGCATGTGAATGTGCATTTATATTTGATTATAATATTTATAATACTAATTGTAATAATAATAATAACAACAACGCATGCACGTGCATGGTAATAAATAATAAATAACAATACCCATGCATGTGGATTTTCATGTGATAATGATAATAAAAATGATAATGATAATGATAATAATAATAATAATAATAATAATAATAATAAGTATGATAATAATAATAATATTAATAATAAAAGAATAATACAAGTGCATTGCATATGCATGTGCATGGTAATAAATAATAAATAATAATGCATGTGCATCTGCATTTTCATGTGATGATAATAATAATATCAGTAGTAGTAGTAGTAGTGATAATAGTAGTAGTACCAATGCATGGGATAATAGAATATTGCATGTGCATTATATGTGCACGTGCATGATAATAAATAATAATGTGTGTGCATTGTATTTGCATGTGATGATGATAACAATGATAATAATAATAATAATAATAATAATATTATTATTATTATTATTATTATTATTATTAAGAATGCATGTGATAATAGAATAACGCACATGCATTGAATGTGAGTGTTTATGTATTTTCATGTGCATTTGCATGTGCATTTGCATGTGATGATAATAACAATAACAACAACAACAACAACAACAACAACAACCACAATAACAATAATAATAACAAGAATAACAACGTATATGATAATGAAATACCATGTGTGCATTGCATGTGCACATGCATGGTAATAAAAAATAAATATTAATGCACATGCATGTGCATGAGATGATAATAATAACAATAATAATAACAGTAATAAAAATAATAATAATAACCACCACAACGCATGTGATAATAGAATAACGCACGTGCATTGCATGTGCAGTGCATGATAATAAATAATAACTCACAGCGCACGTGATGATAATAATAACAATAATAGTAATATTAATAATAATAGCACATTTGATAATAGAATGATGCACATTTATTGAATGTGTGCATGTATGGTAATAAATAATAACGCATGTGAATTTTCATTTGCATTTGATGATAATAACAATAATAGTAATAATAACAATAACAATAAAAATGCTTGTGATAATAGAATAATGTAGGTTCATTGCGTGTGTGCGTGCATGGTAATAAATAATAACGGACATGCATGTGCATTTGCATGTGAGGATAATAATAATAGTAGTAGTGATAATAATAATAATAATAACAACAACAACAACAAATGCACATGCATCGAAATAAATAATATATAATAAATAATAATTAATAATGCATCTGCATCTGCATTTGCATGTGATGATAATAATAATAATAATAATAGTAATAACAATAATGATTATTATAATAAAGATAATGATAATAATGATAATAATAACGTGGGTGATAATAGAATAACACACGTCCTAACGAACCGTAACAAAACCTAACAGACCATAACAACCACTAATAACCCCAAAGAACTACTAATAAACCCAAATAACACCTGAAACCCACTATTAAACCCTAAATCCCTAATAAACAATAAAAAATCATAATAACTGGTAATAATCCCTAAAAACCCCTATTAGACTCCAATAAACTCTACAAAATCCCTAAAACCACTAATATATGATAAAAACACTATTGAACCACAATAAATCCTAATAATCACTAAAAACCCTAACAAACCTGAAAAAACACTAAAAACCCTGCCAATTAATTGCCTACAAACCCTACAAGCCAATAATAAACCCTAAAAAACCATAATAACCCCATAATAAATCGTAACAAATCCTAACAACCCCAACTAAATTGTAAAAAATCCTAACAAAGCCAAATAAATCGTAAAAAACTGAAACAAACCCTAAAACCCCCTAATAAACCGCAATAAACTGTAACAAATCATAATAAACCATAATAAATTGTAGTAAACCCAAATACACATTAATAAACCCTATGAAATCCTAATAAATTCTAAATAACCCTAAAAATGTTGATAAACCCTAGAAAAGGCTATTAATGCCTACAAAAACCCAATAATACCCTAATAAAAAAACGCTAATAAATAGTAAAAAATCCTAAAGAACACTAATAAACCCTAAACAACCCTAACAAACCCAAAAGAAACATAATAAACTCTAAGGAATACTAAAAACCCTAAAGAACCCAAAAACGCTAAAACACATTACATAAACCCTAAAAACCACTACAATACCCAAACAAACCCTAAAACACACTAAAAAACCCTAACAACCCCTATCAATCCTGAAAAAACAAATAAACCATTAAAACCACCCAAAAAACCATTGGGAACCCATCAAATAACATGAAAACCATAAACACCCATTAACAACACTTAAAAACCCTAAAAATCACTACAATCCATAAATAACCATTAAAAACCTAAAAAAGGAATCAAATAGATACATAAACCCAAAAACGTTACATATATCCTAAAAATGCAACATAACCCCTAAAAACACAACATAAACCAAAAAAATGCAATGTAATCCCAAAAAACGCTGCATAAACCCAAAAAGCACTACAAAAACCCTAGAACTGTAACATAAACCCTAAACAACGCAACATAAACAATAAAAAATGCTACATAAAACCTAAAAACACAACATAAACCCTAAAAACAATACATGAACCCTAAAAACGATACATAAATCCTAAAAAATGCAACATAAAAGCTACATCACCCCTAAAAATGCTACATAAACAGAGAAAATGAAACATAAACCCTAAAAATGTTACATAAAACCTAAACCCTAAACTTGCTACATAAACCCTAAAAACATTACATAAACCCTAAAAAATGCTACATAAAACCTAAAACTGCTAACTAAACTGTAAAAGTGCTACATAAACACTAAAAATTATATATCAACTCAAACAACACTACACAATCACTAAAAAATACTACAAAACCCCTAGAGACGCTTCAAAACCGTAAAAAATATTAAACCCAAATATACCATAATATAAATAATTAAACCCTAATACACCCCTAATAAACACTAAAAATCCCTAAAAACAACTTATAATCCCTAAAAACCCTAAGAGACTCTACTCAACCCTAATAAAATCCCAAAAATACCTAATAAAACCTAATAAATTATAATAAAACCTAATAAACCCTAAAAACACGTTATGAAAACATAGACAACCCTAACCAACCCTAATAGACACTAATAAACACTAATAAACTGTAATAAACCCAATAAAAACCTAAAAATACATTATAAACCCTAAATAAATCCAAATAAACCCTACTCGACCTTAACAAACCTTAACACACCATAATGACCCCTAATAAAAACCTACAAATCCCAAATAATGAAAAAAATGCTAGTATACACAAAAAAATCCCTAGAAACCCTGATAAACTCTAATATAGCCTAATAAACTCTAAAAATGCCCACAAACAAGAAAAAATGGTCACAAAAAATAAAAATACTATATTACCTAAAATGACCTAAAAACACTAATATGACCTAATAAAGACAAAAAATGCTAATATACCATAAAAATCCCTGAAAATCATAATAATTCATAATAAACTCAAATATAACCTAAGAAACCCTAAAAAATCTCACAAAAAAAACGAAATGCTCACAAACAATAAAAAACGCTATATTATCTAAAAAGACCTAACAAACACTAATATAACCTAATAAAACAAAAAAAACTAATAAACCCCTAACAAACCCTCACCTCCCTTGTCTGCTGTGTCTCTTTTTTCTTTATAATAAATTTGGGGGTCCAGGAATAGCCTGACCCTCGCATCTTCCTTGCCTAATAAACCCTAATAAAAACTAATAAACCCTAATAAAAACATAATAAAACCCTAAAAATACACTCTCAATCCTAATAAATCTTGACACACCGTAATAAGACCTAATAAAACCCAACTAATCCCCAATAAACAAAAAAACGCAAACAAACCATTAAAAATCCCTAGAAACCCTAATAAACCATAATAACTTCTAATAAGGCCTAATAAACCATAAACACTTCTCAAAAACACTAAAAACATGCTAATAAAACCTAAAAAGTCCTAACAACCC
The DNA here is from genome assembly GCA_963277665.1 of Viscum album. Classification (NCBI taxonomy): domain Eukaryota; kingdom Viridiplantae; phylum Streptophyta; class Magnoliopsida; order Santalales; family Viscaceae; genus Viscum; species Viscum album. Next base: position 4,320,988 of record CAUJRU010000020.1, on the reverse strand, counting down.
CTCATATATATTAACAAAAACTAAAAAACACTCATATACCCTAATAAAAACACTAACAAACCCTAGTAAACCCTAAAAATCCCTAACAAACCCTAATAAACACTACTCAACCCTAATAAACCCTAATAAAACCCTAAATATACCTACCCAACCCTAATAAAACCCTAAAAATACCTACTCAACCCTAATAAACCTTAAGACACTATAATAAACCATAATAAACCCCCACTAAACCCTAAAAAATGCAAATATACCATTAAAAAGCCCTAAAACCCCTAAAAATGATAATAAAACCTAAAAAAACCTAAAAGCACTAATAAACCCTAATAATCACTACTAAACCCTAAAAACCCTAATATACCCACTTAAAAATTAATAAATCATAATGAATGATAATAAACCCTAATAAATCCTAAACATACCCGAATATACCATAATATACCATAATATACCCTAATAAACCCAACTCAATCCTAATAAAACCATTCTAAACCCTAATAAACCTTAACATACCATAATAAACCCTAATAAAATCATAATAACACCCACTAAACCCAAAAAATTCTAATATACAATTAAAAAACCCAAATACCCTAACAAACCATAATAAATGTTAATAATACCTAAAAATTCTAAAAATTGCAAGTAAACCCTTAAAATACCTCTAATAATAATAATAGTAATAGTGCACATGCATGTGCTTGTTTTAAATAATAAATTATAATGCACATGCATTTTCTTGTTTTAAATAATAAATTATAATGCACGTGCATGTGCATATGCCTGCGCATTTTCATGTGAACGATAATAAATTAGTGCCGAATAAAACCTATAAACAAATAATTGAAGCAAATTAACATATTTAAATTCAAAATTACTGTAATAGATTGAAAGTATTTGATTTTCAAAAAATATTCATAATTTTGATTACCAAAATAAAATTTTAAAATCATTAATTCTATGGTTCTAATTAGATTGTTTCCCTGTGGTTTTAGGTCAATCTGATGTCATCCGCTATGAATTTGTCCGTTAAACGCATGTTTTAACAGTTTATGACACCAGAACTTCATTCTCGGTCACCATAGGCACACAACACCTCCGATTGACGTGTTGTCTATACGACCAATTCACAACTCACTCACCCATTGTTGTCGTCTGATTTCTGGCCATTTTGACATCGTTCGGCCCGTTTGGACCCCCCACGCGCGTTTATGAAGTGCACTCAACACTTAAAAACTCATATTGATCTGTACTGCGAAAACCGCACGTCCGATTGACGTGTTGTCTTCTCGCACATGTAACGAATAATAATTATATTGTGGCCTTGTGATTTCAGGTCAATCTGATGTTATCCGCTATGAATTTGACCGTTAAACGCTCATTTTGGTCGTTTATGACACCAGAACTGCATTCTCGGTCACTGCATGCACATGACACTTTCGATTGACGTTCCGTCTATGAGACCACTTCATAATTCACTAACTTGTTCTTGTCATCTTATTTCAGGCCATTCCGATTTCATTCGTCCAATTTGGACTCCCCCCCCCCCACGCTCGTTTATGAAGCGCGCCCAACACCTAAAAACGCATATTGAGCCATACCGCGCAAACCACATATCTGATTGACATTCCATCTTCTCTTACACATCAATAATAATAATTAGATTGTTTCCTTGTGATTTCAGGTCAATCCAATGTTGTCCACTATGAATTTGACCATTAAACGCCCGTTTTGGCCGTTTATGACACCAGAAGTGAGTTCACGGTCACCGTGACCACACATCACCTCCGATTGACATGTCGTCTACTCAATCACATCACAATTCAATCACCCATTATTGTTGTCTGATTTCAGGCCATTCTGATTTTGTTCGGTCCATTTGCCCCCCCCCCCCCCCCCCGCGTTTATGAAGCGCGCCCAACACTTAAAAAACATACATTGAGTCGTACCGTGAAAACCGCACGTCTGATTGACGTGCTGTCTCCTCATGAACTTCATGATAAATAATTAGTTTGTTTCCCTGTGATTTTAGGTCAATCTGATGTCGTCTACTATGAATTTGACCGTTAAATGCCTGTTTGGGATGTTTATGACACCAGAACTGCATTCTCGGTCACCTCAGGTACATGACAACTCTGATTGATATTCTATCTGCGCGACCACTTCAAAATTTGCTCACCCGTTGTTTTTTTTTTCTGATTTCAGGCCATTCCGACTTCATTCTACCCAGTTGGAACCCCCCACCCTCACGCGCATTTATGAAGCACGCCCAACACTTCAAAAATGCATATTGAGATGTACCGTGCAAACCGCAAGTCCGATTGACGCGCCTTCTTCTCTTACACGTCAAGAATAATAATTATATTATTTCATTATGATTTCAGGTCAATCTAATGTCGTCCTCTATGTATTTGACCGTTAAACGCCTGTTTTGGCCGTTTTTGACACAAGAAATGCATTGTCGGTCACTACGGGCACACAACACCTCTGATTGACGTGTCGTCTATGCGACCATTTCACAATTCACTCACCCATTGTTGTTGTCTGATTTAAGTCCATTTAGATTTTGTTCGGCCCATTTGGACCCCCCCCCCCCCCCCGCGCGCATTTATGAAGCGCGCCTAACACTTAAAAAAAACGCACATTGAGCCGTAACGTGCAAATCGCACATCTGATTGACGTGTCATCTCATCTTACACTTCATGAATAATAATTAGATTGTTTCCCTGTGATTTCATGTCAATATGATGTCTTCCACTATGAATTTGACCGTTAAACGACAGTTTTGGCCGTTTATGACACCCAAAGTGCGTTCTCGGTCACCACAGGCACACAACACCTCCGATTGATGTGTCGTATGCTGGAACACTTCAAAATTAAGTCACCCATTGTTGTCATCTGATTTCAGGCCATTCAGACTTCATTCTACCCATTTGGACCCCCACGCCCGTTTATGAAGCGCGCCCAACACTTAAAAAAACGCATATTGAGTTGTACCACGCAAACCGCACGTCCGATTGACGTGTCGTCTTCTCGTACACATCACGAATAATAATTATATTTTTGACCTGTGATTTCAGGTCAATTTGATGTTGTCTACTATGAATTTGACCATTAGATGTCCGTTTTGGCCGTTTGTGACACCAGGACTGCGTTCTCGGTCACTGCGGGCACAAGACACCTCTGATTGACGTGCCGTCTACGCGACCACTTCACAATTCACTCACTCGTTCTTGTCATCTTATTTCAGGCCATTTTGACTTTGTTCGGCTGGTTTTGACGCCCCCACGCGCGTTTGTGAAGCACACGCAACACTTAAAAAATGAATATTGAGTCGTACCGCACAAACCACACGTCCGATTGATGTGTCGTATCCTCATACACGTTTCGAATAATAATGGGATTTTTACCTATCATTTAATGTCAATCCGATGTCGTTCTCTATGAATTTGACCGTTAAACACCTGTTTTGGCCGTTTACGACACTAGAAGTGCGTTCTCGGTCACCGCGGGCACACGACCCCTTCGATTGATGTGTCGTCCATTGGACCACTTCACAATTCACTCACCCATCGTTGTCGTTTGCTTTCAGGTCATTATGACTTCGTTCTGCCCATTTGGACCCCCACGAGCATTTATGAAGCGCACCCAGCACTTAAAAAAACACATATTGAGCCATACCGCGCAAACCACACGTCTTATTGACATGATATCTATGATTACAAGTCACAAATAATAATTAGATTGTTTTCCTGTGATTTAAGTTCAATCGGATGTCATCCTTTATGAATTCGACCGTGAAATGCCCGTTTTGGCCATTTGTGACAACAGAACTGCATTCTCGTTCACTACGGGAACACAACACCTCCAATTGATGTTATGTCTATGCTTCCAATTCACAATTAACTCACCCGTTGTTTTCGTCTGATTTTAGGCCATTCTGACTTTGTTCTACACGTTTGGACCCCCCCACGCGCGTTTATGAAGCGTGCCCGACACTTCAAAACGCATATTGAGCCATACCGCACATACCGCATTTCCGAGTGACGTGATGTCTCCTCATACACATCACGAATAATAATTGGATTGTTGTCCTATGTTTTCAGGTCAATACAATGTCATCCGCTATGAATTTAACCGTTAAATGCCCGTTTTGGCCGTTTATGACTCCAGAAGTGCGTTCTCGATCACCGTGAGCACTCGACACCTCCAATTGACATGTCGTCTACTAGAACACTTCAAAATTCACTCAACCGTTGTTGTCATCTAATTTCTGGCCATTCCAACTTCGTTCTTCCCGTTTGGACCCCCCCCCCCCCCCCCCACGTGCTTATGAAGCGCGCCCAACACTTTAAAAAACACAAATTTAACCGTACCGCGCAAAACGCACATCCGATTGATGTGACGTCTGCGCGTACACATAACTAATAATAATTAGACAGTTTTCGTGTGATTTATGGTCAATAAGATGTCGTTCTCTATGAATTTGACCGTTAAACGCCCGTTTTGGCTGTTTGTGACACCAGAACTACGTTCTCGGTCACCGTGGCCACACGACACCTCCAATTGAAGTTCTGTCTGTGCGACCAATTCAAAATTCACTAACTATTTGTGTTCATCTGATTTCAAACCATTCCGACTTCATTCTTCTCATTTGGACCCCCACCCCCAACGTGCGTTTATGAAGCACGCCCAACACCTAAAAACGCATATTGAGCTGTATTGCGTAAACCACACATCTGATTGACGTTACGTATTCTTGTACACATCAAGAATAATAATTATATTGTTTCCCTATGATTAAAGGTCAATATGATGTCATCTGATATGAATTTGACCATTAAACGCCCGTTTTGGCCGTTTATGACAGCAGAAGTGCGTTCTCGGTCACTGCGGGCACACAAAACCTCTAATCGGTGTGCCGTCTCTTGGAACACTTCAGAATTCACTCACCTATTTTTTTTGTCTGATTTCAGGCCATTCCTACTTTTTTTGGCCGGTTTGGACCCCCTCCCCCCCCCACGCGCGTTTATAAAGCACGCACAACACTTAAAAAATGCATATTGAGTCGTACCGTGCAAACCGAACATCTGATTATTGTGTCGTCTCCTTTTACATTTCACGAATAATAATTGGATTTTTTCCCTATGATTTTTGGCCAATCTGATGTCGTCCGATTTGAATTTAACCGTTAAACACCTGTTTTGACCATTTATGACACCAGTTGTGCGTTCTCGGTCACCGCGGGCACACGACACCTCTGATTGACATGTCGTCTGCTCAAGCACTTCACAATTCACTCACCTGTTATTGTCGTCTGATTTCAGGCCATTATGACTTCATTCAGCCCGTTTAGACCCCCTGACATGCGTTTATGAAGCGCACCCAACACTTAAAAAAACGCACATTGAGCCGTACCACGCAAACCGCACGTCCGATTGACGTTTTGTCTCCTCTTACACATCAATAAAAATAATTAGTTTGTTTCCCTATGATTTCAGGTCAATCCAATATTATACGCTATGAATTTGACCGTTAAATGCCTGTTTTGGCCGTTTATGACACCAGAACTGCATTCTTTGTCACCACGGGCACAAGAAACCACTGATTGATGTGTCATCTTCACGACAACTTCAAAATTCACTCACCCGTTGTTTTCATCTAATTTCAGGCCATTCCAACTAATTTCTTCCGGTTTGGACCCCCCCCCCCCAAGTGCGATTATGAAACGCGCCCAACACTTAAAAACGCATATTGAGCCATACCGTGCAAACCGAACGTCCGATTGACATGTAGCCTCCTCGTACATGTCACAAATAATAATTGGATAGTTTCCCTATGATTTTATATCAATTAAATGTCGTTTGCAATGAATTTGACCGTTAAACGCCCGTTTTGGCCGTTAATGACACCAAAAGTGCGTTCTCAGTCACCGTGGGCACACGATAACTCTGATTGACGTGTCGTCTGTTGGACCACTTCACAATTAACTCACCAATTTTTTTTGTCTAATTTCATGCCATTTCAACTTAGTTCTTCCCATTGTGACCCCCACGTGCGTTTATGAAGCGCGCCCAACACATAAAAAACGCATATTGAGCCGTACCTCACAAATTGCACGTCCGATTGACATGTCGTCTGTGTTTACATGTCAAGAATAATAATTAGATTGTTTCCCTATGATTTAATGTTAATACGATGTCTTATGCTATGAAATTAACCATTAAATGCCCGTTTTGGCCGTTTATGACACCTGAACTGCATTCTCAGTCACCGGGGGGCACACGACACCTCCGATTGACGTGCCGTCTGCACGACCAATTCAAAATTCACTCACCCATTGTTGTCATCTGATTTTAGTCCATTCCAACTTCGTTCTACCCATTTGGACCCCCCCCCCATGTGAGTTTATGAAGCGCTCCCAACACTTAAATAACATATATTGATCTTTACCACACAAACCATTTGTCTGATTGACGTTACGTATTCTCATACATGTCACAAATAATAATTATATTTTTTCCCTGTTATTTCATATCAATCTGATGTTGTCCGCTATAAATTTGACCATTAAATCCCCGTTTTGGTCGTTTATGACAACAGAAGTGCGTTCTCGGTCACCGCGGGAACACAACACATATGATTGATGTGCTGTCTACTGGACCACTTCAAAATTCACTCACCCATTATTGTGTTCTGATTTCAGGCCATTCCGACTTCGTTCGGCCGGTTTGGACCCCCCCCCCCCCCCCCTCACGCGCGTTTATGAAGCACGAGCAACACTTAAAAAAATGCATAATGAGTCGTACCATTAAAACCGCACATATGATTGTTGTGCCGTCTATACGTACACTTCAATAATAATAATTAGATTGTTTACCTATGATTTCATGTCAATCTGATATCTTCCTCTATGAATTTGACCGTTAAATGCCCATTTTGGCCATTTATGACACTAGAACTGCGTTCTCGGTCACCGAGGGCACACGACACATCCGATTGATGTTCCATCTACTGGAACACTTCACAATTCACTCACTAGTTGTTGTCATCTGATTTCAGGCCATTCTGACTTTGTTCTTCCCATTTGGACCCCCACACGCGTTTATGAAGCGCGCCCAACACTTAAAATTGTATATTGTGGTGTACCATGCAAACCGCACGTCGGATTGATGTGACATCTGTGCGTACACATCAATAATAATAACTAGATTTTTTCCCAGTGATTTCAGGTCAATCTGATGTCGTACTCTATGAATTTGACCATTAAACACCCGTTTTGGCCGTTTATGACACCAGAAGTGCGTTCTCGATCACCACAGGAACACAACACCTCCGATTGATGTGACTTCTACTGGACCACTTCAAAATTCACTCACCCATTGTTTTCGTCTAGTTCCAGGCCATTCTGATTTCGTTCTTCCCATTCAGACCCCCCATGCGCATTTATGAAGCGCGCCCAACACTTAAAAAAATGCATATTGAGACGTACCATGAAAACCGAATGTCCTATTGACATGAAGTATCCTCGAAAACATCAATAATAATAATTGGATTGTTTCCCTGTGATTTTAGGTCAATCAAATGTCGTCCACCCTGAATTTTACCATTAAATGCCCGTTTTGGCCGTTTAAGATACCAGAAGTGCGTTCTCAGTCACTACGGGCACACGACACCTCTGATTGACGTTCCATCTACTAGAACACTTAAAAATTCACGCACTCATTGTTGTCGTCTGATTTCAGGTCATTCCGACATTGTTCTACCTGTTTGGACCCCCCCCCCCCCCCACACGCATTTAGGAAGCGCACCCTACACTTAAAAAAACACATATTTAGTCGTACCGCACAAACCGCTTCTCCGATTGACGTTCCGTCTACAGGTACACGTCACGAATAAAAATTAGATTGTTTACCTGTGACTTAAGGTCAATACAATTTCTTACTCTTTTAATTTGAATGTTTAACGCTAGTTTTGGCCGTTTCTGACACCATAACTGCGTTCTCAGTCACCGCAGGCACACGACACCTCCGATTGACGTGTCGTCTGTGTGACCAATTCACAATTCACTCAATAATTGTTGTCGTATGATTTTGGGCCATTCTGACTTCGTTCTAACCATTTGGACCCCCCCCCCCCCCACTCAAGTTTAAGAATCCCACCCAACACTTAAAAAAACACATATTGATCCGTACTGCGCAAACCACACGTCCGATTGACGTGCCGTATGCGCGACCACTTCACAATTCACTCACCCATGAAAGATATTGATATCAAAAGAGTTCTTGAGATTCTCCCATGAAACAGCTACATGATGTATTTCTCCATCAACTGACACACCTTCCTCTGAGATTATTTGACCCAATAATTATACCTAATCAATAAAAAAATGACATATATATTGCTTGGCGTATAGTCGTTGATTTATAAGTGTAATCTGGATGATGTCATGATATTGGGTATGATCATCATAAGTCTTGGAGTGCATGAAGATGCCATCCAAAAATACTAAAACAAACTAATCTAGTTAAAAATGGAAGATTCTATTCCTCAAGGATATAAAAACTTCTAGAGAATTCATCAACACCAATGAAATTACCTCATGCATGGGGTTCATTCTCATCTGGATCACCAATATCACTGGATGTTCACCAATTGTATTCGTAGACTACAATATATATCAATATTATGTATCTTAACCATATCAATAAAAGTCAATATTAGTATGGTTTGTTTTATTGTTTACCTGTGGCGCCACTTGTTGCGTCGTCATTTCATCAATACGTGATGAAATCTGTGACAAACTCTCCTCATACTCTACACATAACTGCTGAAACTGTGTATCAAAATTGTGCTGCATATCCTGCATGGAAGCATCTATCTTAGTATGTGTGTGCATCCCTGACTCTCTGCATGCAGCCGTCACATACGCTCAAACAACTGCACGTCGTGGGACACCACCGCCATAAGTCAAAGAATAACCATGACTATCACGCCCCACAACACGGTGAAATGTTTCATCTCTACGCACAGTACTACAATGTTGATCCTCTAGAAACTCTGCTAACTAAGCATCAAACTGAGCCTGTATCATATAATGAATCAATGAAAAAATATGAATAATTTATATAAAATAAAAATAAATTTATTAGTAAATAATTTGCTTACTATAACACCAGCAACATCAGGATCACCCACCCTACGAGTCCTCACCCATATAGACATCCAATTGATTGTCTCACAGTGTTGGTGTAACTATAATAAAGGTGTTCACCATGTTATACTACAATATTTTTAAAATATGAATGAATAGTTAATTCTAAACATACATCATGTCTGAGCTGTGATTTATGTCAAGTGCCAAGTCTAGAAGGTGTGCCCTACATCGCTCGATTATTTGAATGAAGAGTAGACTCGGTTTAAATTCAACATATTTACTAAATAGACATTTGAAAAATTAGCCATTTATATATTAAAAGTAATAATTCTTTCCATCGCCGCCTCACTCGACTAAAATGCAACCAAATCCTGCCACTGTGCAGGAAGAATTCCCAGAGGGACTCGCTGTAGAATGTCTGGCCCACCCACAAATGGTTTCTAGTGATCTCTCTTCACCCTTGACTTGTAATCCTTCCATAATTTTTAGCATTTGGACATACATACAGCCTAAAAATCATCTGGATAGGATGTAAAATTATCCTGTTAAAAAACATTGTCAGTAGATGGGACAATAATAATAACAATATCATGAAAAATTAAACATTGAATTTACCTGAACCTCCCTCCATAATCTTTCCATCATATACTGGGGGAATGAACTCCACTCACGAGTTGTCAGAGGGAATCTGTGTGACTCTCATATCATTTTCCCAAACTGATGACTCAATATAGTAGCACCTTCTCCAACTGGATGAAATGTGTCATCAAATAACATATCCAATCGGGCTCTAGAGTTCCAGGATCGAACCCCTCTACCAGGACCCCTGCATCTTCTAGAAGGCGCACTAGATCCTGATAAACATACATTCATAATTCAATTACAATATAAATTAATGATTAGAAACAGTTAGGGAAATATACAAAGAAAATTAAAATCAATTAATTTAGAAAAATGAAAACATACATACTGACACCACCAGGTGAACCACTATGACCACCCTGTGACATACCTACATTAAAAGAAATTATAGTTAAATCAATCAATTTTTATACATATATAACTCATAAATATTTTTACAAACAATAATTGGGGATATAATTACAATTTTCACTAATCATTCAAGTCTATCGTATCTCCTTCAACTGTCTCTCTGGCCCATTGTATATCTTCATCTCATACAGCTTCTGTTGTTTGGTCAAGTGTTTGATCAAGAAATGTGACAACTTCATGTTCCTCTTGGTCAATCAGAAAAACCCCACTTCTAGACATTTTTACCACAACTTCCCAATCAGAATCAATGCCGAAAAAGTAAACTTATTCTCCTTCGATGTCAGTATGAAGGGCTAATTGCTTACTCGGTCCTCTTTATATAGCATATTGTTAAAGTTTACTAATGTAAATTGGAAGTTATCAACTTTCGTTCCATGAACCAGATCGACCCAATCACACCTTAACAATATGTGTTTTAAGCCACGACCATAAATAACCTCAATAATATCACTCAGTAATCCATAATAATAACGCACACCAAAAAAAGAACAACCAACACCACTAAATTTTTTGGCTCGGTTCATGTGACCATCGCTAATATGAAATTGGATTCTATTAGCATCCAATCACTTGTAGAGAAGAGTGGTAATAAGTGTACCATCTACTAGTTTGTTGAGTTCTTTACTCACATGTTGGGTTAAATGACGTAACTTTTGAATCTGCAAATTTTGCATATATAGTTTAATGGATAAAGGATTGTGAAAATACAACTAAGTTTCACTATAAAAATATAAAATCAATTATACGTACATGATTCTTGAACCACTCATGAAATGTGTGGAAATTATGTTTTTGGATTTGATAGTCAGTTTCATTGGGCCTTTCACGTTTCAACTCAGTGATATGCATCCTAAATCACAACACAATATAAAGAAAGAAATAAAATAAATATAGAAACAAAATACACATCAACTAGGAAACTTACTGTATCAATGGAATAACTGATGGAGTGTTTAACAACACATATCGATGAGCTTGAACCCACTCATCGTTCCGCATATCAAATGTTATTCCTTCTTCAATTGTACCCTCGTCATTCTGGGACGGTTTATCTATCTTTGTTTCAACCTCATCAATATATGAAGCACATAAATTAGTACACTCATCCATTAAATATACCTTGGAAATTGAGGCTTTTGGATGATCTTTGTTGCACACATACCGTTTCAATATACTTAAGTATCGCTCTATTGGATATATCCACCTAAATTGCACGGGACTGCCAGCAATGACTTCACTAGTTAAATGCACATTCAAGTGAACCATGACATCAAAAAAAGACAGTGGAAATATTTTTTTCTAGGTGACATAGTGCAAGTACAATCTTATCTTGCAGGTTTTTCAAATCACCCATTCGATGATTCCTAGAACCGAGTTTTCTAAAAAAATTAGAAACTCCAATCACCAGCTCAACAACCTGGGCAGGTAAGCAATCACGAATTACTATTGGAATTAACTTTTGAAGTAGAATTTGATTATCGTGACTTTTCAAACCCTGAAATGTCATGTGCGTCATATTCAGATGCTTCGAAATATTAGAGGAATAACTATCTGGCAACTTAATAGTGTTTAAAATTGATAGAAATGTGTTTTTCTCTTTTTTACTCTTTGTGTACTATGCAACAGACATGTATGCTCGATTACCTTCACCCAGCTGTAAATGTATAGGTTTTCTCAATCCCATTTCTTGCAAATCACGTCGAGCATTAGCACTGTCCTTTGATTTCCTCTTGACGCCTAAAATGGTGAACAGTATATTATCACATACATTATTTTCAATGTGCATCACATCCAAATTATGTATTAAAATATTATATATCCAATAAGGCAATTCAAAAAAAATATATTATTTCTTCCAATTGTGACTTCACTGTCTATTTTCAGCAGGAATAGAAGGAAATGCAGGAACTGATAAATCTTGGAAATCATACATTGTATGGATGTTTTCTTGATCAAGTTGTGCACTAATTTCAACCCCATACAGCATTTTTGGTGATGGGTCATACTCTCTATTCCCATAAAATGATACACGATCATTTCTAAACCTGTGTAATGGAGGAAGAAAGAGTCTATGAAAAAGGTATGCCCACTTTCTACAGTGCTTAATCCATATAGATTACTTACTTTTATTACCACAATGGTAAGTAAATTATCCTTTTGTACTCCAACCTGATAAGTTAGCATATGCTAGGAAATCATTAATTATCCATAACAAAGTGGCCCGAAGTCTAAACATTTCATTAGCTGCCGAGCGAAATTTCATTACACCATCATCCCAAAATTCTTGCAGCTTATCCATCAAAGGTTTCATTTTAAACATTGATTTTATCACCAGGTCCTCTCTGTCCATAAATTAGAATTGAAAGTAACAAAAAATGTTTCTTCATACATACCAATGGGGGAATGTTGTATGGAACCAACACCAATGGCTATGTAATATGTTTCGCACCAACCATGGACCTAAATGGGTTAAAACCATCTGATGCCAAACCCAGTTGAATATTAAGATCATCTAGGGAAAATTCTGGGTGTCTTTGATCAAACTCTTTCCATTCCAAAGAATCTACTGGGTGAGTTAATTAATAAACGTCTTTCTTTCTCTCTGAATTCCAAGTCATCAATTTTGAAATTTTAGTGGACAAGAAGAATCTCTACAGTCTTGGATTCAGTGGGAAATCACGCATCTGTTTAGCAGCAACTTGTTTCCCTTGATTCAAGACTCTCCCAGGAAGAATCTGACTACCTTGATTAATCTCATTAGTCTTACACCTGGATGTATAAAAAAAGTAAAAATATTTAATTGTGCATTCTCTTTTCTGAACAACATACAATTATTGCGACACGCATAAATTGTATCATATGTAAAACCAGGATCATCGGTCAACTTTCTAGCTTTATAGAATGACTCTGGAATCTTCACTCCAGCAGGGAGTACCTTCTTCAAAAATACGAACAACATGTCGAATGAGGTGTCTAACCACTGGTTCAAGGCCTTCAGGTGTAACAATACAGCGATGAATGACATTTTACTGAATTTCGTGCATCCAGGATATAATTCAGTACACACATCGTCAAGAATTTAAAATAATTTCAATGCTTCTCCATCTGCATAAGAACGTGGATTACTCAATCCAACGTCATCATTTAGGACATTACTGTCTTCAGGTTGAAACTGATGCATCATATCATTGAGAATTATGTTCATCAGATCAACTGTTTTCGAATCAACATTCATATGAATACTTTCTGAGCGATCACATGAAAACGAATCTTCTCCATGACATGTCCATGTCTTATAGTTTTTCAAAAACCCATTCAAAAAAAATTTTCTATAACACTATCTTGTTTGAAGAGATATCTATTTGCACATTTTCTGCATGGACAACTAATCATATCACTTGGAAATCTATTTGTGAAATCCATAAATCTCTTAATACCCTCATAATATTCAGCTGAAAACCTATCTTGAATATCAATCCAGCTCCTATCCATATATGTATTTAATAAAAATCAAAAGTGATATATCTTATTTAAATTCTAAAAAAACACATATCATTAAAATATAAAAACCAAGTTAGAAGGAGAAAAAACATTACCTATAGAGGACTTGACCGCAGGTAATGGGGTGTGACACGATTGCGGTTCCATGATGACACAACGACTTGACGACAGGGGTTCGACGACCGGACTCTAAAGGGGAGGAACCGTTGGACAAATCATGGGAGGGTTCTACACGGTGGGTCACAACGGACCGGGATGGTCCAACGGAGGAAAGAGGACTTGCCGAAGGGAAGCAGCGGGGCTGAGAGGGGACGACATCAGCTGGATTGTCCAAAGGTGCAGCACGGAGGCAGGGGTAGGGGTTGACTGGTCACGGGGGTGTCGGGGTCACGGGGGGTGCATCGTGGAGGCAAGGCGGTGGGGGTCGTCGGGGTTATGGGTGGCGCAACAGAGGCAAGTGGATGGGGTTCTCTAGGGGTTGGGGTTGTCGGGGTCGCTAAGAATCACCTAGGGTCAGTGGTCACCAGGGGTCGGGGTCACCGGAGGTTGAGGGTCGGGGTCGTCGGGGTTTGGGGAGGGGTCAGGGTCACCGGGTCGTGAGGTCGGGGTCGCCGGGGGTCGAGGGATGGGGTCGGGGTCATCAGGTGTCGGGGTCACTGGGGGTCGGGGTCACCAGGTCACGGGGTCGGGGTCGCCGGGGTCGCGGGGTCGGGGTCGGGGAGGGGAAAATGGGGTCGCGGGGTCGCGGGGTCGGGGAGGGAAAAATTAGGTTTTTTTCTGTATTAAAATGCAGTGGCTACCATTTGGTGTCCACTGTTGATAGTATTAGCAGCCGCCAAATGGTGGCCGATATAAGTCCTATGTCTTGAAAGCTAAAAATTGTAGTAGTGTAACAATAATAATAACAATGCATGTGATAATAAAATTACATGTGTGCATTTCATGTGCATGTGCATGGTAATAAAAATATAATAATAACGCATGTGCATGTGCATATGGATGAGATGATGATAATTGTAATAATAATAACAATAATAATAAGTTATAGTTGTTTGAAAAAATAGCAGACATGACAAAAATGCTAGAAATGGGGTCTCAGAAAACCTAACAACTCACAGAGTAATTGAAAAAGGTATAACTTCTTCTTTGAGTGTCCATTTCCAGTCAATGAATAATCAAACTAAATCTCATGGAATGAACTATGATAAAAATAGGTTCTAGAGGCCGAACAGACACCCAAATCAAAAGTTATGACCACTTTAAGAAAAATTTGACAGGGATCCGTACACGAAGAAGGGGGATGGATAATTATCAGGAGAAAAAAGATGAAAAAACCCTAAAAAAACCCCTAACAAACCCGGAAAAAGATGGCAAAACCCTAAAAAATCACTAAAAACCCAAAAACCCCTAAAAACCCAAAAAACACCTAAATACCCAAAAAACCCCTAAAAACCCCAGTTGGAGAATGCTCGGGAGCAAGGCGACCGTGGAGATTCTGTGCCGCCGCCAGCTCCAATCACTGCGAATTCAATGAAGGGGGATGGAGACCTTCTGCAATCAGAAAATGTTGGGCATAAGGAGCTTTTTCAGCTCCGTCGAGTTAGCAAGGCGAAGAGAGGCCCACTTCAAGATCCACTGAAACCCTCTAGATCCAAAAGGAATTTGTCCGAGGTTGTGAAATCGGCTGCATCGCTGACTTTTGAAAATTTTGGCACCGCCTCCACTGGTCATGTGATTTGAAAAGGGCGCATCGCACACGTATCCACCAATCGAGAGGCGTTGGAAGAACGAGCTAGCCTCTACAAATTTTCTATCATTGCACGAGTTATCGTTGTGAAGTGGGAGAGGCTATGGAAATGTGGTGAACTTGCTAAGCGCGTTTCGGAAATATGGGGGTTCTCGAATTGGAAAATGATGGTGATGGGTCGTGGATACTTTCACATCAATTTTCCCTCTGACGACTGCAAACGTCAGACATGGAGTTTTGGGTCCCTTAATCTTAAAGTAGGGATTCATAGAATTTAAGATTGGGAACGAAGATTCAATCAGTTTAGTATGAAGAACACTATTGTGCAGGTGTGGATTCGGATCTGCAAGCTGAATTGGTATTATTGGCACCCACGAATACTGTGGGACATTGCCTCGGTGGTCAGTTTTCCTATCCGCAATGACAAGGAGACAGACAACCCGAGATATGACAACTATGCATGGGTACTCATGGAGGATGACTTTGCAAATACCCTTGTTGAAGAAGTTGTGTTCAACACACTAGAGGATATCTTGACGTTGGATATCAAGTATGAGAAGCCCCCCAAATTATTCTCCTCTTGCAGCAACATTGGGCATCTGATTTCGGAATGCCGACGGTTGATGACCTGCTCGATCTGTAACCTCCAGGGGCATGGAACGCCTCAGTGTAGGAGAAAACATGGGGCTGCCTGTCAGCCTGTTGTGGCTCCCATGGAGGATGGGGGTCGCTGCAGATGATGTCCCTGCTAGAAATACGACATTGGTCGATGGTGGTTCGGGTGTGCGTGCGGATGACCCGGTGGTTTCAGAATTCACCCCAGATGTTTCGCATGATGCTATGGCCACTAGCCAGGAAGCGGTTCCTGAGATAGTGGATCACCCTTTAATACCGGTGACCACGGAGGGAGATGATGGGGTCTCTTCGTCTGATGACCAGGCAATCCCATCTCAATGCTCGCAACCCCAGGAGTGTGTGGGGACTGCCCCCGGGAGTGCTCCGGGCAATGCCCTGAGTGGTGGAGTTTCCATGGAGCTGCCTGTTTTCCAGAAGACCCCAGGTAGTGGGACTATTATTGAAACCCCTATTGGAATGGAGAATGTTGATGTGCCCCTTGACCATTTAGCTACCACTAAAAATGTATTCACCTTGGTGGGCTCAGACATGGTGGCGAGGAAGCCACAGAGGGCCTCCCTGAAGGAGGACATATGTTTTCTGAACAAATTCAACCCCCTAAACATGGTATTTTTTAGTGATTTGGTTGAGGAAGACCAAGTTGATACTGAACCGGATCACCCCACCAAGACACCAGAAGGTGCGGCGCAGAACCATGCGGCAACGTATTTGCTATCTGAGTTTGAGAAATGGGCTGATACTCTTAAGAAGAAGGGATGGATGGGAAATGGAAGGGGAAAGACACTTACCCCCTCAGCTGATACTTCCAACCCCCGATGAATATATTGTTTTGGAACTACAAAGGGATGGGGAATTCCCCCACAACTGCTTCCCTTCGGCACATTCTCTCTCATAAGCCTCTGCTAATTGGGCTGGCTGAGCCCATGATTAAATTTAATAACTGGAAGGGTTTCAGCTGGAACTCTCTTGGATATTCTCTCCTCTCATTAAATGGTGGACCAGATGGTATGGGTACCTTATGGGTCTTGGTGTACAACAGTGTTCAGGTTGTTTCGGTTGACTCGAGCCTGCAAATGATTTCCATTAATGTCTACTTGAATGATGATAGTTTAACCCTTTCATTCGTTTATGCATCTTGCTCGTGCAACACTCAGCGACTTCTATGGAAGGAGTTAGATCATGTTAGTGATGGCATTGACAATAGTTGGGTAGTTATTGGGGACTTTAATATTTTCCTGAGGCTAGAGGAAAAATTGGAAATAAGTTCTTCATGTTCTATAGGTATATTCTTCATGTCGACATTACTAATGCATTGAGGGAATTCATTCACTCAGGCTCTCTTCCACATGGTACAAATGCCAATTTTATTTCTTTAATTCCAAAGAAGGAGAACGCTATTGCGATTGGAGACATCCATCAAGTGGCTGTTGGCAACACCATACCGAAAATAATCAGAAAAATTCTTATCATCGGATTGGGGAAGATATTAGGCGACATCATTACCCCAAATCAATTTGGGTTCGTCCTTAGAAGGAGCATACAAACCTGCCTTTTTACTGATTCGGAGGGGATCAATGCAATGCGGAAAAAGACAAATCAAGGTATATTTTCTTTGAAGCTAGATATTTCGAAGGCATTCGACACAATTATGTGGAGCTTCATCTTTGAGATCCTAAGTAGATATGGCTTCTCTAGCAGCTCCATTAGGTTGATTGATTCAATCCTCCACAGTTCCAGAGTTTCGGTTCTGATTAATGACTCCCCATATGGATTTTTCGCATGCTCTCGTGGAGTTCATTAGGGGGATCCCCTCTTTGGTTTTCTCTTTGCTATGGTGGAGGACTACATGAGTTGGTGAATTCTTGATCTTGTGCTGGCGGGGTTGTTTTCTCCGATCAAAGCTGGTCCGAATCTTTTCGTCCCCACTCATCTCCTATATGCGGACGATATCCTCCTTTTTGGGCAGGCTGATAAGCATACTCTGAACACAATTAAGCAAATCTTATACCACTATGAATGTGTGGCTAGGCATTCCATTAGTTAGATTAAGTATTAAATTGTGTATGGCAATGGGGTCTCTCCTGCAAAGCAGACTCGCATTGCCTATTTGTTGGGAGTCATGAGAGGGTCCCTCCCCTTCACATAACTAGGAGTTCCCCTCTTCTAGGGGAAAGCCAAAAGCTGCTACTTTGAAGGAATCGTTTCTAAAATCATCCAGCAAATGTCGAAATAGAAGGGAAAATCTCTTTTGCAGGATAGACGGGTCTGCTTGATTAACTCTATTATCACCTCAATGTTTGTTCATACCTTCTCTATTTATAGATTGCCGCAGAGTCTCATCAAAAATATTAATGTCAAAATTAGGAACTTTGCTTAGACAGGTTCCATTGCTGAGCGGAAAATGATCTATGTCGCCTGGAAGCATTTCACAAAGCCGCTTGACATGGGTGGGCTTGGCATTAAGGACCTGCGGCGGTTCAACGATGCTTTGATTGGGAAATTTACATGGGGGTTTCTTAATACTCATAGTGAAGGCCATGAATTTCTCAAGGAAAGATTCACGCGCAGATTGTGTGACAGATTTATGGGGTATCTTTCCTCCTTGGTCTGGCTGACAATAAGGTCCTCGTACAAGGATATTTTGTCCAAAGTGAAATCGATCGTGTCCAGAAACTCTGGCCTTAACTGCTAGTCGACACCATGGCTGGAACAACCCATTGGGGACGTCATAACGCTGCCTCTTGACCTGCAGCACCTCACCATTGTGGATCTCGCGCGGAAATGTGATGACTCTACTACCCCTCTCCCGGATAGTGTTTCCATGAAAGTGTAGTGATACAGCACCCCACAGGGCTTCAGGAAGGGATGGTTCTTTCAGTTCATTGGCGATGGTTGTGCCTATGAAGCAGAACTATGGGAAATCATAAAGGCCATGATGTTTGCATTCCAGTTCACCTGGTCACATCTTTGGATTGAGTCAGACTTAATGCTTGTGGTTGCTACAGTAAAGGGAGGCTCCGGGGATGTTCCTTGGAGACTCTTGTCGAATCGGATCGAGTGTATTGACCTATCTTGAAACCTGAATCTCATTGTCTCACACATCTATAGGGAAGCAAACTTGGTTGCTGACGCCCTCTCCAAATAGGCGATCATGGAGAGGGCCTCAATGTGGTCCTTTATCGCCCCACCTTATTTTATTCTGTTCTTGGACTCGGATCGGAATGGAGAAATTCATACTCACGCTTTTAGGCCCATCATGTAGATTCATTTTCCTTTTGAATTATGTTTGGGGGGCTAGGCTCGCTTAGCCCCGAACCTCTTCTACCATAAAAACCCTAAAAAATCTAAAACCCCTAAAAACATGGAAAAACAAAAAAAACACCAAAATAATCCTAAAAAACCTAAACAAAAGCTCAAAAAAGCCACAAAAGACTTCAAAAAACGCTAAAAACACTAAAAACCCTAAAAATGCTAAAAACCCCTAAAAGCCTAAAAATGCCTAATAAAACCCTACCCAATGCTATAAAATCCATAGAACCCTAAAAACCCACTAGAAGACCCTAAAATCTTTAAAAGAAACCCTAATACACCATAAATAACCCTAAATAACCCTAAAGAACCCTAAATAACCCTAACGAACCACTAAATCCACTAATAACGCTACTTAAACACTAACAATTTCTACGAAAAACCGAAAACTGCTTCAAAACCCAAAAAACACAACAAAACCCCAGAAAACGCAAAAAAAAACCCAAAAAACACAAAATGACCCAAAACAGTAAAATAACCCTAACAAATCATAAAAAATAAAAACACACCCATAAAACCCAAAAAAACTCATAAAACTCCAAACAACTAAAACGTACCGTAACAAACCTTAAAAAACCCAAACAGAATCGTTAAAAAATGCATAACTCTTCTTCAAGTGTCCATTTCCACTTGGTGAATAGTCAAACTAAATATAATGGAATGAACTACGATAAAAATAGATTCTAGAGGCCTAATATACACATAGATCAGAAGTTATGACCGTTTTAAGAAAAATTTGACAGGGATCTGAACATAGAAATGCAGTTTTGGAGGCCTTTTGATGGGTTTTTGGGATTTAAGTATCCTAAACATGACATAAGAATTATAAAAGTTATCCTTCTATGTAGATCTCTTCACTGCCTTTGATTTGATATGTGGTAGAGCTCAAACAGACAACCGGAGTGAAAGTTATGTTCGTTTGAAGTTGGACTTTTTTTGGAGTTGTATAACTAATATATCTTCTATTTCCTTGATCTTCTCAAAGATTCAATTAGACTTGGTCTTCACTCATCTCACAAGATTCAATTTTACTAGTCAAAGAACTCAAATGGACACTATAAGGAGAATTTGTTCCTATTTTAGTTAGTTGTGGGTTTCATAGGTTTTTATGCGCTAGGAGGGTTGCTCAATTTAAAATGACAATAACTTCTGCTACACCTATTCATTTTGGCTCTATCACATATCAAATAAAATATCGTGAAAATATACACACTCTGGTATCCACTGGAATTCTTTATAACATTCTTCAACCCCCCAAAAAAACCCAAAACCCCTTTGGATGGTCAAAAGATTAGCTTATGCTGTTCGTTTTGCAATAACTTCTTCTATGAGTGTCCGTTTTGCCTATACCACATATCAAATCGAATCTTGAGACTAGACCTACACTCCTATAACCACTAAATCTCCTTCTCACATCCTTGATGGCCCAAAAATGTACTTAAACCCTCCAAAAGACCATAACTTATACTCTGGGAGTCCGTTTTGCCTCTACCATATATCAAATCGAAGCTTCTGACTAGATCCACACATCTGTGACCAAAAGGAACACCTTATCACGTTCTTAAAGACCCAAAAGGTCCTTACGTCTTCCAAATGACCATAACTTCTACTCTAGGTGTCCGTTTCACCTCTACCACATATCAAATTAAATTTTATGACTAGCTCTACACATCTGTGACCACCATGAACAACGAAATAACCCTAATAAACCATGAATAACCCCATAAACCCTAAAAAACATAAAAAACCACACAAAACCCTAACAAACCCTAAAAAACACTAACAAACCCTAACACACACTAACAAACCCCAACAAACTCGAAAACCCCCTAAAAACATAACAAAACCTAAAAACCCCTAACAAACCCTAACAAGCCCTAACAAACCCCAAGAAGCACTAAGAAACCCCAATAAACAAAAAAACCCAATGAAACCCTAAAAACCCTAAGAAATCATTAAAAAACCTAATATAACCCTAAAACCCCTAAAAACCCTAACAAAACCCTAAGAAAAACTAAGAAACACTAACACGCCCTAAGAAACCCTAGCACGCCCATATAAACCCTAACACACCCTCAGAAACCCTAGTAAACCCTTAGAAACCCCAACACTCCCATAGAAACCCTAACACTGACTGAAAATTATTTTTTTATTGAAAAAGGAGAAAAACCGAGGGGAACAATTCACGGGGGGCGAAAAAAATGAAGACCAAGTGCATCCTTTCGGATCACATTAACACACTCACACGGGAGGGAATTCAGACTGTCGAAAACAAGCAGGGTCTCCTCCGGCCTTCCCCCACTAGCCAAAACATCTGCCGCAAAGTTGGTTTCCCTTACACCATGATGGACCAGCTTACCCTGATAAGTCTCCACTCTGCATCTTCTGAGAACATACATCAAGTTCCATGGCACATCACATTCCCCTTTGAGGGACCGAACAAGAATCTCCGAATCGGATTCAACCTCCGTCACATGCAAACCTCTTCCTCTGCATAAAATGATACCTGAGAGGAGGGCTCTGAACTCCGCACCTAACGAAGTACCCGGTCCATAGTAAGCGCTAAAAGCGATATGAACTGAGCCCGAGCTATCCCTCAGGAGACCACCACCTCTCATAATCCCCCTCGAGCAGGAGCCATCCACATTGAGCTTTAAACCGCTGGTTGGAGGCTGCCACCGAAACCATCTCCCTGATTGTGGTGCCTGGGCCCCCCGTCCCTCAACCATATTTCCCAGAAAACCCGAATGCATGCCCTTCTTGAAGAGACCGGCCAGCTCAACTATAAGCAGCTTCATACGAACCTGTAGAGCCAGCAGTGAGCGCCTTCCTCCCAGCCTCACCTGATTGCGCGCTTCCCACAGAGTCCAGCAAATGGCAATCAGAGCAACCAAACCTGCAGAGCGTTCCTCATCCTTGTTACCCAAGGCGGACAGCCAAACCATAATGTAACCACTAACCGAAGGAATCCCGTCCACAGGTGCTCTAAACTGGGCGAACTGAGACCATAAGAACACTGCCCACTGCCCCTGAAAGAACAGGTGCAACGTAGTTTCCGCCGATGGATTCTCACAACAGAAACAACGTGAGGCCATGCTGATCCCCTTCTTCATAATGTTCTCCTCTGTGGGTACCGCTCGGTTTTGCACTCGCCACAGCAGGAAGTTCATCCTCGTCGGGATTTGCTTGCCCCACGTCCCACTATGAACTGTTTCTCTTATAGGTGCCCTCTGAGCGATTCTTCTGAAACCGTTCAAGTTGAAACGGCCCGAACCGGAAGCAGAGAAGCAACACCTGTCAGGCACATCACCCATAACCACGCCATTGAAGGATAGAAGCTGCGCAGGGTTAAGATTCACGTGGATGAACTCATAATCCTCACACGCATCCCTGAAAGAAATGGAAGGGTAAGGGCATCCCTCATAACCGAGTCGTTCTTCCAACCATGCATCGTCCCAGAAACTGATATCTCCGCGGCCAATCACCCATCTGGTGTGGCCATGCAGAACCTCCAAGTGTGAAGTGATGCACCTGGCGAGGGCCGTCATACAGAGCCTGCGTCGATCACCCTGTACTACGTACCTTGCCTTGTAGAATTTGGCCCAGAGGGACTTGCCCACTAACACTTCCCAAGCAAGCTTAGCTTGGAGACCCTGGATCGTTCCACCAATATCCCGAAGACCCACCCCTCCTTCCTCCACAGGTTGGGCCATCCTCTCCCAGGAAGCCCAGTGACATCTCCCCTCTCCTTTCGCATCCCATAGAAAACTCGTCATAATGCGAACAATCCTCTCCACCGTTCCCTTTGGTGGTTGGATGACAGCGAAGACGTACATGGGGATCGAGAGGAGGACACTGTTGATTAAGGTGATCCTACCTCCATAGGAGAGTAACTTATTCTTCCAGTTGAAGATCCTCCCCAGTATGCGATCAACGCTGCCATTGAAGTGGGACTTCATAATCCTCCCGCATGTCAGGGGAACTCCTAAATACATGATGGGAAGCTGCCGTTGTCCGCATCCTAAGTCTTCTTGAATAGTTTTGCACCTCCGATCCGGGCACTTATTTGAGATGAACAGATGACTCTTGGACCTGCTAATATCCTGTCCACTTAGTTCCCCATATTGCGACATAATTCCCTTGAGTATCCTCAATGATCTCTTTCCTCCGTTCGTAAATATTAAGATGTCGTCCGCAAACATGAGGTGAGAAACAATGAGGGAACACCTTCTTCCTCGAAACGGTTTCAACCTCCCCTGCAGGGATTCCTTCTGCAGGTTCCTAGATAGGGAGTCCTGGGCAAGTACAAACAGAGGGGGGGAGAGTGGGTCGCCTTGTCGGACCCCCCTTACTGATTTAAAAAAACCGAAACACCTGCCATGAAGAGAGATAGAGATCCATGGAGAGGCAAAGCACCTAAAGCATAAATCACAAAAGGACTCTCGAAATCCGAAGCCCCTCATCACCCGCAGTATGAAACTCCATTCTAGCTTGTCATAAGCTTTGCATATATCCACCTGCCATATCATATTAGAACCCACAGCTCGCTTGTTCAGATCCTGAACCAATTCACTAGCAATCGCAACCGCCCCCTGAATACCCCTCCCCTGGATGAAGCTGTGCTGCTCCTCAGAAACCAGCCTTGGAATCACATTTGCTAATCTCCTGCTAATGGTTGTTGCCAAGATCTTATAAGATACGTTACACAGGCAAATGGGTCTGAACTGACTAAAGATAGTGGGATCCTTAACCTTCGGAATCAGAACCACCCTCGAGGAGACAATCCCTCTACACAGAGGAGCTCCCCGAAAGAAGTCACCGATGGCTTCAACCACACAAGGTCCCACCACATCCCATGCAGCACAGTAAAAAGAAGCCGGGAAACCATCAGGGCCTGGGGCGCTCTCCTTCGGCATGCTACCCAGGGCCTCCTTAATTTCCTTCTCGTCTGGAATTCTGGACAGCTGCTCGCTCTCAGAGAGGGATACCAAGCAAGGTAGATTGTCCAAGAAAGAAGATGCCCCTAAAGACTCCCTACGAAACCCAGACGAGGTATCACCTGCCCAAATGCCTTCAAAGTGTTTCAACGCAATCTTACCAGCCTCCATAACATCCGAAGTGAACTCCCCATCATCTTTTTTTATGTTGATCTTCGAGGTCCTCCTTTCTTTGATGGAGGCTTGAAAGAAGGAGCTGTTGCGGTCTCCCTCTTTAAGCCATCGCACATGGGACCGTTGAGCATAAACCCTTTCCATCTCCAAAAGTTTCTCCACCAGAATAGCATTCCTATCACATAGCTTAGTGAAGGTATTCTCATCCCAGGACACCTGTAGACTCTCCTCCAGCCTGTGAACTTCCTCTTGTAAGTTGGATATTCCATTGGTCCTGTCAGGTTGCTCCACAAGCCATTTCTTTATACCCATCTTTAACCTTTTGAGTCGGTTGGTCAGCCCATCCCATGATGACTTACCCTCCTCCAGGAGCCAAGAGGACCTTACCAGTTCCATGAACTCTTGGTTTGAATGCCACACACTCGAATAGTAAAAGGTCTGTCCAACCACACTTTCACGTTTTATCTCCAATAAAAGCGGTGCATGGTCCGATAGTATACGGGGGAGATGAGTAACTGAGGTCTTGGAGAACATGTCGAGCCCATGTAGATTAGTTAGCCACCTGTCCAGGCGGCACCAGACCCTACTCTGGCCTCTCCTGTTGTTGCACCAAGTGTATCGCGATCCTTCGAATCCTAGATCCATTAGTCCCGCCTGCAACACACATTCCTTAAAATCCATCATCCCATCAAGAGAAGCACCCCTTCCTCCTTTTTTCTCCAAAGGTTCCATGACAATCTTAAAATCACCCCCCACAAACCATGGCAACGGCCCTGCCTGAACCTCTTTCAAGTGGGTCCATAGCTCCCTCCTTTCCAATGGTTTATTGCTCGCATAAACCAAGGAGAAAAGTACATTGATACCATTCAGTTGGATCTTAACATCGATACACTACTTGGTCACCTTAACAACCTCCACCAGAAGAGGGTCTCTCCAACCCACCCAAATCTGGGCATTAGTAGGTCCGCCCTGGAAACTGTTTGGAAAACCCAGTTTTCTCACAACATGCTGCGCCTTACAGGCATCCAACTTTGGTTCAAGAATCACCAACAAAGAAGCTTTGGCCTTCCTACCCTCCAGCGAAATGAGGGCCCTCTTCGCCTGAGCCCCTAGCCCACGGGCATTCCATAAAATAACTGAAAGCATTAAAGGATCGACTTGCGGGCCTTCGGAATCACCGGCGAGTCCAGGCCATGCAGAGCGAGCAGACCCTTCCCCTTAGCCTTCGAGCGAGTGATTGGTCCAGACACGATAGACTCGTCTCTCCCCCGTGGTCCGTCCAGCAGACCCTCGCTACTCAAAACATCCAGTTCTTCCAGCCGAGGCCTTCTACCAGATGGAAACCGAGGATGCTCATCACCAAACCCCCCCCTGGCACAACGACATCCAAACCCTTCGTTGCGGCGACCAGCGTGAGGCTACCACTTCCTTAGAAACCATAGCAATCCCTTAGAATCCCTAACCCACCAATAAAAACTCTATACCACCCTTACAAACCCTAAAACACCCATATAAATCCTAACAAACCCTTACACACCGTAAATCACTCTTATAAGAACTAATAAATCCTAACAATACCTAAGCACCAATAATCAACCATAATAAACCATAATAAATCTTAAAGCCCACTAATAAACCCTAATAAACACTAATAAATCATAATGAACCCTAAAACCCCTATTAGACACCAATAAAATCTAAAAAATACCTAAAAACCAAATATAAAACAAAAACGCTATTAAACAATTCATAATGCTAATATTCACAACAAAACCCTAACAAACCCATCAAAACCTGAAGAAACCCTATAAAACCATAAAAATATAAAAAACCCTAAAAACCCTAAAAAACCCTAAAAACCCTAAAAATCCTAAAAAACCCTAAAAAACCCAAAGAAAACCGAAAACCCCTTAAAAATTGAAAAATCTAAAAAAACCCGAAAACAAACCTAAAAACCCTAAAAAGTCTTAAAAAGCCTAAAAACCCCCTAAAAAACCTAAAAACCACTAAAAACTCTAGAAATCCCCTAAAAGCCTAAAAATGTCTAACAAAGCCCTAACCAACCCTATTAAACCCTTAAAAACCCTAAAACACCCGTAGAAAACCCTAAAAACCCCGTAGCAAACCCTAAAAATCTCAGAAGAAACCTTAATACACCTTAAAGAAACCTAAAAACCCTAAAAACCACAAAGAACCCTAAAAATCCACTAAATCCACTAACAACGCTACATAAACCCTATCAATTGCAACAAAATCCCGAAAAATTCTTCAAAACCCACCAAATGCAATAAAACCCCAAAAAATGTTAAAATAACTCAAACAAAGCATCAAAAATCCAAACAAACCCATAAACCCCCAAAAATGCATAAAACCCCTAACAACTCAAACAAACCGTAACAAACCCTAAAAACCCTAAAAAAACCTAGCAAACCCCAACAACCACTAATCACCCCTAAGAACCACTAATAAACCCTAATAACCTATAAAACAGAATATTAAACCCTAAAACCATAATAAACACTCATAAATCGCAATAACATATAATAAAACCTAACAAACACTATTAGACCCTAATAAATGCTACAAAATCCCTAAAACCCCTAATATACAATAAAAACACTATTAAACAATAATAAACCCTAATAATCACTAAAAACCCTAACAAACCTGACAAAAAGCAAAAATAACTCCAAATAATAGCCTACAAAGCCCTACAACCTGTTAATAAACCCTAACAAACCCTATTAACCCCAAAATTAATCGTAACAAACAATAAAATCCCCAAATAAATCATAAAAAATCCTAACAATGCCAAAAAAATCGTAATGACCTCAAACAAACCATAACAAACCTCTAATAAACCGCAATAAACCCCAACAAAGCATGATAAACCCTAATAAATTGTAATAAACCCAAATACTCATTACTAAACCCTAATAAATAAAATATACCCTATTAAACCCTAATTAATCCCAAATAACCCAAAAAAGTGTTGATAAACCCTAAAAAAAGTTATTAATGCCTACAAAATCCCAATAAAACCCTAAAATACAATAAAAGGCTAATAAACTGTAACAAATCCTAAAGAGCACTAATAAAACCAAAAGAACATTAATAAACCCTAAAGAACCATATTAAACTCTAAAGAACACTAAAATTCCATAAAGAACCCAAAAAATGCTATAACAAATTATATAAAGCCTAAAAATCCTACAATTCCCAAAACAAACCCTAAAACACACTTAAAAATCCAAACAACCCCTATCAACCACAAAAAAACAAATAAACCCATAAAACCCACCAAAAACTGTTTAAAAGCCATCATATACAATAAAACCCCATAAACACCCATTAACAACCCTTAAAAACCCTAAAAACACTACAAACCATAAAAAAACATTATAACCCTAAAAGGCCTTCATATAGATACATAAACCCTAAAAACGTTACATAAACCCTAAAAAATGAAACAAAAACCCTAAAAACACAACATAAACCAAAAAAAGAAACAAAAACCCGAAATACACTAAATAAACCATAAAAGAACTACATAAACCCTAGAACTGTAACATAAACCCAAAAAAACACAACATAAACCCAAAACATCGCAACATAATCTTTAAAAAATACTACATATGACACGACCCGTCCTCGGGGCCCGTGTCGTGACTACCCCAAGCCCGCCTTCCATAGGCCAGGGGCTGGCGACTAGCACCAAGGCGTAAATCCCAACAAAAGGGAAGGCATTGCCTTTGAAAAGTAAACAAGCACCACAGAGTAAGCAAGCAGAAAAGTAAACACTAAGTAAAAACTATAACAGGCTGTGCTGAAAGAAAAAGGGGACGGAAATACAAGCCCATTTAATTCACGAATAAAAACGCCCAATTAAATGGCGCATTAAGAAATTAAGAAAACGCGTCAGTTGACTTTCATAAAGATGGGTTTTCGCGGGTGCGTTACTTAGCGGAAAGAAACGGCGGGGCTCGTGCGGGCCCCACCTCACAAATATCCTACCAAGAGGGTAGGATATATCTGGATAGCACCCTATCCGTATCGACTCAGCTTAAGATGATTTAAGTGGTTTCAAGTGGCTTCCAAGCGGCTTAAGTGAAATAAAATAAAGTTTGTCATACAATTATTTTATTTCTTAACTTTAAGCCCAAAAATTAAAAACCACAACCGAGAAAACGCAACTCCGGAAGAGGTATTTCTATGCAAATACTGGCACTGCGATTTTGTAAAGACCCGTAAATTCCAAGGAAATTTTTTTCCTAATTTGCTTTGGAATTTTACAAGAACGCAGTTTCTGACGGCACCTGATTCCGTGGCCCGGTGTGCCCGGAATCATTTTCCGAAGTTTGGCTCGGGTACGTTCAGTGAACGGATGAGCGGGTTTTTCTAACTTTTGAACCGGTGCCCGGAATCAAATTCTGAGGGCACCAATGAAATCACAGCGCCGATTTTTGCTTAGAAATTCCTCTTTCGGAGTTGCGTTTGCTCGGATGTGGTTTTTAATTTTTGGGCTTAAAGTTAAGAAATAAAATAATTTTACGACAACTTTATTTTATTTCACTTAAGCCACTTGGAAGCCACTTGAAGACACTTAAAAGCGGCTTAAACTGAGTTGAACCGGATAGGGTACTATCTAGAAATATCCTACCCTCTTGGTAGGATATTTGTGAGGTGGGGCCCGCACGAGCCCCGCAGTTTCTTTCTGCTAAGTAACGCACCCGCGAAAACCCGTCATTATGAAAGTCAACTGACGCGTTTTCTTAAATTCTTAATAGACCATTTAATTGGGCGGTTTATTTCGTAAATTAAATGAGTTGTTTCTTTCGTTGAATTAATTCTACGAATTAATGGTTCGTTTCTTATCTTTTGAAATTCAAATGTTTAGTTGTGTAAATAAAATAAGGCTTAAGCTTATTTTATTTGGGGTTGGTCTCCTTTGCCACCTTGAGAGATTTTTGAGAAGCTCACTGCATCTTCTTCAACCTTGACGAAGAACACTTAAGCTCCGACGAAGAACGCCGCTTCTCTTCTTCATAGCCGGTGTGTTTCCGAAGATCGACGACGCCGCTTCTTCGATCTTCTTCCCGTGTCAACAAAAGGAGACGCTGTTTCCTCCTCGGACTATCTCCGTCAGCTTACGAAGCTTCTCCAGCGACGTACCTCTTTGGACGCACCTCGACGTCAACGGAAACGATGTTCGATTTCCGCGATGCCCGACCTCCGCGACGCTAGTCTTCCGCGACTTGATTGGCGTGCTCCACACTTGAATCTGAGGTAGGGGATTGTTGATATTTTATTTATTTATTTTCCATTCTTGATTCTAGAATGTCGAACTTCGAGGATAAAGGATTAAATGTTATTTTCGAACAAGAGGGGGGGCCCGGACCGCACCAACACGGCCGAACCCCCCTCCAATATTCATAATTGTTTCCTTGAGGATGGAACGGGATGGCGTGGTGCCGTCGCACCACGCGGGAATCGCACGACAATTATTGCGCGACGTCGTGGAAAGAAATCCAAGAACGCGACGCCGTCGCGTCGCGTCGAAGAAAGTCAAAGGCGTCGCGGCCGGAGCGGGGCCGCGGCGGAGGGAAGCGATGCCGTCGCATCGCGCCGGACGGCATAGGCCGCGGCCGGTTCCGGGCCGTGGCGGAGCAAGATGACCGGCGGTCGGCACCGGGCCGCCGGTGTCGGCGAAGGGAGGACCTGTCGTCGCCGGTCCTTGCTGGCGAAATCGGCCGGCCAGTGTGGGCCGGTCGGACAGTGGAGACCGGGGGAATTAATTTCCCCCGGCCGGGTCTCAAAAGCGGCCACATTTAAGGGGTCGCGTTTCTCAAAGGGGGGGGGGCTTTGCCCCCCGCGCCGCCGCGCCGGACCGCGCCGCCGCACCGGCCCGCGCCGTCGCGCCGGGCCGGGTTTTCCGACCCGGGCCGGGTCGTCGGGCCGGGTCGCCGCCCGGGGCGGGCCGACCCAGTTCAGCCGACCCAGGGGGGTCGGGCCGGGCCCAGACCCCCAGTTTCGGACCACTTTCGGTCAAATGCACGTATCTTGGGCTACGGGCCTCCAAACGACTCGCCGTCAGCGGCAACGCGATCCTTGGATCGAGACGGTCGTTTCAGTATACTATACTCACGGTGCACCTTCCTTTTCGGGAGCCTACGTGGTTAAAACTCCATAGTTAAGCGTACTTGGCCTAGAGTAGTGATCAAGATGGGTGACCACCTTGGAAGTTTCCCTGGGTGGGTGTGGGACGAAAAGGCCAATAACTCTCAGACTGGGCATCCGATTGACGCGCCGTCTGTTGCGTTGAGTTCCTGTTGATGATACGGAACTTTTGGCATCCTTCGCCGAGATTTGGATGCAGATGGATAGTGGCCGGGTTGGATCGCACCAAAATCCAACTGGGCCCCTGGAACGGAAAAGCTGATATCTTTCAGACCAGACGTCCGTTTGACGAACCGTCAGCGGCGTTGGTGATCACATTGAGTAACGGTACCTATGAGTATACCCTATGGGAGTTCGGGGTACAGTTGAGATACGGCCGGGTTGGTTCACTCACGAAACCAACCGGGCCCCTGGGACGAAAAGGCTAATAACTCACAGACCGGGCGTCCGATTGACGCGCCGTATGTTGCGTTGAGACCCCTATGACGACGTGGTCCTTTGAGATACTTCTTTTCGGGACTTTTTGATACTTGGAGTATCGACCAGTAGCTCGTGGAGCGGACCCTCCCGGAGACGAGCGTGCGGAGTACGGAGACCGTGTAGCCGGCTGAGACCTGACGACTGCTTGACCGACTCGACTTGGAGTGAGTCGACTAGACCAGTGGACGGAGCGCCCGATATTTGGCGACAGACCCACGACAGACGGAGCGCCCGGTAGTTGGCTGCAAACCCGCGGTACTCGACAGGAGGAGTACCTCTATAGGCTATTAGTGGGAGCGCCCGGTATTTGGCGACAGACCCTCAGCGGACGGAGCGCCCGGTAGTTGGCCGCAAACCCGCAGTACTCGACAGGAGGAGTATCTCAGCAGTCTTAGGTTAGTGAGCAGTACCTCGGAGTCGTGACATGACCACTGTACACTCCAGAGACGGAGCTCTTCATCAGTTACGGTTTCGATAATGAAAATCCTGGTTTGAGCTGAGACTTTTGACCTTTGTGTTTCCCTCATGATTGAGATGGGTCACTTGATAAATTAGGTATATGTATGGGCATATACCTGGGTAGTGGTTATCCGTTTATTTCACAATCCTTGTGTTTCCTCATGATTGGGATGGGTTACTTGATAACTTAGGTATATGTATGGGCATATATCTAAGTAGAGGTTATCTGTTGAGATCTTCTTATGGTTATCCTTGTTGGTATAGTGAGACCATGAGGGTCTCGGGGTCCCTAATGAGTATCGTTATACTCACCCCTGCACGGGCTATGCCCGCACCTCGTTGTGTTGGTTGCAGACGATGGGCAGTGCTGACGGAGGCCGAGTGTTCGAGGACTGGACGGTACCCGGAGGTGGACTACACGACGAGTCAGTACCCGGAGGTGGACTACGCGACGAGACGACTCACAGAGGAGGTTGACGGATGAGAGCGTGGAGGAGGCTATCTGTACCTACCCTTCAGGTAGGATCCGTGGTGGATGACCAGGAGCTGCGCTATCTGTATCTACCCTTCAGGTAGGACATGAGGAGGACGACCCAGGAGCTGCTTCCCTCTTCCAGCTTTTTGTCTTTTTGCTGTTGTACCTTGTTCAGTTGTAGTTGTACTTTCTTTTGGTTTTGTATTCTGGCCCATTTACTTTTCATATTTTCTTTTGTACTTAGTGTTTTGTTTCCGCTTGTACTTTGTGGTGCTTGTTTTCTTTTATAAAGGCAATGCCTTCCCAGTTATCAGGATTTTATGCCTTTGGTGCTAGTCGCCAGCCCCTGGCCTATGGAAGGCGGGCTTGGGATAGTCACGGCACGGGCCCCGAGGATGAGTCGTGACAAATTGGTATCGGAGGAGTTCGATTCTACCGCAAAACTTATAACTCTGATGTTTCTTTCTGTGAAGCAATAGTGTTAAGAGTACCGAGTGTGGTTTTCAGTTCGGGGAGTCCAGTGTTGGTGCGGGCGGCCGACGTATCCATACACCAGGACCCTGACAACTAATTTCCATCTTTGTGCACGAAAACACTGATTGCGTGTGTGTTTTCAAAGGTTTTCCCTTAAAACAGCTCAACCAGGTCAGCTCACCAGGTATAATCCTTTGACCGTGTTACGTTGTTTCTTTTAGGATGCCTTTTCTCGGATGACCAGCTAGGGCCAGATGGATGTGCGTGCTGACAGTCTGTCGAGTGACGAGTCTTCGGTACAGGGCCCTCTTACAGTTGAGGCACCAGTGGAGGCACCAGCGGTACTACCATACGTTGGGCCACCGATGCAACCATCCCCAGCAGTAGGCGATGCACGCTACTTGAGTGCGCTGCACGAGTTCCAGCGCCAGAGGCCACCCAGGTTCTGGGGAGAGACGGAACCGCAGGCGGCTGAGGATTGGCTGGAGGCTGTGGTGAGATTCTTCAGGCTAGTGGGGACACCGACAGACTTCATGGTGATCCTTGATGCCGGCCTCCTTCAGGCAGCAGCAGGCAGGTGGTGGAGCCACTGGTTCCAAATTTACGACGGGATGACCTTCGCATGGGAAGACTTCAAGACCTTCTTTAGGGTGGAGTTTGTTCCAGTAGCTCTACACCCCGAGCGTGTACAGGAGATTCTACCTTTTCCGCAGGGTTTCCGATCAGTTGCTGAGTCATCTATGGGCAGTAGACAGATGATGCAGAGGTCCAGGAGGACCAGACCAGCAGTTGGACGATCTCAGGTTTTAGGACCAGTGGTGCGGGGCACCCGGGGTGGGAACATAGATAGGAGTGCCAGAAGAAGGGTGTGTTACTCATGCGGAGGAAAGGGTCACCTGGCACGTGACTGTCCGAATCCTCGTACGGTTGATCAGCGGGTGTTGGAGGAGCCACCAAGACAGAAGCAGCAGCTGGTGCTTGAGCAACAGCCGAGCAGTGGACAAGGCAGTAGAGCTCCGAGAGCAGGTGGGCAGGAGAGGAACTAGTGGATACGTCCTTTGTACTTCTAATTCCATGTTTCTTTTGTATTCGTGTCTTTGTACTATGAGCTGCAATAATAAAAAGACACTTATCTTGTGATGTTTTCTTTCCTGTCCTTTTTGTTTGGTTGATACTGAGTGGTCCTGGTTAAGATTGTTGACTTGACCCTCACTTTCGAAGTTTCTACTGGGGGAGACCCAGTGACCTCACACTGATGCCGACAGTGTGACTCGACCCTTGGAGGCGAGAGTGAAAGTTGGATCTCTTAGTAGTTACGTCGAGGCCTTACGACGTCATCCATGGCATGAATGCATCATTTATGTCAGGATTAACGGTATTAGGAAATGAATGTGGTTCATCCAGGGGATGAGACCAGATTTCTATTATCGGCAATGAAGAAATCATAGCAGCTCTTGTGAGACTAAAGGAGGTGCAGTTCATCCAGGAACGGATGAAGACTGCACAATGCAGTAAGAAACAGGAAACCGGTGCCAGTCTTAGAGACTCGGGCATGTTAAATGTTTCAAGAAGAGGTATCTTTAAATAGAGATGAGTCTGCGAAGCGGCAGACGTGGAGGCAGAGCTAGGAGAGCAGCATGAGGTGGTGTACATCCTAACATGGTACAACCACCCGCCTTAGTTATTCCCGCCAGGCTCAAGGAGCTGGAGGGAGGAGGAAGAGTGCGGCTGCATGCGGTCAAGGAGTGTGACCCAATAGCTCTAGAAATGATTAAAGGGACAGTCTATGTCCACTACTAGCTAATGTAGTAACAGACGTCGATATGAATCATTCCTCGCTTTCATAAATCTTGTTCCAGACCTAGAGTTTCTGGTAAGCCGTGGACTTGACCCTCACGTCTGGAGATACCTTGGGAGAGACTCGATAATCACACTTATGCCGACGGTGTTGTCAGACCCTCGAGGCGAGAGTTCTGGATGTAATCTCTTGGTGGCAGCGTCGAGGACTTACGACGTTAGTTTGAGTATGGAATGGGCAATAACTGTTCATACTCAAATTGATGGTTTTAGGCAAACATCGGGATGGGTTTTCCTTGGTCGGCGGAAAAGGAAACCCCAGGCAGAGCAGGGTAACTCTTGCACAGGAGGGTGCGACCGATCACTCTTGAGTCGGTCAACCTTACCCTTGTAGCAGCTGTTATTTTGAGTTTCAGTTCTAACAGAAATAGATACCTCTGGAGTTCGAGGATGACGATCACGTCTTCTTACGGGTCTCGCCTCGACGAGGTTTATGGAGATTTGGCCTGGGAGGAAAGTTATCTCCGAGGTTCAACGGACCTTTCTAGGTCCTCAGCTGGGTAGGCGAGGTGGTTTACCGCTTGGCCCATCCACTTCAGTTGCACTAGGTGCACGGATATTTCCACGTATCTCACCTGAGGAGATATGTGCTCGACCCTTCGCATATCATCGACCATGAGGAGCTGGACGATGGCGATGAGGTGTTTTTCGCGGAGGTTCCAGTGGGGATCGAGGATCGACAGGAGCAGATCTTACGAGGATGATCGATTCCTCGGGTGTGCTTTCTTTGGCAGTACGGAACCTCCAGGTGAGCACATGGGAGCGGAAGGCTCAGATGCGTGCTCAGTACCGCCTTTGTATCCCTAACTTTGTGGTGAAGCATTACGGGGACGTAAAGCCCTTTGGTGGGAGTAATGTAAAGACCCGTAAATTCCAAGGAAATTTTTTTCTTAATTTTCTTTGGAATTTTACAAGAACACAGTTTCTGACGGCACCTGATTCCGAGGCCCGGTGTGCCCGGAATCATTTTCTGAAGTTTGGCTCGGGTACGTTCAGTGAACGGACGAGCAGGTTTTTCTAACTTTTGAACCGGTGCCCGGAATCGAATACTGAGGGAACCGATGAAATCGCAGTGCCGATTTTTGCTTAGAAACGCCTCTTCCGGAGTTGCGTTTGCTCGGGTGTGGTTTTTAATTTTTGGTCTTAAAGTTAAGAAATAAAATAATTTTACGACAACTTTATTTTATTTCACTTAAGCCACTTGGAAGCCACTTGAAGCCACATAAAAGCGGCTTAAACTGAGTTGAACCGGATAGGGTACTATCCAGAAATATCCTACCCTCTTGGTCAGATATTTGTGAGGTGGGGCCCGCACGAGTCCCGCCGTTTCTTTCCACTAAGTAACGCACCCGCGAAAACCCGTCATTATGAAAGTCAACTGACGCGTTTTCTTAAATTCTTAACAGACCATTTAATTGGGCGGTTTATTTCGTAAATTAATTGAGTTGTTTCTTTCGTTGAATTAATTCTACGAATTAATGGTTCGTTTCTTATCTTTTGAAATTCAAATGTTTAGTTGTGTAAATAAAACAAGGCTTAAGCTTATTTTATTTTGGGTTGGTCTCCTTTGCCACCTTGAGAGATTTTTGAGAAACTCTCTCCATCTTCTTCAACCTTGACGAAGAACACTTAAGCTCCGATGAAGAACGCCGCTTCCCTTCTTCATAGCCGGTGTGTTTCCGAAGATCGACGACGCCGCTTCTTTGATCTTCTTCCCGTGTCAACGAAAGGAGACGTCGTTTCCTCCTCGAACTATCTCCGTCAGTTTACGAAGCTTCTCCAGCGACGTACCTCTTCGGATGCACCTCGACGTCAACGGAAACGACGTTCGATTTCCGCGACGCCCGACCTCCGCGACGCTAGTCTTCTGCAGCTTGATTGGCGTGCTCCGCACTTGAATCCGAGGTAGGGGATTGTTGATATTTTATTTATTTATTTTCCATTCTTGATTCTAGAATGTCGAACTTCGAGGATAAAGGATTAAATGTTATTGTCTAACGAGAGGGGGGGCCCGGACCGCACCAACACGGCCGAACCCCCCTCCTATGTTCATAATTGTTTCCTTGCAGATGGAACGGGATGGCGTGGTGCCGTCGCACCACGCGGGAATCGCACGACAATTATTGCGTGGCGCCGTGGAAAGAAATCAAAGAACGCGACGCCGTCGCGTCGCGTCGAAGAAAGTCAAAGGCGCCGCGACCGGAGTGGGGCCGTGGCGGAGGGAAGCGATGCCGTCGCATCGCGCCGGACGGCATAGGTCGCGGCCGGTTCTGGGCCGCGGCGGAGCAAGATGACCGGTGGCCGACACCGGGCCGCCGGTGTCGGCGAAGGGAGGACTGGTCGTCGCCGGTCCTTGCTGGCGAAACCGGCCGGCCAGTGCGGGCCGGTCGGATAGTGGAGACCGGGGGAATTAATTTCCCCCGGCCGGGTCTCAAAAGCGGCCCTATTTAAGGGGCAGCGGTTCTCAAGGGGGGGGGGGCTTTGCCCCCCGCGCGCGGCACCCGAACGGCGCCCGGGCCGCGCCGCCGCGCCGGGCCGGGTTTTCCGAGCCGGGCCGGGTCGTCGGGCCGGGTCGCCGCCCGGGGCGGGCCGACCCGGTTCGGCCGACCCAGGGGGGGGGGGGGGTCGGCCCAGGTCGGCCCGGGCCCAGACCCCCAGTTTCGGACCACTTTCGGTCAAATTCCCGTATCTTGTGCTACGGGCATCCAAACGACTCGCCGTCAGTGGCAACACGATCCTTGGATCGAGACGGTCGTTTCGGTATACTATACTCAAGGTGCACCTTCCTTTTCGGGAACCTACATGGTTAAAACTCCATAGTTAAGCGTGATTGGCCTAGAGTAGTGATCAGGATGGGTGACCTCCTGGGAAGTTTCCCAGGGTGGGTGTGGGACGAAAAAGCCAATAACTCTCAGACCGGGCATCCGATTGACGCGCCGTCTGTTGCGTTGAGTTCCTGCTGATGATACGGAACTTTTGGCATCCTTAGCCGAGATTTGGATGCATAAGGATAGTGGCCGGGTTGGATCGCACCAAAATCCAACCGGGCCCCTGGAACGGAAAAGCTGATATCTTTCAGACCAGACGTCCGTTTGACGAACTGTCAGCGGCGTTGGTGATAACGTTGAGTAACGGTCCCTATGAGTATACCCTATGGGAGTTCGGGGTACAGTTGAGATACGGCCGGGTTGGTTCACTCACGAAACCAACCGGGCCCCTGGGACGAAAAGGCTAATAACTCACAGATCGGGCGTCCGATTGACGCGCCGTCTGTTGCGTTGAGACCCCTATGACGAGGTGGTCCTTTGAGATACTTCTTTGCGGGACTTTGTGATACTTGGAGTATTGACCAGTAGCTCGTGGAGCGGACCCTGCCGGAGACGAGCGTGCGGAGTACGGAGACCGTGTAGTCAGCTGAGACCTGACGTCTGCTTGACCGACTCGACTTGGAGTGAGTCGACTAGCCCAGTGGACGGAGCGCCCGGTATTTGGCGACAGACCCACGACGGACGGAGCGCCCGGTAGTTGGCAGAAAACCCGCGGTACTCGACAGGAGGAGTACCTCTGTAGGCTATTAGTAGGAGCGCCCAGTATTTGGCGACAGACCCTCAGCGGACGGAGCGCCCGGTAGTTGGCCGCAAACCCGCATTACTCGACAGGAGGAGTACCTCAGCAGTCTTAGGTTAGTGAGAAGTACCTCGGAGTCGTGACAGGACCACTGTACACTCTAGAGAGGGATCTCTTCAGCAGTTACGGTTTCGATAATGAAAATCCTGGTTTGAGCTGAGACTTTTGACCTTTGTGTTTACCTCATGATTGAGATGGGTCACTTGATAACTTAGGTATATATATGGGCATATACCTGGGTAGTGGTTATCCGTTGATTTCACAATCCTTGTGTTTCCTCATGATTGATATGGGTTACTTGATAACTTAGGTATATGTATGGGCATATATCTAAGTAGAGGTTATCTGTTGAGATCTTCTTGTGGTTATCCTTGTTGGTTTAGGGAGACCTTGAGGGTCTCGGGGTCCCTAACGAGTATCGTTATACTCACCCCTGCACGGGCTATGCCCGCACCTCGTTGTGTTGGTTGCAGACGACGGGCAGTGCTGACGGAGGCCGAGTGTTCGAGGACTGGACGGTACCCGGAGGTGGACAACACGACGAGTCAGTACCCGGAGGTGGACTACGCGGCGAGACGACTCACGGAGGAGGTTGACGGACGAGAGCGTGGAGGAGGCTATATGTACCTACCCTTCAGGTAGGATCCGTGGTGGACGACCAGGAGCTGCGCTATCTGTACCTAACCTTCAGGTAGGACATGAGGAGGACGACCCAGGAGCTGCTTCCCTCTTCCAGCTGTTTGTCTTTTTTCTGTTGTACCTTGTTTAGTTGTAGTTGTACTTTCTTTTTGGTTTGTATTCTGGCCCATTTACTTTTCAGCTTTTCTTTTGTACTTAGTGTTTTGTTTCTGCTTGTACTCTGTGGTGCTTGTTTTCTTTTATAAAGGCAATGCCTTCCCAGTTATCAGGATTTTACGCCTTTGGTGCTAGTCGCCAGCCCCTGGCCTATGGAAGGCGGGCTTGGGGTAGTCACGGCACGGGCCCCGAGGACAGGTCGTGACAGATTTCATCAGTTCCCTCAGAATTCGATTCCGAGCACTGGTTCAAAAGTTAGAAAAACCCGCTCGTCCGTTCACCGAACGTACCCAAGCCAAACTTCAGAAAATGATTCCGGGCACACCGGCCCTCGAAATCAGGTGCCGTCAGAAACTGCGTTCTTGTAAAATTCCAAAGAAAATTAAGAAAAAAAATACTTTGAAATTTACGGGTCTTTACATTACTCCCACCACAGGGCTTTACGTCCCCGTAAAGCTTCACCACAAACTTAGGGATACAAAGGCGGTACTGAGCACGCATCTGAGTCTCCCGCTCCAAAGTTCACTCCTGGAGGTTCCTGTGCTGCTATCTGAAGTGCACTAGAGGAATAAATCATCCACGTAGGACCCGCTCCTGTCGATCCTCGATCTCCACTGGGACCTCCGCAAAAGTCTCCCCATCATCAAAGACCATCTCTCCATGGTCAAAGATTTGCGTCGGGTCGTGCACGCATCTCCTCAGCAGAGATACGTGGAAGACGTCATGCACCCGGTGCAACTGAGGTGGTAGATCCAGGCGATAAGACACCTCGCCAATCCTAATGAGGACCTGGAAGGGTCCTATGAAGCGTGGAGACAACTCACCGCCTCGGCCAAATCTCTGTAATCCACGTCGAGGTGAGACATGCAAGAAGACGTGATCGCCATCCTCGAACTCAAGTGGCCTCCGCCTCCTGTCAGCAAAAGACTTCTGCTAGCTCTGAGCTATCCTCATCCGCTCCTAGATGACCTGGACCTTCTCTGGTCCTACAAGAGCTGTTGTGATTTCTTCTTTGCCGATAAGATAAATCTGGTCTCATCCCCTGGATGAACCACCTTCTTTGCCTAATACACTCAATCCCGACATGGATGATACTAATCCATACCAAGGATGACGTCATAAGGCCTCGACGCTACTACCAAGAGATCCAACCGTTACTCTCGCCCCCAAGGGATGAGTCACACTATCGGCATCAGTGTGTGGTAACTGGGTCTCCTCCAGTAGATGTCTCACAAGTGAGGGTCAAGTCAACAGTCTAAACTGGAACCTCTTAGTAACAACACAAAAGAGGATAGGAATGAAAACATCACAAAGGTATGCATCTTTTATTATTGCATCTCATAATACAAAGACACTACACAATAGCAACAAGGAACTAGAAGTAAAAAAGACGTATCCACTAGTTCTGCTCCTGTCCATATGCTCCCAGAGATCCATGATCGAAGGCCTCAACTACCTGATGTTGAGCTCTCCCATGTCCACCAAATACCTGCGGTCGGGGTGGACCTCCTGGTGGTGGTGGTGGCAACACCTCGAAGTGTCTCCCACCATCGGCTGCTCGGCCAGCTCCTCTGCCTCGTCCGCCTGCACCCTGCAGACCACCGTGGCCGAACCTCTGTCTGGGAGGTCTCTCTAACACGTGCTGCTCATCTGTAAGACGATTCGGGCAGTCTCGAGCCATGTGACCTCACCCGCTGCACGCGTAGAAATGCATTCCCCTTGTGTAGCTGGCTCTCCTTCGGGTGCCCCGCACAACCGAATCTTCATCCTGAGACTGCCCATCTGATGGTCTAGCCTGTTTGAACCTCTGCGTCACCTGTCTACTGCCAGCTGCAGAAGACCCTGCTACGGGCCGTACTACGGAGGGCCCTATCACTGGAGCCTGCTCGGTGAGAAAACTCTCCACTAGAAGGGCTCTCTCCAACACCTCTGCCTGAGTCGGAATGTTGAGGGAGATCATCGAAGCCCTGATCTCATGCCTCAGTCCCTGCTCGAAGGTCCGGGCCCGGAAGAATGGGTCTCGTACCATATCTGTGGTGTAGCACGAGAGATCAGTAAATCTCGCCGAGTACTGGGCCACTGTCAAGCTTCCCTGCCGCAGCTGAAGAAGCTCCTGAATGCGCACCACACGGAGGGTGGCTGGGACGAACTCGGAGCAGAAGATGCTCTCAAAGTCCGTCCAGAGAAGAGATGTCTCGTCGTGCACCTGGAGCATCAAGCTCCACCATCGGCCCGCTGCTGCGTGTAGTAGGCTCGCCGCGAGGATCACCATGAGGTCTGCTGGTGTCCTCACTAGCCTGAAAACTCGCACCACTGCCTCCAGCCAGTCCTCGGCTGCCTGGGGGTCTATCTCCCCGCTGAACCTGGGCGGTCGCTGACACTGAAACTCATGCAGTGTGCTAAGGTGACGTGCATCATCAGCGGCTGGGGCTGGTAGCATCGGTGGCTCAGCGGGTAAAGGTACCGCAGATGCCTCTGCTGACAAGGAGCCCTGCACCGAGGCCTCATCGCTCGGTGGGCTGTCATCTCACTCCACTCTCGGAACCCTAGATGGATTCCATCGTGGGTCCATCCTGAAAAGAAGCAGGTGCGCCACAATCAGAACTGTATACCTGGTGAGCTGACACAAGTAATCACAAAGAAAACATTAACACACATGCAATCAGTGTTTTCGTGCATTAAGTCGGAAATCAGAAGTTAGGGTCCTGGTGTACGGATACGTCGGCCGCCGTACCAACACTGGACTCCCTGGACTGATAACCACACCCAATACGCTAAACACTATTGCTTCACATAGAAGGAAGATCAGAGTCTGCGGTAGAACCGACCACCTCTGATACCAATTTGTCATGACCCGTCCTCGGGGCCCGTGTCGTGACTACCCCAAGCCCGCATTCCATAGGCCAGAGGCTGGCGACTAGCACCAAGGCGTAAATCACAACAAAAGGGAAGGCATTGCCTTTGAAAAGTAAACAAGCACCACAGAGTAAGGTAGCGGAAAAGTAAACACTAAGTAAAAACTGTAACAGGCTGTGCTGAAAGAAAAAGGGGCTGGAAATACAAGCCCAACTGTAAAGTACAACTGAAAGGGAAAAACAACAACTGAAAAGAAAAGCCGCAGCGTCGAGCCGTCCTCTGGAAGTCCCACCTATAGGGTGGGTACAGATAGCCTCCACAGCTCCTCAGTCTAGCCGTCCGTTCCAAGTACGTCCCGCCCAGTGGTCCACCTCCAGGTACCGTCCTGCTCCGCACGCCTCCACCTCGATCAGCGCTGCCCGTCGTCTGCAACCAACACCACGAAGTGCGGGCATAGCCCGTGAAAGGGTGAGTATAAGCTACTCAGTAGGGACCCCAAGACCCCCGAAGGTCTCCCAGAATCCACAAAGGATAATCCACAAAAGAAAGATACAATCACGAAGTAACAACCGACACTGCTTAGGTATATGCCCATACATATACCTAAGTCATCAATCCCTGTTCGGCTCCAACATCCGAGCCCAAGAACAACCCAGTCCACACAGGAAAGCAAACGTAAATCCACACAGGATAGCACAACACAATCCAAAAAGGAGAGCAAAACGTAAATCCACACAGGATAGTTCAACACAATCCACAAAGGTGAGTAAACAGTAAATCCACACAGGATAGTTCAACACAATCCACAAAGGAGAGTAAACAGTAAATCCACACAGGATAGTTCAACACAATCCACAAAGGAGAGTAAACAGTAAATCCACACAGGATAGTTCAACACAATCCACAAAGGAGAGTAAACAGCAAATCCACACAGGATAGTTCAACACAATCCACAAAGGAGAGTAACACTGGATTCAGCTCACACAGGTATACATCATCGAAAAGGTGAAAGAGATGATCAGACATAGATACTGAATCATCTAAGCTGAGACCCACATAGGATACAAGGCCAGCACTGAATCATCAAAGCTGGGACCCACATAGGATACAAGACCTGTACAGCTAGGACCCACATAGGATACAAGACCAGCTGTCTTCATTGATTCATCTATACTGGGACCCTCATATGATACAAGACCAGTATTGAATCATCTAAGATGGGACCCACATAGGATACAAGACCAGCACAGCTAGGACCCACATAGGATACAAGACCAGCTGTCTTCATTGATTTATCTATACTGGGACCCACATAGGATACAAGACCAGTATTGAATCATCTAAGCTGGGACCCACATAGGATACAAGACCAGCACAGTTAGGACCCACATAGAATACAAGACCAGCTGTCTTCATTGATTCATCTATACTAGGACCCACATAGGATACAAGACCATTATTGAATCATCTAAGCTGGGACACACATAGGATAGAAGACCAGCACAACTAGGACCCACATAGGATACAAGACCAGCTGTCTTCATTGATTCATCTATACTGGGAACCACATAGGATACAAGACCAGTATTGAATCATCTAAGCTGGGACCCACATTGGATACAAGACCAGCACGACTCAGACCCACATAGGATACAAGACCAGCTGTCTTCATCGTCGCAGTCCACTGAGGATCTTTGCACAGTGGTCGTCGTCGAAGTCGCAGCCAGCTCTAGGGTTCCCGCACATAGCAAGCTCGTTCGGGAGGGTCCGCTCCACGAGCCGAAAGGCTGATACATCAACTGTCACATAGCCTGATGTTGATGTATCCAAAAGTTCTGTGTCGTTAACAGGAACTCAACGCAACAGACGGCGCGTCAATCGAACGCCCGGTCTGAGAGATATTGGCTTTTTTGTCCTAGGGGCCCGGTTGGTTTTTAAGGCAAAACCAACCCGACTGTACTCCACCTGCATCCAAACCTCGAGCGGAGTGAGCCAAAATATCCGTCTCACTTAGAGGAATACAACAAAGCTGACGGCACGTCAATCGGATGCCCGTAGCTCAAGATATGAGCGTTTCCGCTCCGAGGGCCTGGTTGGTTTCGTGTACGAACCAACCCGGCCGAACCCAAAGTATTCCAAAAACTTGAGTACGATATACCTAAACGACCGTCTCGATCCAAGGATCGATTTTCCGCTGACGGTGCATCGTTCGGAGGCTCGTAGCTCATGTTATGGGCATTTGATCGAAAATGGTCCGAAGACGGGGGGTCCGGGCGGGGGCAGCGCCCCGCGGCACCCAGGCGCTCGGCCGCCGGGCCGAGCCGAGCCAGGCCGGTCCGACTGGCCGGGCCACACCCTGGCCAGTCCGGACTTGGTCCGGCCGGGTTGGACCGGGTCAGGTCGACCCAATTCGGCCGACCCAGGGGGGGGGGGGGGTGGGGTCGGCCCGGGCCCGGGCCCGGACCCCCCGTCTTCGGACCATTTTCAATCAAATGCCCGTAACATGATCTACGAGCCTCTAAACGACACGCCGGCAGCGGAAACTCAATCCTTGGATCGAGACGGT
Organism: Viscum album; assembly: GCA_963277665.1. Lineage (NCBI taxonomy): Eukaryota > Viridiplantae > Streptophyta > Magnoliopsida > Santalales > Viscaceae > Viscum > Viscum album. The sequence goes on along the minus strand of CAUJRU010000020.1, from coordinate 4,276,708 downwards.
CGTTTCGGTATATCGCACACAAGGTTTCGGAATACTTGGGTTCGGCCGAGTTGGTTCGTACACGAAACCCACTGGGCCCTCGGAGCAGAAACGCTCATATCTTGAGCTACGGGCGTCCGATTGACGTGTCGTCAGCTGTGTTGTATTCCTCTAAGTGATACAGATCGTTTGGATCACTCCGTCCATGGTTTGGATGCAGGCGGAGTACGATCGAGTTGGTTTTGCCTTAAAAACCAACCGGGCTCCTGGGACGAAAAAGCCAATATCTCTTAGACCGGGCGTCCGATTGACGCGCCGTCTGTTGCGTTGAGTTCCTGTTGACGACACAGAACTTTTGGATACATCAACTTCGGGCTATGTGACAGTTGATGTATCATCCTTTCGGCTCGTGGAGCGGACGCTCCCGAACGAGCTTGCTGTGTGTGGGAACCCTAGAGATGGCTGCGACTTCGACGACGACGACTGTGCAAAGATCCTCAGTGGACTGCGATGATGAAGACAACTGGTCTTGTATCCTATGTGGGTCCCAGCCGTGCTGGTCTTGTATCCTATGTGGGTCGCAACTTAGATGATTCAATACTTGTCTTGTATCCTATGTGGGTCCCAGTATAGATGAATCAATGAAGATAGCTGGTCTTGTATCCTATGTGGGTCCTAGCTGTGCTGGTCTTGTATCCTATGTGGGTCCCATCTTAGATGATTCAATACTGGTCTTGTATCCTATGTGGGTCCCAGTATAGATGAATCAATGAAGACAGCTGGTCTTGTATCCTATGTGGGTCCTAACTGTGCTGGTCTTGTATCCTATGTGGGTCCTAGCTTAGATGATTCAATACTGGTCTTGTATCCTATGTGGTTCCCAGTATAGATGAATCAATGAAGACAACTGGTCTTGTATCCTATGTGGGTCCTAGCTGTGCTGGTCTTGTATCCTATGTGGGTCCCAGCTTAGATGATTTAATACTGGTCTTGTATCCTATGTGGGTCCCAGTATAGATGAATCAATGAAGACAACTGGTCTTGTATCCTATGTGGGTCCTAGCTGTGCTGGTCTTATATCCTATGTGGGTCCCAGCTTTGATGATTCAGTGCTGGCCTTGTATCCTATGTGGGTCCCAGCTTAGATGATTCAGTATCTATGTCTGATCATCTCTTTCACCTTTTCGATGATGTATACCTGTGTGAGCTGAATCCAGTGTTACTCTCCTTTGTGTATTGTGTTAAACTATCCTGTGTGGATTTACTGTTTACTCTCCTTTGTGGATTGTGTTGAACTATCCTGTGTGGATTTACTGTTTACTCTCCTTTGTGGATTGTGTTGAACTATCCTGTGTGGATTTACTGTTTACTCTCCTTTGTGGATTGTGTTGAACTATCCTGTGTGGATTTATGTTTTGATCTCCTTTGTGGATTGTGTTGTGCTATCCTGTGTGGATTTACGTTTGCTTTCCTGTGTGGACTGGGTTGTGCTTGGGCTCGGATGTTGGAGCCGAACAGGGATTGATGACTTAGGTATATGTATGGGCATATACCTAAGCAGTGTCGGTTGTTACTTCGTGATTGTATATTTCCTTTTTGGATTATCCTTTGTGGATTCTGGGAGACCTTCGGGGGTCTCGGGGTCCCTACTGAGTAGCTTATACTCACCCCTGCACGGGCTATGCCCGCACTTCGTGGTGTTGGTTGCAGACGACGGGCATCGCTGATCGAGGTGGAGGCGTGCGGAGCAGGACGGTACCTGGTGGTGGACCACTGGGCGGGACATACTCGGAGCGGACGGCTGGACCGAGGAGCTGTGGAGGCTATCTGTACCCACCCATCAGGTGGGACTTCCAGAGGATGGCTCGACGCTGCAGCTTTTCTTTTCAGTTGCTGTTTTTCCCTTTCAGTTGTACTTTACAGTTGGGCTTGTATTTCCGACCCCTTTTTCTTTCAGCATAGCTTGTTACAGTTTTTACTTAGTGTTTACTTTTCCGCTTGCTTACTCTGTGGTGCTTGTTTACTTTTCAAAGGCAATGCCTTCCCTTTTGTTGGGATTTACACCTTGGTGATAGTTGCCAGCCCCTGGCCTATGGAAGGCGGGCTTCGGGTAGTCACGGCACGGGCCCCGAGGACGGGTCGTGACAACATAAAACCTAAAAGCACAATATAAACCCTAAATACACCACATGAACCCTAAAAACATCACATAAACCGTAAAAATGATACATAAATCCAAAAACTACTAACTAAACCCTAAAAATGATACATATACACTAAAAATGCTACAAAAAATCTCACAATGCTACACAAACCCTAAAAGGCTACAAAACCCTAAAGACGCTTCAAAACCCTCAAAAATATTAAACCCTAATATACCATAATATAAAAAATTAAAACCTAATAAACCCCTAATAAACCCCTAAAGAACCACTAAAGCCACTAACAACACAACATAAACCCTACCAATTGCTACAAAAAACCAAAAAATGCTTCAAAATAGAAAAAACGCAAAAAAAATCCCAAAAAATGAAAAAATAACCCTAAGAAAGCATAAAAAATCCAAACACACCCATAAAACCCAAAAAAACACATAAAACCCAAAAAAACTCCAACAAACCGTAACAAACCCTAAAACCCTAACAAAACCTAACAAACCCTAACAACCACTAATAACTCCTGAGAACCTGTAATAAACCCTAATAACCCCTAAAACCCACTATTAAACCTTAAAAACCCTAATAAACACTAATAAATCATAATAACCTGTAATAAACCCTAAAAAACTCTATTAGACCCTAATAAATGCTACAAAATCTCTAAAACCCCTAATATACAATAAAAACACTATTAAAGCATAATAAACCCTAATAATCACTAAAAACCCTAACAAACCCAACAAAACGTGAAAAAAATCACCATATAATTGCATAAAAAACCCTACAACCCACTAATAAACCCTAACAAACCCTAAAAAACCCTAATAACCCCAAAATAAATTGTAACAAACCCTTACAACCCCCAAATAAATCGTAACAAATCCTCACAATGCCAAATAAATCATAACAAACTAAAACAAACCATAACAAACCCCTAATAAACCGCAATAAACCCTAAAAATCCATAATAAACACTAATAAATTGTAACAAATCCTAATACACGTTACTAAATCCTAATAAATAAAATAAACCTTAATATACCCTAATAAATCCAAAAATAACCCTAGAAAAGGTTGATAAACCCTAGAAAAATCTATTAATGCCTACAAAAGCCCAATAAAACCCTAATATAAAATAGAAAATGCTAATAAACTATAACAAATCTTGAGGAACACTAATAAACCCTACAGAACCCTAATAAACCCTAAAGAACCATATTAAACTCTAAAGAACACTAAAAAACCCTAAAGAACCCAAAAAAATGTGAAAACACATTATATAAACCATAAAAACGACTACAATACCCAAACAAACCCTAAAACAAACTAAAAACCCTAACAACCCCTATCAATCCCAAAAAAAACAAATAAACCCCTAAAACCACCCAAAACCCCATTAAAAAGCCATCAGATACCATAAAAAAACCTCAAACACCCGGTAACAACCCTTAAAAACCCTATAAAACACTACAAACCATATGCAACCATTAAAACCCTAAAAGGCTTCAAATAGATACAAAAATCATAAAAACGTTAGATAAACCTGAAAAAATGCAACAAAACCCCTAAAAACGCAACATAAACAAAAAAACGCAACATAAACCCAAAAAACGCTACATAAAACCTAAAAGCACAACATAAACCCTAGTACTGTAACATAAACCTTAAAAAAAACAACATAAACCCTAAAAACGCAACATAAACATTAAAAAATGCTACATAAAACCTTATAACACTACATGAACCCTTAAAATGTTACATAAACCCTAAAAATGCAACATAAACGCTACATCACTCGTAAAAATGCTACATAAACCCAGAAAATGGAACATAAACAAAAAAAATGCTACATAAAACCTAAACACTTAACACGCTACATAAACCCTAAAACCATTAAATAAACCCTAAAAATGATACATAAAATCTAAAACCTCTAACTAAACCCTAAAAATTCTACATAAACACAAAATATCCTTCATAAACTCTAACAACGCTACACAAACCCTAAAAAATGCTACAAATCCCTAAAGATGCTTTAAAACCCTCAAAAATATTATACCCTAATATACTATAATATAAAAATTTAAACACTAATAAACCCCTAATAAACTCTAAGAATCCCTGAAAATACCTTATAATCCCTAAAACCCTAAGAAACTCCACTCAACCCTAATAAAACTCTAAAATGCCTAATAAACACTAATAAATGAAAATAAAACCTAATAAACCCTAAAAACACATTAAAACCATAATAACCCTAATAGACACTTACAAACACTAATAAACCCTAATAATCCCCAAAAAACCCTATAATCCCTAATAAAGCATAAATAAATCCAAATACACCCTACTCAACCCTAACAAACCTTAACACACCATAATAACCCCTAATAAAACCCTGCAAAACCCTAATAATGAAAAAAATGCTAGTATGCCTTAAAAAACCCCTAGAAACCCTGATAAACTCTAATATAACCTACTAAACCCTAAAAACGCTGACAAACAATAAAAAATGGTTACAAACAATAAAAACGTGTTATATTACCTCAAAAGACCAAAAAACACTAATATAACCTAATAAAGACAAAAAAAGGCTAATATACCATAAAAATCCCTAGAAACCCTAATAAACCATAATAAATTCTAATATAACCTAAGAAACCTTTAAAAAGATCACAAACAAAAACAAAACGCTCTCAAACAATAAAAATATGCTATATTATATGAAAATACCTAAGAAACACTAATATAACCTAATAAAACAAAAAAAACCAAAAAACCCCAAACAAACCCTAATATACCCTAAAAATCCCTAATAAACCCTAATAAAAACTAATAAACCCTAATAAAACCATAATAAAACCCTAAAAATACCTTCTCAACCCTAATAAAACTTGACACACCATAACATGACCTAATAAAACCCAACTAAACCCCAACAAAAAAACGCAAATAAACCATTAAAAAGCCCTAGAAACCCTAATAAACCATTATAAATTCAAATAAAAGCTAATAAACCATTTAAAATGCTCACAAACACTAAAAACATGCTAATAAAACCTAAAAAGTCATAACCACCTCTAATATATATTAACAAATACTAAATAAGTCTCATATACCCTGATAAAAACACTAACAAACCCAAGTAAACCCTAAAAATCCCTAACAAACCCTAATAAACCATACTCAACCCTAATAAACCCTAATAAAACCTTAAAGATACCGACTCAACCCTAATAAAACCCTAAAAATACCTACTCAATCATAATAAACCTTAACACACTATAATAAACCATAATAAACCCAACTAAACCCTAAAAACAGCAAATATACCATAAAAAATCCCTAAAAACCCAAATAAATGCTCATAAAAACTAACAAAGCATAAAAGAGATAAAAAAACCCGAATAAACACATATAAACAATAAAAAAAATACTAATATACCCTCTTAAAAATTAATAAACCATAATGAACCATAATAAACCATAATAAATCCTAAACATACCAAAATACACCACAATATAAAATAATATACCCTAATAAACCCAACTCAATCATAATAAAACCTTAAAAATACCTAATAAACCCTAATAAACATTGACACACCATAATAAACCCCAATAAAATCCTAATAACCCACACCAAACCCTAAAAAAATGCTAATATACCATTAGAAAACCCTAAAACCCTAACAAACCATAATGAATGTTAATAACACCTAAAAATCCAAAAAAATAACAGGAAACCCTAAAAACCTCTAATAATTATATTAGTAATAATACATGTGCATGTTCATATGCATGTGCTTGGTTTAAATAATAAATCATAACGCACATGAATGTGAATATGCCTACGCATTTTCATGTGAATGACAATAAATAATAAATAATAAATAATAATCCATGTGAATTGTATATGTATGTGCATGTGCATGTGAATGATAATAAATAATAAATAATTACGCACATACAATTGCATGTGCATGTGAATGTGCATGTGTATGTGCATGGTAATAAACAATAAATAAAATCCTAGTCCACATGAACGTGAATTTTCATGTGAATGATAATAAATAATAAATAATAACACATGTGATAATAGAATAACACAAGTGCATTCTGTGTGCATCTGCATTAGAATAAATATAATAACACATGTGATAATAGAATAATGAAAGTGCATTGCATTTTCATGTGTATGATAATAAATAATATATAATAACACACGTGCATGTGCATTTACATGTCATGATAATGTTAATGACGCGTGCACGTACATAGTAAAATATAAAAAATAACAACGCACGTGCATGTGCATTTGTATTTGATGATACAAACAACAACAGAAACAACAACAACATGAATAATAATAATAATAATATAATAACGCAAGTGCATTTCATGTTTATGTGCTAAGTAGTAAATACTAAATAAATATTAATAAATAAGAATGCACATGCATGTGCATGTACATTTACATTTGATGATAATATTAATGATACTAATTGTTATAATAATAATAACAATAATGCATGCACGTGCGTGGTAATAAATAATAAATAACAACGCAAATGCATGTGGATTTTAATGTGATAAAGATAATAATAATGATAATGATGATGATAATAATAATAATAATAATAATAAAAACTTGGATAATAATAATAATAATAATAAGATAATAATTCAAGTGCATTGCATATGCATGTACACGGTAATGAATAATAAATAATAACACACATGCATCTACATTTTCATGTGATGATAGTAATAATAATAGAATTAGTAATAATAGTAGTAATAGTGTTGATAATAGTTGTAGTACTATTGAATATGATAATATAATATTTCATGTGCATTACGTGTGCATGTGTATGGTAATAAATAATAACTCTCGTGCATTCTATTTTCATGTGATGATGATGATGATAATAATAATAATATTAATAATAATAAAATTAATAATAACAATCCATGTGATAATAGAATAATGCACGGTCATTCAATGTGCATGTATGTGCATTGGGATATGCATTTGCATGTGATGATTATAACAACAACAAAAACAAATACAATAAAAATATTAATAATAATAATAACAACGTTTGTGATAATAAAATAATGTGTCTGCATTGCATGTGCACGTGTATGGTAATAAAAATATAATAATAATGAATGTTCATGTGCATGTGCATTTTCATGAGATGATGATAATAATGATAATAATAACAGTAATAATAAGTTATAGTTGTTTGAAAAAACAGCAGACATGAAAAAAGTACTAGTAATGGTGTCTCAAAAAGCCTAACAAATCACCGAGTCATTAAAAAGGGAAGAACTTCTTCTTCAGGTGTCCATTTATGCTCTGTGAATATTCAATCTTAATCTCATGGAACGAACTATGATAAAAACAGGTGTAGGAGGCCGAACAGACAAACAGATCAGAAGTTATGACCATTTTAAGAAAAAAATTGACAGGGATCCGGACACAAAAATGGATTTTTGGAGGCCTTATGATGGGTTTATGGGACTTTAGGGTCTCAAACATGAATTTAACTTTATTCAAGTCATCATTCTGCATAGATCTCTTCACTGATTTCGATTTGATATGTGGTAGAGCACAAACGGACAACCGGAGTGAATGTTATGGTCGTTTGAAGTTGGACTTTTTTGGAGTGGTATAACTAATATATCTTATATTTTTATGATCTTCTCATGGTTTCAATTAGACTTGGTCCTCTCTAATCTCACAAGTTTCTATTTTACTAGCCACATCCCTCAAATGAACACCCGAAGGATAAGTTATGCCTATTTTAGTGAGTTAAGGGTTTCTTAGGTTTTTAGGCGCTAGGAGGGTTTCTGAATTTAAAACGACAATAACATATTCTATGTATGATCATTTTGGATCTACCACATATCAAGTCGAATATTGGGAAAAGATACACACTCTGGTAACCGCTGGAAACCTTTCTTACATTCTTTAACCCCCCAAAAGACCCAATATCCCTTTTGATGGTCAAAAGATTGCCTTCTGGTGTCCGTTTTGCAATAACTTCTTATATGGGTGTCCGTTTTGCCTATACCACATATCAAATAGAATCTACCAACAAGACCTACACTCCTATAACCACTGAAGCACCTTCTCACATTCTTAAAGGCCCAAAAAGGTACTTAAACCCTCCAAAGGACCATAACTTCTACTCCGGGAGTCCGTTTTTCCTCAACCATAAAACAAATCGAAGCTTTCGGCTAGATCTACACATCTGTGACCAATAGAAACATATTATCACGTTCTTAAATATCCAAAAGGTCCTTAAGTCCTCCAAATGACCATAACTTCTAGTCTGGGTGTCTGTTCCACCATGACCACATATCAAATTGAAGCTTGCGACTAACTCTAAATTTCTGTGACAATCATGAAAAACTAAATAACCCTAAAAAACCATGAATGACCCCATAAGCACTAAAAACCATTAAAAACCATGCAAAACCCTAAAAACCCTAAAAACAATAACAACCCCAAAAAAACCCTAACAAACCCCCAAAAAACCAAAAAAACCTAGCAACCCCAAAAAAACCCTAACAAACCCTAACAAGCCCTAAAAACCCAAGAAGCACTATGAAACCCCCAATAAAGACAAAAAAGCTCAATGAAACACAAAACCCCCCGAAGAAACCATAAGAAACCCTAACATAACCATAAAAACCCTAAAAACCATAAAAAAAACCCTAAGAAAACCTAAGAAATAGTAACACACCCTTAAAAACCCTAACACACCCTTAGAAACCCCAAAACACCCATAGAGACCCTAACACAACCTTAGAAACCCATAGAAACCGTAGCACACCCTTGGAAACCCTAACCCACCCATAAAAACCCCATCCCACCCTTAGAAACCCTAACACACCCTTAAAAACTCTAACAAACCCTTAGACACCCTAAATCACTCTAATAAGAACTAATAAATCCTAACAAACCCTACCAACCAATAATAAACCATAATAAACCCTAATAAACCCTAAAGACCACTACTAAACCCTAATAAACACTATTAAATAGTAATAAACCCTAAAAACCCTATTAGACCCTAATAAAAGCTACAAATACCTAACAACCCAAATATACAACAAAAACACTATTAAACCATTCAAAATGCTAATATTCACAAAAAAACCCTAACAAGCCCGAAAAAACCTGACAAAACCCAAAAAAAGCAAAAAAAACCCAAAAAACCCAAAAAACTGTAAAAAATCCTAAGAACCCTAAAAACCCTAACAAATCCTAAAAAACCCTAAAACCCCCAAAAAACCTAAAAAACCTAAAAACAACTAAAAACGGTAAAAAACCTAAAAACCCTAAAAATGCCAAAAAAAACCCTAACAAACCCTATGAAACCATTAAAATCTATAAAACCCCCTAGAAAACCCTAAAAACCTCAAAAGAAACCTTAATACACCCTAAAGAAGCCTAAAAACCCTAAAAACCCTAAAGAACCCTAAAGAACAACTAAGGCCACTAACAAATCTACATAAACCCGAACAATTGCTACAAAAACCTGAAAAATGCTTCAAAACCCACAAAACACAATAAAGCTCCAAAAATTTCTAAAATAACAAAAACAACACATAAAAAATCCAAAGACACCAATGAAAACAAAAAAAAGCATAAAACCCCAAATGACTCAAACAATCCGTAAAAACCGTAAAAACCCTAAAAAACCTAACATGCCCTAACGACCACTAATAACCCCTAAGAACCGAAAATAAACCCTAATAACAAAAAACCCACTATTAAACCCTAAAAACCCTAATAAAGACTAATAAATCATAATAACCTGTAATAAACCCTAAAAAACTCTATTAGACCCAAATAAATGCCACAAAAGCCCTAAAACCCCTAATATACAATAAAATCACTATTAAACCATAATAAACCCTAATATTCACTAAAACTTTTAACAAAGCCAACAGAATGCTACCAAAATCACCAAATAATAGCCTACAAAACCATACACCCCGCTAGTAAACCCTAAAAACCCTGATAACCAAAAAATAAATCGCAATAAACCCTAACAACCACAAATAAATCGTAACAAATCCTAAAAACACCAAATAAATCGTAACTAACTGAAATAAACCATAACAAACCCCTAATAAACCCCCAATAAACCCTAACAAAGCATAATAAAACCTAATAAATCGTAATAAACTCAAATTCATGGTACTAAACCCTAATAAATAAAATAAATCCTTATAAATCCTAATAAATCCTAAATAACCCTAAAAAGGTTGACAAACCCAAGAAAAAGCTATTAATGCCTTCAAAAGCCCAATAAAAACCTAATATACAATAAAAAATGCTAATAAACTGTTACAAATCCTAAAGAACACCAATAAACCCTAAAGAACCCTAATAAACCATAAAGAACCATATTAAACTCTAAAGAACACTGAAAACCCTAATGAACGCAAAAAAACGCTAAAACACATTATATAAACCCTAAAAACAGCTACAATACCCAAAGAAACCCTAAAACACACTAAAAACCCTAACAACCCCTACCAATCCCAAACAAAAATCCCAAAAACCACCAAAAACTATTAAAAAACCATCAGATACTATAAAAAACCATAGACACTCATTAACAACCCTTAAAACCCCTAAAAACACTACAACCCATAAAAACCATTAAAACCCTAAAAAAGTCTTCAAATTGATACATAAACCCTAAAAACGTTACATAAACCCTAAAAATGGAACAAAAACTCTAAAAATGCATCAAAAACCAAAAAAAAGTAACATAAACCCAAAAAACACTACATAAACTTTAAAAGCACTACATAAACCCTAGAACTGTAACATAAACCATAAAAAACACTACATAAACCCTAAAAAACGCAACATAATCATCAGAAAACGCTACATAAAACCTAAAAACACAATATAAACCTTAAAAGCACTACATGAACCCTTAAAACATTACATAAACCCTAAAAATGCATCATAAATGCTACATCACCCCTAAAAATGCTACATAAACCCAAAGAACGCAACATAAACCCTAAAAATGCTACATAAAACCTAAACCCCAAACATGCTACATAAACCCTAAAAATGATACATAAAACCTAATAATGATTCATAAAACCTAAAACCGCTAACTAAACCCTTCAAATGCTACATAAACACAAAAAATGATACATAAAATCTACCAATGCTACACAAACCCTAAAAATGCTACAAAAACCCTAATGACGCTTCAAAACCCTCAAAAATATTAAACCATAATATACCATAATATAAAAAATCAAACCCTAATAAACATCTAATAAACCACTAATAAACTCTTATAATACATAAAAACACCTTATAATCCCTAAAAACCCAAAGAAACTCTACTCAACCCTAATAAAACACCAAAAATAGGTAATAAACCCTAATAAATGATAATAGAACCTAATAAACCCTAAAAACACATTAAGAAAACCTAAACAACCCTAAACAACCCTAATAGACACTAATAAACACTAATAAACCCAAATAAACCCCAAACAAACCGTAAAGAGCCCAAATAAACCATATATAAATCCAAATAAACCCTAGTCAACCCTAACAAACCTAAACACACCATAATAACCCCTAATAAAATCCTACAAAACCCTACAAAACCCTAATAAAGAAAATAATGCTAGTATACATTAAAAATCCCTAAAACCCCTGATAAACTCTATCAGAACTTAATAAACCCTAAAAATGCACACAGGCAATAAAAAATGATAACAAACAATAAAAACACGATATATTACCTAAAAGCCCTAAAAACACTAATATTACCTAATAATGATAAAAAATGATAATATACCATAAAATCCATAGAAACCCTAATAAACCAAAATAAACTCAAATATAACATAAGAAACCATAAAAACGCTCACAAACAAAAAATGCTCACAAATAATAAAAACACGCTATATTATCTAAAAAGACCTAAAAATACTAATATAGCCTAATAAAACAAAAAAACTAACAAACCCATAACAAACCCTAAAACACCCAAAAAATATCAAATGAACCCTAATAAAAACTAGTAAACCCTAATAAAACCATAATAAAACCCTATAAATAACTTCTCAACACTAATAAACCTTGAAACACCATAATAAATCCTAATAAAACCCAACTAAACCGCAATAAATAAAAAAATGCAAAAAAACCATTAAAAAGCCCATGAAAAACTAATAAACCAAAATAAATTCAAATAAAACCTAATAAACCATAAAAAATGCTCACAAACACTAAAAACACACTAATAAAACATAAAAAGTCCTAAAAATTTCTCATATATATTAACAAAAACTAAAAAATACTCATATACCCTAAAAAACAGAAACAAACCCTAGTGAACCGTAAAAATACCTAAACACCCTAATAAACCCTACTCAACCCTAATAAACCCTAATAAAACCCTAAAGATACCTACTGAAGCCTAATAAAACCCTAAAAATACCTAATCAACCCTAATAAACCTTAACACAACATAATAAACCATAATAAACCCCTCTAAACCCTAAAAAATGAAAATATACTATTAAAAATCCCTAAAACACCTAGTAAATGCAAATAAAACCTAGCAAAGCTTAAAAGCGCTAATAAACCCTAATAAACACTACTAAACCCTAAAAACCCATAATATACCCTCTTAAAAATTAATGAACCATAATGAACCATAATAAACCCTGATAAATCCTATACATACAAAAATATAGCATAATATACCATAATATACCCTTATAAACGCAACTCCATCCTAATAAAACCATAAAAATACCTAATAAACCCAAAAAAACCACGACACACCATAATAAACCCTACTAAAATCCTAATAACCCCACCAAACCCTAAAATTTTTTAATATACCATTAAAAACCCATAAAACCCTAAAAAACCATAATAAATGTTAATATCACCTAAAAATCCAAAAAAATGCTAGTAAACCCTAAAAATACCTCTAATAATAATAATAGTAATAACGCACTTGCATGTGCATATGCATGTTCATGGTTCAAATAATAAATAATAACACACGTGCATGTGCATATGACTGCGCAATTGCATGTGAATGATAAAAGATAATAAATAATAAATAATAACACATGTGAATTGAATGTGTATGTGCATGTGCATTGAATGATAATAAATAATAAATAATAACGCACATACCAGTGCATGTGCATGTGCATGTTTTTTTTGAAAAAATGTGCATGTGCATGTTAGTAAACAATAAATAATAACCAAGTCCACATGAATATGCATTTGAATGTGAATGATAATAAATAATAAATAATAACACATGTGATAATAGAATAACGCACGTGCTTTGGGTGTGTACACTACAACAAAAGTGGCCTTTATCAGCGCTATAAAAAGTGCATTAATAGCACTAAAAAGCACAGTTAATCCAGGTGAGGATACAAGAGGGTCACTTTTATCAACTCTTATAAAAGCGCTAATAAAGGCCTCCTTTATCAGTGCTAAAAAAATCGATGATAAAAGACCCCTTTATCAGCGCTTTTTTTAACACTCATAAAATGGGACTTTTATCAGTGCTTCTAAAAATCACAGATAATAGTAAAAAAACAATATAAAAAATATTTATATAATGCTAGGGGAGCATTTAACAATGCTTGACCCCCCCTATTAGCACTAGGCGGAACCCCCCTCAATCTCTACCGCGCGCTGCCCTTGCCACGCATCCCCCACACGTGCGCACCTCCTTGCTTCCACCCGAACTCGAACCCCTATCCTCCACCTTTCATACCTGCACCTTTACCACTAATCCATTTCATTTTTTTTCACTATTAAATTATATATCTATTTATTTATATATATAGTTATATTTATTATTATATTAATATAGATTCATATTAACATAAATATATTATTTTACATTAATACATATATATTTATTCATATATTAGTATATATATATATTCATTCTTATATTAATATATATTTATATTAATATGTTTTTTATTCGTATATTTATTTTTATATTAATATATATTTATAAGATTAGTTTTAAATAAATTTATAAAATATGTTTTTATGTGTGTTTATAAATAAATAAATACATACATATATACAACACACACACACACATATATATTTTTACAAATAAATACATATATATATATGTATTTGAAAATCCATAGAATGTTATAATGACCATAATTTCTAATCTAGAATCCTGTTTCAACTCCACAAATAGTCCAATCGAAGAAAATGAAACAATCTTCGATATGATATGTGGTACATGCTTAACAAACATCTGAATCAGATGTTAAACTTGTTTGAATGTTAACAAATCTGGGTATCCCGACTAAATCCACTAACAACGCTACATAAACCCTATCAATTTCTACAAAAACTCGAAAAATGATTCAAAACCCACAAAATGCAACAAAACCCAAAAAACACTAAAATAACCATAACAAAGCATAAAAAATCCAAACACACCCATAAAACCCAAAAATTTCATAAAACCCCAAACAACTCAAAAAACCGTAACAAACCCTAAAAACCCGAACAAAACCTAAAAAACTCTAACAACCACTAATAAACCCTATGAAGCACTAATAAACCCTAATAATTCCTAAAACAGACTATTAAATCCTAAAAACTCTAATAAACACTAATAAATTGTAATAACCTATAATAAACCCTAAAAAACTCTCTTAGACCCTAATAAATACTATAAAAGCCCTAAAACCACTAATATACAATAAAAACTCTATTAAACCATAATAAACCCTAATAATCACTAAAAATCTTAACAAACCAGACAAAACGCTACGAAAACCTCCAAATAATAGCATACAAAACCCTACAACCCACTAATAAACCCTAACAAACCCTAATAACCCCAAAAGAAATCGTAACAAATCTTAACAACCCCAAATAAATCGTATCAAATCCAAACAATGCCCAATAAATCATAAAAAACTTAAACAATCCTTAACAAACCCCTAGTAAACTGTAATAAACCCTAACAAAGCATAATAAACCCTAATAAATTGTAATAAACAGAAATACACGTTACTAAACCCTAATAAAAACAATAAACCCTAATAAATCCAAAATAACCCTAAAAAAGGTTGATAAACCCTAGAAAAAGCTATTAATGCCAACAAAAGCCCAATAAAACCATAATATACTATAAAAAATTCTAATAAATTGTAACAAATCCTAAAGAACACTAATAAAACCTAAAGAACACTAATAAACCCTAAAGAACCATATTAAACTGTAAACAACAATAAAAACCCTAAAGACCCCAAAAAAAATGCTAAAACACATTATATAAACCCTCAAAACCACTACAATACCCAAACAAACCCAGAAACACACTAAAAAATCTCTAACAACCCCTATCAATCCCAAAAAACAAATAAACCCATACCCCCCCAACCATTAAAAATCCATCAGATACCATAAAAAACCATAAACATCCGTTAACAACCCTTAAAAACCCTAAAAAACACAAAAAACCACAAACAACCATTAAAACCATACAAAAGGATTCAAATCGATACATAAACCCTAAAAACGTATTATAAAACCTAAAAAAATGCAACAAAAACCTTAAAAATGCAACATAAAACAAAAAATGCAACCTAAAACAAAAAACGCTATATAAACCCTAAAAACACTACATACACCCTAGAACTGTAACATAAATCCTAAAAAACACAACATAAAGCATAAAAAACGCAACATAAACATTAAAAAATGCAACATAAAACCTAAAAACACAATATAAACCATAAAAACACTTCATGAACCCCAAAAATGTTACATAAACCCTAAAAAATGCAACATAAATGCAACATCACCACTAAAAATGCTACATAAACCAAGAAAACTCAAAATAAACCGTAAAAATTCTACATAAAACCTAAATCCTAAACATGCTACATAAACCCAAAAATGTTACATAAACCCTAAAAATGATACATAAAATCTAAAACCGCTAACAAAATGTTAAAAACTCTACATAAACACTAAAAATGCTACATAAACTTAAACAACTCTACAAAAACCCTAAAGACGCTTTAAACCCACCCAAAATATTAAAGCCTAATATACCATAATATAAAAAATTAAACCCTAATAAACCCCTAATAAACTCAAATAATCCCAAAAACACCTTATAATCCCTAAAATCCTAAGAAAATCTACTCAACCCTAACAAAACCCCAAAAATACCTAATAAACCCAAATAAATGATAATAAAACCTAATAAACCCAAAAAACACATTATGAAAACCTAAACAACCCTTACCAACCCTAATTGACACTAAAAAACACTAATATACCATAATAAATCCCAAACAAACCCTAAAACTCCCTAATAAACCATAAATAAAGCCAAATAAACCCTACTCAACCATAAAAAACCTTAACACACCATAATAACCCCTAATAAAACCCTAAAAAACCCAAATAAAGAATGAAAATGCTAGTATACCTTAAAAAATCCCTAGAAACCCTGATAAACTCTAATATTACCTAATAAACCCTAAAAACGATCACAAACAATAAAAAATGATCACAAACAATAAAAAGGTTCTATATTACCTAAAAAGACCTAAAAACCCTAATATAAACTAATAAAGGCAAAAAACACTTATAAACTTTAAAAATCCATAGAATCCCTAATAAACCATAATAAACAATAATATAACCAAAGAAACCCTAGAATCCATGCAAACAAAAAAACACTCTCAAACAATAAAAACACGCTATATTATATGAAAATACCTAACAAAAACTAATATAACCTAATAAAAAAACTAATAAACCCCTAACAAATGCTAATAAACCCTAAAAATCCAAAATAAACCCTAATAAAAACGAATAAAGCCCAATAAAACTCTTATAAAACCCTAAAAATACTTTCTAAACCCTAATAAACCTTGACACACTAAAAAAACCTAATAAAACCCAACTAAACCCCAATAAACAAAAAAAACGCTAACAAACCATTAAAATGCCCCATAAACCCTAATAAACCATTATAAATTCAAATAAAATCTAATAAACCATTAAAAATGCCCACAAACACTAAAAACATGCTTATAAAACCTAAAAAGTCTTAACAACCCCTCATATATATTATAAAAAACTAAAAAACACTCATATACCCTAATAAAAACACTAACAAACCCTATTAAACCCTAAAAATCCCTAGAAAACCATAATAAACCGTACACAACCCTAATAAAACCATAAAGATACCGACTCAACCCTAATAAAACCCTAAAAATACCTACTCAAACCTAATATAGCTTAACACACCCTAATAAACCATAATAAACCCCACTAATCCCTAAAAACGCAAAAATACCATTAAAAAGCCCTAAAACCCCTAATATATACTAATAAAATCTAACAAAGCTTAAAAGCACTAATAAACCTGAATAAACACTACTAAACACTAATAAACCCTAATATACCCTCTTAAAAATTAATAAACCATAATGAACCATAATTAACCATAATAAATTGTAAACATACCCAAATATACCATAATATACCGTAACATACCCTAATAAACCCAACTCAATCCTAATAAAACACTAAAAATACCTAATAAGGCCTAATAAACCATGACACATCATAATAAGCCGTAATAAAATCCAAATAACCCCCACCAAACCCTAAAAATGAAAATATGCCATTAAAAAACTCTAAAACCCAAATCAACCATAATAAATGTTAATAACACCTAAAAATCCTAAAAATGATAGTAAACCCTAAAAATACCTTTAATAATAATAGTTTTAATAACACATGTGCATGTGCAGATGCCTGTGTAGGGTTTAAATAATAAATCATAATTCACATGCATGTGCATATGCATGCACATTTTCATGTGAATGATAATAAATATTAAATTATAAATAATAACACATGTTAATTGCATGTGTATGTGCATGTGCATGTGAATGATAATAAATAATAAATAATAACACACATCCAAGTGCATGTGCATTTGTATGTGCATGTGCATGTTCATGTGCATGGTAGTAAACAAGAAATGATTAAAAAAAGTCCACATGAATGTGCATTTTCATGTGAATGATAATAAATAATAAATAATAACACATGTGATAATATAATAGTGCAAGTGCATTGAATGTTCATGTTCATGAGAATAAATAATAATAACACAGGTGATAATAGAATAATGCAAGTGCCTTGCAATTTCATGTGCATGGTAATAAACAATATATAATAACGCGTGTGTATGTGAATTTATATGTAATGATAATGATAATGACACGTGCACGTGCATTGTAATAAATAATAAATAACAGTGCATGTGCATGTGCATTTATATTTGATGATACAAACAACAATAATACTAATAATAGAATGACATAAGTGCATTGCATGTGCACATGAATAGTAGTAAATAATAAATAAATAATAGTAAATAAGAACGCACATGCATGTGCATGTGCATTTACATTTGATAATAATATTAATAATACTAATTGTAATAATAATAATAATAATGCATGCACATTCATGGTAATAAATAACAAATAACAACACACATAAATGTGGATTTTCATGTGATAATGATAATAATGATGATGATGATGATGATAATAATAATAACAACTATGATAATAATATTAATAATAAAAATAAAAGAATAATACAAGTGCATTGAATATGCACATGCATGGTAATAAATAATAAATAATAACGCACGTGCATCTGCATTTGCATTTGATGATAATAATAAGAACAACAGAAGTAGTAGTAGTTATAATAGTAGTAGTACCTATGCATGTGATAATAGAATATTGCATGTGCATTACGTATGCACGTGCATGGTAATAAATAATAACACGCGTTCTTTTCATATGCATGTGATGATGATGACGATGATAATAATGATAATATAATTATTATTAATATTAATAATAACAACACATGTGATAATAAAATAATGCACTTGCATTGAATTTGTGTGTTTATGTATTTTCTTGTGCATTTGCATCTGCATTATCATGTGCATTTTCATGAGATGATAACAAAAACAACAACAACAAAAACCACAATAATAATAATAAAAATATGAATAACAACGTATGTGATAATAAAATAACATGTGTGAATTGCATGTGCACGTGCATGGTAATAAAAAATAAATAATAATGCACGTGCACGTGCATGTTCATGTGAACGAGATGATAATTATAATAATAATAATAATAGTAATAATAATAATAATAATAATAATAACAACGCATGTGATAATAGAATAACACACGTGCATTGCATGTGTAGTGCATGATAATAACTAATAACTCATAGCGCACGTGATGATAATAATAACAATAATAGTAATATTAATAATAATAGTGTATGTGATAAAATAATAATCCACATGTTTTGAATGTGTGCGCGTATGGTAATAAATAATAACGCATGTGCATTTGAATTTTCATTTGATGATAATAACAATAATAATAATAGTAGTAATAACAACAATAACAATAAAAATTCATGTGATAATAGAATAATGTAGGTGCATTGCGTGTGCGCGTGCATGACAATAAATAATAACGGACTTGCATGTGCATTTTCATGTAATGATAATAATAATAATAATAGTAATAATAAAAATCATAACAACAACAGCAAAAACATATGCACGTGCAGGGAAATAAATAATAAATAATAAATAATAAGGCATGTGCATCTTAATTTTCATGTGACGATAATAATAATAATAGTAATAGTAATAACAATAATAATAATTATAATAATGATAATGATAATAATGATTATGATAATAATGATAATAATAACGTGTGTGATAATAGAATAACACACGTCCTAACTAACCCTAAAAAACCCTAACAAACACTAATAACCCCTAAGAACCACTAATAAACCCAAATAACACCTGAAACCCACTATTAAACCCTAAAACCCTAATAAACACTAATAAATCATAATAACCAGTAATAAACCCTAAAAACACTATTAGACTCTAATAAATTCTACAAAAGCCCTAAACCCCCTAATATACAATAAAAAACACTATTGAACCATAATAAATCCTAATAATCACTAAATCCCTAACAAACCAACAAAACACTACAAACCCCGCCAAATAATAGCCTACAAAACCCGACAACCCGCTAATAAATCCTAACATACCCTAATAACCCCATAATAAATCATAACAAACCCTAACAACCCCAAATAAATTGTAACAAATCATAACAATGCCAAATAAATTGTAACAAACTGAAACAAAACCTAAAAAACCCATAATAAACTGAAATAAACCCTAACAAATCATAATAAACATTAATAAATCGTAATAAACCCAAATACACATTAATAAACCCTAATAAATAAAATAAACCCTAAGAAACACTAATAAATCCTAAATAACCCGAAACCAAAATAAACCCTAATATTCACTAAAAAATTTAACAAATCCGACAAAATGCTACCAAAATCACCAAATAATATCCTACAAAACCATACACCCCACTAATAAACCCTAAAAACCCTAATAAACACAAAATAAATTTTAACAAACCCTAACAACCCAAAATAAATCGTAACAAATCCTAAAAACACCAAATAAATTGTAACAAACTGAAACAAACCATAACCAAACCCCTAATAAACACCAATAAACCCTAACAAAGCATAATAAACCCTAATAAATCGTAATAAACCCAAATATATGGTACTAAACCATAATAAATAAAATAAATACAAATAAACCATAATAAATCCTAAATAACCCTAAAAAAGGTTGATAAATCCTAGAAAAAGCTATTAATTCCTTCAAAATCCCAATAA
The DNA here is from genome assembly GCA_963277665.1 of Viscum album. NCBI lineage: Eukaryota > Viridiplantae > Streptophyta > Magnoliopsida > Santalales > Viscaceae > Viscum > Viscum album. Next base: position 4,255,666 of record CAUJRU010000020.1, on the reverse strand, counting down.
AACCCTAATATACAATAAAAAATGCTAATAAACTGTAACAAATCCTAATGAACACTAATAAACCATCAAGAACCCTAATAAACCCTAAAGAACCATATTAAACTCTAAAGAACACTAAAAACCCTAATGAACGCAAAAATGCTAAAACACATTATATAAACCCTAAAAACCGTTACAATACCCAAAGAAACCCTAAAACCCACTAAAAACCCTAACAACCCCTACCAATCCCAAAAACAAAAATCCCAAAAAACCCCCAAAAAACATTAAAAACCCATCAGATACTATAAAAAAACATAGACACTCGTTAACAACCCTTAATCCCCCTAAAAACACTACAACCCATAAATACCATTAAAACCATAAAAAAGGCATCAAATAGATACATAAACCCTAAAAACATTACCTAAACCCTAATAATGGAACAAAAACTATAAAAATGCAACATAAACCAAAAATCGCAACATAAACCCAAAAAACACTACATAAACTTTAAAATCACTACATAAACCCTAGAACTGTAACATAAACCCTAAAAACACTACATAAACCCAAAAACAAGCAACATAAACATTATAAAACACTACATAAAACCTAAAAACACAATATAAACCTTAAAAACACTACATGAACCCTTAAAACGTTACATAAACCCTAAAAAATGCAACATAAACGCTACATCACCCCTAAAAACGCTACATAAACCCAGAGAACGCAACATAAACCCTAAAAATGCTACATAAAACCTAAACCCTAAACACACTACATAAACCCTAAAAATGATACATAAACCCTAAAAATGATACATAAAACCTAAAACCGCTAACTAAACCCTAAAAATGCTACATAAACACAAAAAATGATACATAAAATCTAACAATTAAACACAAACACTAAAAATGCTACAAAAATCTTAAAGACGCTTCAAAACCCTCAAAAATATTAAAACATAATATACCATAATATAAAAAATTAAACCCTAATAAACCCCTAATAAACCACTAATAAACTCTTATAATCCATAAAAACACCTTATAATCCCTAAAAACCCTAAGAAACTCTACTCAACCCTTATAAAACTCCAAAAATAGCTAATAAACCCTAATAAATGATAATAAAACCTAATAAACCCTAAAAACACGTTAAGAAAACCTAAACAACCCTAACCAACCCTAATAGACACTAATAAACACTAATAAACCCTAATAAACCCCAATGAAACACTAAAAAGCCCTAATAAACCACATATAAAGCCAAAAAAACCCTAATCAACCTTAACAAACCTAAACACACCATAATAACCCCTAATAAAACCCTACAAAACCCTAATAAAGGAAATAATTCTAGTATATATTAAAAAATCCCTAAAAACCCTGATAAACTCTATCAGAACTTAATAAACCATAAAAATGCTCACAAACAATAAAAAATGATCACAAACAATAAAAACATTCTATATTACCTAAAAGACATAAAAACACTAATATTACCTAATAATGATAAAAAATTATAATATACATTAAAATCCTTAGAAACCCTAATAAACCAGAATAAACTCAAATATAACATAAGAAACCCTAAAAATGCTCATTAACAAAAAAAATGCTCACAAAAAATAAAAACACGCTATATTATCTAAAAAGACCTAAAAACACTAATATATACTAATAAAACAAAAAAAATAACAAACCCATAACAAACCCTAAAAAACCCTGAAAATCACAAATAAACCCTAATAAAAACTAATAAACCCTAATAAAACCATAATAAAACCCTAAAACCCTTCTCAACACTAATAAACCTTGACACACCATAATAAAACCTAATAAAACCCAACTAAACCCTAATAAACAAAAAAATGCAAACAAACCATTAAAACCCCAAGAAAACCTGATAAACCAAAATAAATTCAAAAAAAAACCTAATAAACCATAAAAAATACTCACAAAAACTAAAAACATGCTAATAAAACATAAAAAGTCCTAACAATAGCTCATATATATTAACAAATACTAAAAAACACTCATATACCCTAAAAAACAGTAACAAACCCTAGTAAACCATAAAAATCCCCAAAACACCCTAAAAAACCCTACACAACCCTAATAAACCGTAATATAACCCTAAAGATACCTACTCAACCCTAATAAAACCCTAAAAATACCTAATTAACCCTAATAAACCTTAACACAACATAATAAACCATAATAAACCCCACTAAACCCTAAAAATGAAAATATAATAGTAAAAATCCCTAAAACACCTAATAAATTATAATAAAACCTAACAAAGCATAAAAGCGCTAATAAACCCTAATAAACCCTACTAAACCCTAAAAACCCATAATATACCATCTTAAAAATTAATGAACCATAATGAACCATAATGAACCCTGATAAATCCTAAACATACCCAAATATAGCATAATATAGCATAATATACCCTAATAAACCCAACTCAATCCTTATAAAACCATAAAAATACCTAATAAACCCAAATAAACCATGACACATCATAATAAACCCTCACTACTGAAAATAAGGGATATAGCCACGGACCAATAACCATGGTTTTATAGGTCCATGGCTATAGCCTTTATATTTCCACAGTTAAATTGGATTTCCGTGCCTAAATCAGATTCGTCGTTTTTTTCCCGATCTTTATCGGGCTCCTCCTCCTCCGCCCCCGATTTGCACACCGCGCAGCCCTCCTCCTCCCCCGATTCGCACACCGTGCAACCCTCCTCCCGACGACATCTCCTCCTCCCCGCAACCCTCTTCTCCTTCCCCGATTCGCAGCCCTATCACCGCGCAGCCCTACTCCCCGACGACGTCTCCTCCTCCCAGCAGCCCTCCTCATCCTCCCCCGGTTCACAGCCATATCACCGCGTATCCCTCCTCCCTGATGACGTATCCTCCTCCAGACTATCTCCCCGATAATCTCACCGTGCATCCCTCTCTCACAGTGGCGCCCTCCTCCCCGACGAACTCACCCATAGCAGCGCCCTCCTCCCCAACGAACTCTCCCACAGCAGCACACCATGTACAAAAGGGATGTCACATTACATTTTTCATTCATTATTCTCTCATTATCGTTCAGAACCCTCTCCCCAAACTCTAATTTCATCAAGTATTTTCATTTTTTTAATTTAATACATTCACTGCGGATCGATTTTAATGAAGTTCGTCATCCATTTTTTCATCTCAAACACTGTTATATGTGAATTCATTGATTATCTCATCAATCATCATCGAATCAGTGTTGTACTCATTCTCAATATTATTTAAAATATGATGTTGATTGAAATTGTTCTTGGTTTGATATTTACATTTCTTATTCTCAATTGAATGTTGATTAATTTTTTAATCTTAATCATTACATGACTGTTAGACATTTAATCTCAGTATTTGTTTCCATGTAAAATATGCTTTCAATTTCTCTCTAATTTGTGATCAATTATACCATGACTAACTAAACTTCTTTGGGTAGTGATCATGAGTAGGGGTTTTTGAATCTTGTTAATCATTTATTATAATCTTTTTAATCATAATTAATTTTAATTAGGTTAAATAAAAATTATAAATTACATTATATTAAGAAACCATGACCATGTTATATTTAAATGAATTGCCCTGACCTAATTGATGTAGAATATGATATTACCAGTTTACTATGAAACATTATACCATTGAATACATGCATAATGAATTTATTATGTAGTTATCTCTAGAACACAAAATAACGTCCTCATTGATAGATATACATGTTTTTACCATGATAAACTGGTGACATCTTCTTTCTTTACAGCCTAAACATTGAGAACATACTGATTTAGAAATAAGATCATCTTTTTTCATGACCCCAAAAATTGATCTCGATCAATTCCTTATCTCTGATCATAAACCCAGTTCTCTTTGAGTTAGTTTTCCCAAATAAAATCATCATGAGGGGACTCATGTACCAAAGGGTTCTATAATTAGATCATGTCTTCCACCTCATACCCCTTATAGGATCGACCCCGCACTGTCAAAACACTACGACTTAATAGAAAATGTAGTTTTGGAAACAATAAATCTAATATGACCATAGCCTATATGAATTAAACTACATGTTAAAGAACGTTATTTTGAAAACCATGTAATTCATAATAAAAACACATCTTGTTTAGTTCTAGTAGTAGCTAGTTCTAATTCACTTATTCTAAAATATCTTACATTAATGGTGAATCTAACAACTGGTAAACAACTTTTTCATAAAACCCTAAGAAAATAGTAATTTATTTTTCAATGACTGATATTTGGATCATACCATGTGTTATCTATATAATGAATTTTACAAAAACATTATGAAATTTTCAATTATTTAAATTCTAATATTGATTATTTTAAAAATAATGAAAACATGAATAAAATATGTGATTTTGGAAGGAACAAATAACTAATATTTGACAATTAATAATATAGAAAAAATTGGGTATAACAAACTAAATGTGCAATAATGAAATGAAGAGAAAGGTTATTGGGTAATAATATAATCACTGAATCATATAGGTGTGAGTCCAAACCCCATGCATAAGATAATATCCTGTTATTATGTTCAATTTTTTCTAAAACACATTCATCATTTTTATGTATGATTTAAATCAGAAGATATCCTACTATATAAGATTCTACCATTTTTTAATGCTTGAACATCTATTTTGTTATGAATACACTCTTTTAAATTTTTCTAGATTAGTGGATTAGTTTTTTAGTTTCTTTAAATATTATATACTAACTTAATAATAAATAATTTCCAAATTTTAGGGATAATGTATGTTGTGTAATGGAAAATTTGGTGAGTTGGTATATAACAGTTTAATTTTTGGCCATGAGGCTTTGAATTAGTAATTTGACCTACAAAAATGAGGGACAAATTCCCAGAGTGTTTCTATATATATAATGATATTGTATGGATTTTATTCTCTTAAAAGGATTCTTTTGTAGTTTGAATCTAAAGAAAGTATATATCATATTGTTTGTTATATCAAATATCATTTCAGAGATCATAATATAAAAGTATCAGTTGGTATTTTAAATCCTTTAGGCTATATCATATAAACATCCACAACTAAATTCCCAACATGTAAAGTTGTTTATAAATATTTTTGATATATCTCATAATCAATGTGAGTATATGTGATATATATGAATATAAAATATCATCAAAATAGGTGAAATAGTTTCTGTATTGTCAATACTATTAATTATATTATAAGGTTAACAATTAGGTTTTATTAATATTTAGAGAAACTACAATCCTTGTCAGTTATCATTTAGAAATCCTAATTTCACCGAATTGTTCTCACCCTTTCATGTTCATCTAATATGTTACAAAATTGGTTAATGTACAAAGAACCTATTTTACATTCCATATCTTTTTACCACTTCTTAGCATTCCAGCCCGCAATAGCCCCCCTGCCACCTTCGAATCAGCCCGCACCATCCCCCCAGAACCTGCAACCAGCCCCCTTCCACCAGCATTCTAGCCCCCTTCCACCTGCATTCGATCCCTCACCGAATTAGGTATATCAGGGGTCATCCAATCCTCTAGTCATCACAGATTAGCATTCATTTATTTAAATATTATGAGAAAACATCCTCTCATGCCATCCATATTATCCTATTTGAAACTAAGTGGAAGATGCTTCCCTGCGGATATCGCTGGACCGGGCCAACACACTGCGGTCACACTGCGGTCACGCTGTGGTCACGCCAGTGTAATGCCATGATTTGGCCCTACTCCAGCCACATCCAGCCCACACCAGTCCCCTTCCACCTTCATTTCAGCCTGCTTCCACCAGCATTCCAGCCCGCAATAGCCCACCTTCCACCTTCAAATCAGCCCACACCATCCCCCTAGCACCTGCAACCAGCCCCCTTCCACCAGCATTCTAGCCCCCTTCCACCTGCATTCGGTCCCTCACCGAATTACGTATAACAGAAGTCATCCAATCCTATAGTCATCACAGATTAGCATTGATTTCTATAAATATTATGAGAAAACATCCTATCATGCCATCCATATCATCCTATTTGAAAGTAAGTGGAAGATGCTGCCCTGCGGATGTCACTGAACCGGGCCCACACGCTGCGGTCACGCCACGGTCACTCCGCTGTCACACCGCGGTAATGCCGTGATTTGGCCCTGCTCCAACCACATCCATCCCACTCCAGCCCCCTTAAACCTTCATTTCAGACCACTTCCACCAGTATTCGAGCCCGCAATAGCCCCCATACCACCTTCGAATCAGCCCGCACCATCCCCCCTAGCACCTGCTACCAGCCCCCTTCCACCATCATTCTAGCCCACTTCCATCTGCATTCGAGCCCTCACCGAATTAGGTATATCATGGGTCATCTAATCCTCTGGTCATCACATATTAGCATTCATTTCTTTAAATATTCTGAGAAACCATCCTCTCATGCCATCCATATCATCCTATTTGAAACTAAGTGGAAGATGACGCACTGGGGATGTCACTGGACCGGGCCAACACGCTGCAGTCACACCACGGTCATGCCGCGGTCACGCCACGGTCACGCCGCGGTCACGCCGCGGTCACGCCGCAGTCACATCGCGGTAATGCCGTGATTTGGCCCTGCTCCAGCCACATCCAGCTCACACCAGCCCCCTTCCACCTTCATTTCAGCCCGCTGCCACCAGCATTCCAGCTCACAAAATCCCCCCTTCCCCCTTCGAATTAGACCGTACCATCCCCCCAGCACCTGAAACCATCCACCTTCCACCAGCATTCGATCCCCCTTCAACCTACATTCGATCCCTCACCGAATTAGGTATATTGGGGGTCATCCAGTCCTCTATTCATCACAGATTAGCATTCATTTCTTTAAATATTCTGAGAAAACATCCTCTCATGCCATCCATATCATCCTATTTGAAACTAAGTGGAATATGATGTCCTACGGATATCGCTGGACCTGGCCAATACGTTGAGGTCACGCCGCAGTCACACCGTGGTCACGCCACGGTCACGCCGTGGTCACGCCGCGGTCACGCTGCAGTCACTTCGCGGTCACACCGCAGTCACGCCGCGGTAATTCCGTGATTTGGACCTGCTCCAGCCACATCCAGCCCACACCAGCCCCCTTCCACCTTCATTTCAGCCCGCTGCCACCACCATTCTAGCCTGCAACAACCCCCCTACCACCTTCGAATCAGCCCGCACCATCCCCCTAGTACCTGCAACCAGCCCCCTTCCACCTGCATTCCAGCCCCCTTCCACCTAAATTCGAGCCCGCACCAACCCCCAGCCACCTGCAATCCAACCTTCACCATTTAGGTCACACCCTTTGGATTAAATAATGATGACACTACATACCAACACCATAGACATTAGAGGTATTTTCTCTTAGATGATCTCCATTTGGCATTTGGGGTCGTCTGTTATGCACCATAACCTTCACAAATGGTATCCCACTTAGTAGTCCTCATTTTTTCTTTAGAATATGTTTATGAGTTTTTTAATGTCAAAATTAGTATGGTTATGCCTTGAAGTGACCATTTAAATGGTCTGATGATCTCCAATCAGAACAACGATATGATCTAGGTCCTATTTTTCATTCTTCACCAGAATACACCATTGATCCTCATGAATGAGAGTAGTAATATGTGAAAACTCATAATTTTCTCTTTAATCATGTTAATAAACTACTTAAATGGTGGTGGGAGGAATATAGATATCTCCCCTACTGATCGTCGGGATATGGCAATAGTGGCCTTTCACTACTGCTTCCAAAATACACTGATAGTCTCACAAGGCTTGAGTGGGGATATGATTCTACCGTTAAATTGGTTCCAAGATATGCTAATAGAATTCTTTGATAGAAATAAGAATCTGTGAATGTTCTTTAATGGGAGTGGGGATATAATATTATCCTTTTCGTCCATTTTTCATAAGGATATGTCGACTGGCTTCATATGCAGGGGTGGGAGCATGTGTCAGCCCCTATTTGTTTTTGGTATCTATAGGAACAATTATTCAAATATTTCCATTGTATATTGTTAATATTCATGTATTATTATAATATTTAGTTATGAGTTTTCTAGTTATTAAGTTGTTTATTATATTGCAGAAGTGAAGGGCTACCCTGATCATCGGTTTTAGGAACATTCATGATGGAGGATGGTCCCTATTATTTTTTCATGATTTAAATCCTGCTTGGGAAGCTCTCTCAAAGTCTCTATAGTCAGGTATGTCTTGTAATTGTAGGATTTTCAATGCAGTAGCTTCAAGAATCCATTTTTCATCATTTTTTAAGATGATTTAATCATTGGAAAATCTATATAATTACCTAAAGTGTGTACAATGTGTACTTTTTTCTGTCTACTGTAATTTATTGTTTTTGAACCATATTAAACATGATAATAGAGGCAGTTGTACACCTTATTGAATCTATGTTGTTGTCTGTTAGTTTCTCTATTAAAGGATCACCTATTACTGGATTTGGTGGAAGAGGAATTTCCAATGCTTCTGTCTTAATGAACAGGCTGGGTTTTTGTTTTCTGCCAGTTTGTGAGCTTGAGGTGGAGTGGAGTGGATTGGTTTTGGTGTGGCAGTAGGCAAGGGGCAGGGGTCCTATCCGGGTGGGGAGGGTCTGCAGGGCATAGGGGAGGGGTGGAGGAGGGTGGGGGTTGCATGGGAGAGGTGCAGGGGGGAGTTCATTGTTTCATACATTAATGTAGTTTGAGAAAAGACCATGTGATATATTTTTCATAAATATTGTGTAGTGTTTTGAGACTAATATGGGTTTAGTATCAGAATATTTCACACATGAGAATTTAGTGATTAAGTTAGGATAAAACATCAGGAGAAGAAATAATATTTTCCTGATCATGGTTTCCCTAACCCAATTGATCATACACAAGTGATTAAATCGGTATGAGGGATCAAATATGGGGTTCCACATTCCCCTAGCCTCTTCATTATGGTTCAGGAAGCACTCTCCAGAAACACCAAGAACTATATTAATAGTGGGAATATCTTTCCCTATAGGAACAAGTCAGGAAATGGATTTATCTCCCATCTCATTTATGCAGATTATATTTTTTTTCTTTATCATTGGTAGTTATTCATCCATCTGTGGATTTAATTAGACTTTGAAATTTAATTTCATCTAGAGTGGAAAAAAATTCAGCCTTGAAAAAAGAAATGTGTTCATCTCAAAAATAAGATCATCAAGGAATGAAAGAATCACCTGGGATTGGATGGGTATATAGAGGATAGAACTATCAATGGATTATTTAGGAGGGCATATATCTAAAGATAATGTTAAAAAAATATCTCTTTATGAATCTCACCAATCAGATAACATGGTTTATATGAAATTAGAAGAACTGTCCTCTCTCTTTCGAAGGAATAATTACCCTTTCTAACACCATCATCACATCAATACTGATGCATGTGCTATTAGTGGTTAAAGTGCCCAAAGGAACTCTCACCAAAATTGAGAAAATCATAAATAATTTCATCTAGGAAAATAATAAGGAGTGTATGTACCACTAAGATTCCTAGAAAAGGTTGTTGAACCCGATTATTGAAGGATGAGTAAGTTTGAGAAATGTAACTGACACAATTTAAGTATTGAAAACCAAACTCACATTATATATTATTGTTGGGAACTCTATTTGGGTGTGTTTTATGAAATATAGCTATGGGAATGATTGGAGATGTTTGAAAAATAATAAAATCGGGTGCTTGATCTTGGCATACTGCATGGCTAATGATTTTGGTTTACTGGATAAAAAAACTCATTAGTTTGTCAGGAGGAGGATATCATGGTTTGGAAGGAAAACTGGGCGGGACAATATCTATACATTCCTAGATACCCAACCCCAGACATTTTATTAAACGTGCATGTAAACACCCTAGTCTCATTAATACCATTCTCAATGACTCACAGAAGAACACGAATGCAAGCATACAACTGGACTATACCCCTAATTATTGAATATTCATATAAACTTATTAATGGATTTCTAATATGAATAGATTCTGTGTTTACCTTAATTAAAAAAATATATTTGGATGTAATATGAATAAATTCCATCTCTTAATCTACCATACCAGGAAACCGATTAGTGGGAGGACCGATTATAGTGCAATGAGATACCCACCAAATATAACTTCCTTTTCTGGATAATCAGAAATAAGGTACTATCAGTGGAAGAAAATGTGAAAAGGAAATGAATCCACCTAGCCTAATGTTTTTAGTGATTCAAGAGTTCAAACATGAAGACATACAGACACCTATTCTTAGAATATGGGTGGGCTTGGTTCAGTTGGGATCTTGTTTGTCAGTGCCTTAATATTCTGTTACAGAGAGGCTCCAAAATGGACTTTATAGCCTCTTGGTTTTCAAGGGTGGGGTATAAGGGTAATGAAAGGAAATATCATATCATGAGTTTTAAAGTTTTGTGTTTGGTTTTTTGGAAGACCAATAATAAAAAATGGGAGGGATCCAATTTCTCCATTCACAGTGGCCTCTCCTTTTACAGACTGTTTAATATAGGCATTGGGGTAATGGAATCGAATTCCAAAATTCTTGTGGACACTCTCATGTAAAAGTGTATAGATCCTTGGTACCTTACTTATCTCATCAGGAAATCTAGTCTCGTCATTGATCAGGGTATGAAGGTTATTCAAACATGAAGGGAGGGAAATATGGAAGTAGACATATTGGATATCTAAGGAGACACCCATGATTCACTTATCCTTTACAATGGTATTGGTTCATTGCCTAATGATTGTAACATTTTTGTTAAATGAGATGCGCTACCCCTTTATTATTTCTACCCCCCATGAGAACCTATCAGTTCAATTAGTGATGTATAAATGAATTAAATATATTAATTATGCTTAAATAAAATAGGGAAGTTAATATACCACATAAAATAATTGATGGCATGCAATATCAAACATGTCCTATGGAGTTGAAAATGAGAAAAAGAAACCCATACAAAATTTATTATTTCTTATTAAAAACCCCATGAAACAATTAAATTATAATGAAAAATTAAAGACACTTGGAATTCGATCAATTCGAATGATGCCTTTGTCTGTCCAGGGGGTGTCCTGTAGGGATGGGGGGCTGTTCACGGGGGTCTGTCAGGGAGGGGGGTCTATCCAGGAAGGAGAGGGGGGTGTCCTGGAGGGGGGTCTGTCCAGAAAGGAGGGGGGATTGTCCAGGGGGATGGGGGATATCCAAGGGGGGTGGGGGTGTCCAGGAGGGATGGGGGACTGTAGACAAATCCTCTAGGCCTTATGAGTTGAAAAATTATGTATGAAACGATATTTTAAGACAAAAAACTTGTTTGTTATGTGTCACTCACCTCTTTGAACTACCACATGATTAAATGGCCTATTATGTAAGTGTTTATGCATCTTTTTTTCCATCCCTTTCTTCAATTATTCATGTATTATTCTAATATTTAGTTATTTATTTTCTATTCATTAAGTAGTTTATGGTATTGCAGAAGTGAAGGGGTACACTCATCATCGGTTTTAGGAACATTCCTGATTGAGGATGGTCCCTATTATTTTTTCATGCTGCAAATCCTGCTTGGGAAGCTCTCTCAAAGTCTATATAGTCAGGTATGTCCTGTAATTGCAGGATGTTCAATGCAGTAGCTTCAAAGAGGCGACTAGTATATTTATGTATGAAATGATATTTTAAGCCAACAAACATGTTTCTTATGTGTCACTCACCTCTTTGACCTACCACATGTAAGTCAAAGTGGTGATTTTTATATTTATGTATGAAACGATATTTTAAGCCAAAAAATTTGTTTGTTATGTGTCACTCACCTCTTTGACGTACCACATGATTAAATGGCCTATTATGTAAGTGTTTATGCCTCTTTTTTCTATCCATTTATTAAATTATTCATGTATTATTATAATATTTAGTTATGAATTCTCTAGTTATTAAGTAGTTTATGGTATTGTAGAAGTGAAGGGATACACTCGTCATCGGTTTTAGGAACGTTCCTGATTGAGGATGGTCCCTATTATTTTTTCATGCTGCAAATCCTGCTTGGGAAGCTCTCTCAAAGTCTATATAGTCAGGTATGTCCTGTAATTGCAGGATGTTCAATGCAGTAGCTTCAAGAATCCATTTTTATTCATTTTTTATGATGATTTTGATGTGGAAGTAGGAAAGGGGTAGCGGTCCTATCCGGGTTTGGGGGGATCTGTCCATGGGGGGGGGGAACTGGCAGGGGGAGGGTGAGGGAGGGTAGTGGGGAGGAGGGAAGTGGGGGGGAGGGTGCAGCGGGGGTCTGTAGGGCATAGAGGAGGGGTGCAGGAGGGCAGGGGGGGGGTCTGTAGGGGAGAGGTGCAGGAGGGCAGGGTGAAATGGTATGGGAGATGGTGCAGGAGGGCAGGGGGGTGTCTGCAGGCCAGTGGGGAGGAGGGCAGGGGGGAGTGGTGGTGCAGGGGGGGGGTCTGCAGGGGAGAGGTGTAGGAGGGAAGGGGGGAACTCGCAGGGGGAGAGGGTTCAGGGGGGCAGGGGGGGTGTCTGCAGGGCAGTGGGCAGGAGGGCGGGGGGGGGGGGGGGGGGGTCTGCATGGCAGTGGGGAGGGGTACAAGGGGGGAGGGTGTGCAGGTCATAGGGGAGGGGTGCATGAGGGCATGGGGGGTCTGTAGGGGAGAGGTGAAGGAGGGCAGGGGGTCTTCGCTGTCTTCTTTATTTTCATATTGTGTTGTGCTTGAGCTTTTTGTATACATACCACTTCTTCTGTACTGTAAAGAGTACTCTGATGCTCCTTTTATTTCGTTGCATCTGTTATCCCAAAAATAATAGTGGACGATGGTTGATATATCCTGGACTACCTTGTGTGCAATTATTTTTATAAAAATGTTGTTGATTGTTTATTACGTTATAATAAACTTGCTTGGCGGTGACTTATGGTTAAATGGAGATTACTAAGCTCCAATTAGAGTTAACCTCTTGTTTAATTCCATTCTGATTTTCATTTTGTTTTCATTTCTTGATTTATATTTACTTGAAAGCCATTTTATTTTTCAACAACTGTTTTTAAACTATGAATGAAAAATCTACTTTGATAGTTAGTATTTTCAAGTGATATACATATTGTGTTTCATATGAGTAGTATTTTAGAAGCTAAAATAATTTCAGTTATTTTAACTTGGTTTTGATTAATCTTTTGAGAATTTTTTTAAAAAATCAAATTATATATACCTACTGCTTTTACTTTGGCTAGTATTTCAAATTTCAGGGATTTAAATTTATAATTTTTAAAGCATAAACTATTATTGGAAGCTCAATTCATCCTTCTTGAGCGTTCCTCTCTGACCAACAAAATCCACTAAGCCTACTGAGCCAGCTCGGTGTAGGAAACAAGTGTTTAAAACTCGTACGACTTTCCATCTCACCCACTCGATTCATTAAGTCCAAGGCCGCTTCACCTTTCCTTTTTCTCAAAAATTGTGTGATCTAAACCAAAATCACACCAAATTGTTAGTATATAAACTGTAAATCAAAAAGGGTGTGTGACATACCACTTTTCGCATGAATTGATACCATTTGTAAACACCAAATTGGAAATTCCACTTGAATCCCATGTTATCCATATTCTCACAGGTTCCTTGAACCAAGAACGAAGCTGAACAGCTTTTAGAACTTCATCTCCAATTGCTCCTTAATATCAACATTCTTTGAATCATTGTTCAGTTTTGGGGACATCACATTTTTTGAAACAGCTCCCTCTGAGTTGCAGCATAGAGTGTCCTAGAAAATACAGCTGATACTAACAATTTAGAATAAAATTAGATATGCATGAGATTTAGAATGTTGCTGCCAGTTCAGGGTCTGTTACAACACACATCAAGGCCTGGTTACCACTGTTTTTTCCATCGCAGCATACAAGGACATATTAAGCTTTTCTCAATCTGTCCTTTTAGTGGACTGGTTTTACTAAACACAAAGCCTTACAAACAGCTTCAAGCCTGATGCCACATTGGACCTTAAATACCTCAAACACCACTTGCTACATGCAACTTACAGCTTTAAACAAGATCAATTTCCAGCTCTAAAATATATGCTTTTTTATCACACTTACGCCATGGATTGTGTCTACACTTCTTTAGGTTTTTTCTCTTCTTCGCAACCCAAAACACAACCTGTTTTTTCTTAGACAGCTTTACCACCAAGGATTTTTCTTTTCACTATAGGTTGATTTTTCTTTCTCGAAATCACCATGCTGCTTGGACCATCCCTGAAAGCATTTTCAGTACATACCATGCCTTGGGGAACCCCTTTCACATGAATACTTCTAGTTTTAGGATCATGTGAGTTCTTCTCATGCTTCCAATCCATTTTTGTGTCTTTCCATGATGTTTGTGCTTTAGAACTAGTCTTGGAGTTTCTCTTCACATTACTCTCAGCATAAGAGTTTTCTACATGTAGCCCCTAAAATCTGTTCCTCAAAGGAAAATATTTGTCGTTGTATTAATGTTTATTTCTTCCATTAATCAATGATGAATGATTGTGGCCCGCAACTGTCACGGCTGAGGATTTTGTTGGATTGGTGTTGTCCGATTTGGTTGGGCCAAATGCTTGTGGCCTGCAACTGTCGCGGGTCGACCACTGTAGAAATGCTGACCGACCGACACCGATATGCCACTGTAGGAATGCTAACCACTGTGCTCCAACTAGAGGAGAAAACTGGTGAAAACTTCAACAGGATGGCTGCTTCTGACTTCCTTTCTTGCATTGAAAATTGTAGGCTAGTTGAAGTGACCACTATGGGGGTGATTACACCTGGAGGAGGTAAACCATTAATGGGAGGCAAGACAGCAGTATTGATAGATGCTTGGCCTGCATCGATGAAGGGAATGAGCCCGTGATTATTTCTGGACTCATCTTACCAAAGCATCACTATGATCATAATCCCATCCTGATTGATGTATGTGCTAGAAATGGGAGGTCATCTCCTTTTACTTTTAGATATAACAACTCGTGGATTGTGTGCAGGGGACAGAGTGATGGGGAAGGGGTGGTTTGCTGGGGGCAGGGGGGTTTGCAGTGGGGTGGGGGGAAGTGCAGTGGGAAGGGGGGAAGTGCAGGGGGTAGGGGGTGTGCTGGGGGTAGGGTGTGTGTGCAGGGAGGGGGATGTCGTGGGATGGGGGGGAGGTGCAGTGGGCAGGGGTCACGGGTGTGTGAAGTGGGCTGTGGGGAGTGATGGGGGCAGTGCTGGGGAAGGGGGCGGGTGGGGGCTGTTTTTTTGTTGGAATGGGGGGACATATATCCATGGTTTAAAACCGCGGAAAAAGGCCTATAGCCATGGTTTGAAACTGGAAAAAAGCCTATAGCCATGGTTTTAAACTGTGGCTATATATATTGCTAGACTTAGGATTCTTCCGCGGTTTGGAAACCCTGGCTATAGGTTGTTTCCACGGTTCAAACCGTGGCTATAGGGATATAGCCACAGTTCAAACCGTGGCTATAGGGATATAGCCACGGTTTTCAACTGTGGCTATAGGTTTTACCCTATAGCCGCGCCATTACCACCCAAGGTTTATGAAAACATGGCTATAACCTATAGCCACGGTTTTTGGGCCTATAGCCACGGTTCAAAACCATGGATATAGCTTTATTTTGTAGTAGTGCCTACTAAAATCGTAATAACCCCCAACAAACCCTAAAAAATTTAATATACCATTAAAAAACCTTAAAACACTAACAAACCATAATAAATGTTAATATCACATAAAAATCCTAAAAAATGCTATAAACCCCTAAAAATACCTCTAATAATAATAATAGTAATAACACACTTGTATGTTCATATGCATGTTCATAGTTTAAATAATAAATAATAACACATGTGCGTGGGCATATGCCTGCACAATTTCATGTGAATGATAAAAGATAATAAATAATAAATAATAATGCATGTGAATTGAATGTGTATGTGCATGTGCATTTGAATGATAATAAATAATAACGCACATACAAGTGCATGTGCATGTGCATGTGCATGTGCATGTGCATGTGCATGTGCATGTGCATGTGCATGTGCATGTTCATGGTAATAAACAATAAATAATAACCAAGTCCACATTAATGTGCATTTGAATGTGAATGATAATAAATAATAAATAATAACACATGTGATAATAGAATAACGCACGTGCTTTGGGTGTGCACACTACTACAAAAGTGGCCTTTATCAGCGCTATAAAAATTGCATTAATAGCACTAAAAAAGCGCAGTTAATCGATGTGAGGATACATGAGGGTCCCTTTTATCAGTGCTTAGAAAAGTGCTGATTAAGGCCCCCTTTATCAGTGCAAAAAAAAATCATTGACAAAAGACCCCTTTATCAGCACTTTTTTTAGCACAGATAAAATGGGACTTTTATCAGCACTTCTAAAAATCATAGATAAAAGTCAAAATAAAAATTATTTATATAATGCTAGGGGAGATTTTAACAGTGCTTGACCCCCCATCAGCACTAGGCGGATCCCTCCTCATTCTCTACCACATGCTGCCCTTCCCATGCATCCCACACACGTGCGCACCTCCTTGCTTCCACCCGAACTCAAACCCTTGTCCTCCACCTTGCATGCCTGCACCTTTACAACTAGGCCATTTTGTTTTTTTCACAATCTAATTATATATCTATTTATTTATATATATATTTATATTTATTCATATATTAATATAGATTCATATTATTATAAATATATTTTTTACATTAATACATATATATTTATTCATATATTAGTATATATATATTCATTCTTATATTAATATATATTTATATTAATATGTTTTTTATTTGTATATTTATTTGTATATTAATATATATTTATAAGATTAGTTTTAAATACATTTATAAAATATGTTTTTATATGTGTTTATAAATAAATAAATACATACATATATACAACACACACACACACATATATTTACAAATAAATACATATATATATATATATATGTGTGTGTGTGTGTGTGTATTTGAAAATCCATAGAATGTTATAATGACCATAACTTCTAATCTAGAAGCTCATTTCAACACCAAAACTATTCTAATCGAAGAAAATGAAACAATCTTCGATATGATATGTAATACAGGCCTAACGGACATCTGGATCAGATGTCATACTTGTCTGAATGTTAACAAATCTGGGAATCCCGACTAAAGCCACTAACCACGCTAAATAAACCCTATCAATTGCTACAAAAACTCAAAAAATGCTTCAAACCCCACAAAATGCAACAAAACCCAACAAAAACGCTAAAATAACCCTAACAAAGCATAAAAAATCCAAACACACCAATAAAACCCAAAAATTTCATAAAACCCCAAACAACTCAAACAAATTGTAACAAACCCTAAAAACCCTAACAAAATCTAACAAACCCTAACAACCACTAATAAACCCTATTAACCAATAATAACCCCTAATAATTCCAAAAATAGATTATTAAATCCTAAAAACCCTAATAAACACTAATAAATTGTAATAACCTATAATAAACCATAAAAAACTCTATTAGACCCTAATAAACACTACAAAAGCCCTAAAACCTCTAATATACAGTAAAAAACTCAATTAAACCAAAATAAACCCTAATAATCACTTAAAATCCTAACAAACCCGACAAAACGCCACAAAAACCTTAGAATAATAGCCAACAAAACCCTACAACCCACTAATAAACCCTAACAAACCCTAAAACCCCCTAATAAATCGTAACAATTCCAAACAACGCCCAATAAATCATAAAAAACTAAAACAATCCATAAAAAACACCTAGTAAACCAAAATAAACCCTAACAAAGCATAATAAACGCTAATAAAGTGTAATAAACCCAAATACACGTTACTAAACCCTAATAAAAAAATAAACCCTAATAAATCCTAAATAACCCAAAAAAAGGATGATAAACCCTAGAAAAAGCTATTAATGCCTACAAAAGCCCAATAAAACCCTAATATACTATAAAATATTCTAATAAACTGTATCAAATCCTAAAGAACACTAATAAACCCTAAAGAACACTAATAAACCATAAAGAACCATATTAAACTCTAAGGAACACTAAAAACCCTAAAGAACAAAAATCAAATGCTAAAACATATTATATAAACCCTCAAAACCGCTGCAATACGCAACCAAACGCTAAAACACCCTAAAAAACACTAACTACCCCTATCAATCCCAAAAAACAAATAAACTCTAACCCCCCCCCCCAAACAAATAAAAATCCATCAGATACCATAAAAAACCATAAACATCTGTTAACAACCCTTAAAAACCCTAAAAAACACTAAAAACCAGAAACAACAATTAAAACCATAAAAAGGCTTCAAATAGATACATAAAACCTAAAAATGTTACATAAAACCTAAAAAATGCATCATAAATACAAAAATCGCAACATAAACCCTAAAAGCACTACATAAGCCCAAGAACTGTAACATAAAACCTAAAAAACAAAACATAAAGCCTAAAAAAAGAAACATAAACATTAAAAAATGCTACATAAAACCTAAAAACACAATATAAACCCTAAAAACGCTCCATGAAGCCTAAAAACATTACATAAACCCTAAAAAATGCAACATAAATGCAACATCACCCCTAAAAACGCTATAGAAACCCAAAAAACGAAAAATAAACCATAAAAAATGCTACATAAAACCTAAACCCTAAACACGCTACCTAAACCCTAAAATGTTACATAAACACTAAAAATGATACATAAAATCTAAAACCGCTAACTAAACCCTAAAAAGGCTACAGAAACACTAAAAATTCTACATAAACTCTAAAAACTCTACAGAAACCCTAAAGACGCTTTAAAACCCCCCAAAATATTAAACCCTAATATACCATAATATAAAAAATTAAACCCTAATAAACCCCTAATAAACTCTAATAATCCCAAAAACACCTTATAATCCCTAAAATCCAATGAAACTCTACTCAACCCTAAGAAAATCCCAAAAATACCTAATAAACCCTAATAAATGATAATGAATCCTAATAAATCCCAAAAAACATGTTAATAAAACCTAAACAACCCTAACCAACCATAATTGACACTAAAAAACACTAATAAACCCTAATAAATCCCTAACAAACCCTAAAACTCCCTAATAAACCATAAATAATTCCAAATAAACCCTAATCAACCATAAAAAACCTTAACACACAATAATAACCCCTAATAAAACCCTACAAAACCCTAATAAAGAAAAAAATGCTAGTATACCTTAAAAAACCCCTAGAAACCTTGATAAACTCTAATATTACCTAATAAACCCTAAAAACGCTCACAAACAAAAAACATGATCACAAACAATAAAAAGGTTCTATATTGCCTAAAAAGACCTAAAAACCCTAATATAACTTAATAAAGGTAAAAAACACTAATATACTTTAAAAACCTCTAGGAACCCTAATAAACCATAATAAACTCTAATATAAACAAAGAAACCCTAAAATGATCACAAACAAAAAAAACACTCTCAAACAATAAAAACACACTATATTATCTAAAAAGACCTAACAAAAACTAATATAACCTAATAAAACAAAAAACTAATAAACCCCTAACAAACCCTAAAAATCCTAAATAAACACTAAAAAAATGAATAAAGCCAAATAAAATCCTAATAAAACCCTAAAAATACCTTCTCAACCCTAATAAACCTTGACACACTATAACAAAACCTAATAAAACCCAACTAAACCCCAATAAACAAAAAATTCAAACAAACACAAATAAACTCAACTCTATCCTAATAAAACCCTAAAAAATTCCTAATAAGGCCTAATAAACCTGAATAAACACTACAAAACCCTAAAAACCCCTAATATACCCTCTTTAAAATTAATAAAACATAATGAACCATAATGAACCCTAATAAATTGTAAACATACCCAATATACCATAATATACCATAATATACCCAAATAAACTCAACTCTATCCTAATAAAACCCTAAAAATACCTAATAAGGCCTAATAAACCTTGACACATCATAATAAGCCCTAATAAAATCCTAATAACCCCCACCAAACCCTAAAAATTTCTAATATACCATTAAAAACCCTAAAACCCAAACGAACCATATTAAATGTCAATAACACCTAAAAATCCTAAAAAATGATAGTAAACCCGAAAAATACCTTTTATAATAATATTATTAATAATGCACGTGCATGTGCATATGCATTTGAAGGGCTTAAATAATAAATCAAAATGCACATGCATGTGCATATGCATGCACATTTGCATGTGAATGATAATAAATAATAAATAATAAATAATAACACATGTGAATTGCAAGTTAATGTGCATGTTCATGTGAATGATAATAAATAATAAATAATAATGCACATCCAATTGCATGTGCATGTGCATGTGCATGGTAATAAACAAGAAATGATGAAAAATTCCACATGAATGTGCAATTTCAGGTGGTCGATAATAAATAATAAATAATAACACATGCGATAATATAATAGTGCAAGTGCATTGCGTGTGCACGTTCATGAGAATAAATAATAATAACACAGGTGATAATACAATAACGCAAGTGCATTGCAATTTCATGTGCATGGTAATAAACAATACATAATAACGCATGTGTATGTGCATTTACATGTAATGATAACGAAGATAATGCCTACAAATGAATTGTAATAAATAATAAATAACAATGCATGTGCATGTGCATTTGTATTTGATGATACAAACAACAACAATAATAATAATAGAATGACGCAAGTGCATTGCATGTGCACATGCATAGTAGTAAATAATAAATAAATAATAGTAAATAAGATTGCACATGCATGTGCATGTGAATTTACATTTGATAATAATATTAATAATACTAATTGTAATAATATTAATAATAATAATAACGCATGCACATGCATGGTAATAAATAACAAATAACAACGCACATGCATGTGGATTTTCATGTGATAATGATTATAATAATAATGATAATAATAATAATAATAATAATAATAACTGTGATAATAATATTAATAATAATAATAAAAGAATAATACAAGTGCATTGAATATGCACGTGCAAGGTTATAAATAATAAAAAATAACGCACATGCCTCTACATTTCCATGTGATGATAATAATAATAACAGCAGAGGTAGTAGTAGTTATAATAGTAGTAGTACCAATGCATGTGATAATAGAATATTGCATGTGCATTACGTGTGCACGTGCATGGTAATAAATAATAACACGTGTGCTTTGCATATTCATGTGATGACGATGATGATGATAATATAATTATTATTAATATTAATTATAACAACCCATGTGATAATAAAATAACGCACTTGCATTGAATGTGCATGTTTATGTATTTTCTTGTGCATTTGCATCTGCATTTTCATGTGCATTTTCATGTGATGATAACAACAACAACAACAACAACCACAATAATAATAATAAAAATAAGAATAACAAAGTATGTGATAATAAAATAACGTGTTTGAGTTGCATGTGCATGTGCATGGTAATAAAAAAAAATAATGCATGTGCATGTGAACGTGCCTGTGCATGAGATTAAAATTATAATAGTAATAATAATAGTAATAATAATAATAATAACAACAACAATGCATGTGATAATAGAACAGTGCACCTGCATTGCATGTGTAGTGCATGATAATAACTAATAACTCATAGCGCACATGATGATAATAATAACAATAATAATAATATTAATAATAATAGCATATGTGATAAAAGAATAATGCACGTGTTTTGAATGTGTGCGCGTATGGTAATAAATAATAACACACGTGCATTTTCATTTTCATTTGATGATAATAAAAGTAATAATAATAGTAGTAATAATAACAATAACAATAAAAATTCATGTGATAATAGAATAATGTAGGTGCATTGCGTGTGTGCGTGCATCAAAATAAATAATAATGGACTTTCATGTACATTTTCATGTAATGAATATAATAATAATAATAACAACAACAGAAACAACATATGCACGTGCATGGAAATGAATAATAAATAATAAATAATAAGGCATGTGCATCTGCATTTTCATGTGATGATAATAATAATAATAATAGTAATAACAATAATGATAATTATAAAAATGATAATGATAAAAATGATAATGATAATAATGATAATAATAACATGTGTGATAATAGAATAACACACGTCCTAACTAACCCTAACAAACCCTTACAATCACTAATAACCCCTAATAACCACAAATAAACCTAAATAACACCTGAAACCCACTATGAAACCCTAAAACCCTAATAAACACTACTAAATCATAATAACCTGTAATAAACCCTAAAGACCCTATTAGACTCTAATAAATGCTACATAATCCCTAAACACCCTAATATACAGTAAAACCACTATTTAACCATAATAAATCCTAATAATCACTAAAAACCCAAACAAACCAACAAAACACTACAAAACCCGCCAAATAATAGCCTACAAAACCTGAAAACCCACTAATAAATCCTAACAAACCCTAATAACCCCATAATAAAACGTAACAAACCCAAAAAACACTAAATAAATCTTAACAAATCCTAAGAACGGCAAATAAATCATAACAAACTGAAACAAAACCTAAAAAACCCCTAATAAACCGCAATAAACCCTTAAAAATCATAATAACCCCTAATAAATTGTAATAAACCGAAATACACATTAATAAACCCTAATAAATAAAATAAACCCTATGAAACACTAATAAATCCTAAATAACTCTAAAAAGGTTGATAAACACTAGAAAATTTTATTAATACCTACAAAAGCCCAATAAAATAGTAATATACAATGAAAAATGCTAAAAAACCATAAAAAATCCTAAAGAACACAAATAAACCCAAAAGAAACATAATAAACCCTAAAGAACCTTAATAAACTCTAAAGAACACTAAAAACCCTAAAGAACCAAAAAAACACTAAAACACATTACATAATCCCTAAAAACCACTACAATACCCAAAAAACCCTAAAACACACTAAAAACCGTAACAACCCCTATCAATCCCCAAAAAACAAATAAACACTTAAAATCCCCCAAAAACCATTGAAAACCCATCAAATACCATTAAAACCATAAACACTCGTTAACATCCCTTAAAAACCCTAAAAACCACATCAAACCATAAACAACCATTAAAACCCTAAAAAAGGATACAAATAGATACATAAACACAAAAAACGTTACATAAACCCTAAAAATGCAACATAAACCCTAAAAATGCAACATAAACCCAAAAACGAAACATAAACCCATAAAACGCAACACAAACCCAAAAAACACTACATAAACCCTAGAACCGAAACATAAACCCTAAACAATGCAACATAAACATTAAAAAACGCTACATAAAACCTAAAAACACAACATAAACTCTAAAAACACTACATAAACCCAAAAAATGTGCATAAACCCTAAAAAATGCAACATAAATGCTACATCACCACTAGAAATGCTACATAAACCCAGAAAACGCAACATAAACCCTAAAAAATGCTACATAAAAACTAAACCCTAAACACACTACATAAACCCTAAAAACATTACACAAAACGAATAAAATCCTACATAAAACCTAAAATCGATAACTAAACCCTAAAATCCCTACATAAACACTAAAAATGCTACATAAACTCAATAAAAAAGCTAAAGTATCTAAAAACACTTAAGAGACACTAAAAGTACCTTCACAACACTAAAAATGCTCACAAACAAAAACAAAATGCTCATAAATAATAAAAAAGCTATTGTATCTAAAAATACATAACAAACACTAATATAACCTAATAAAGCACAACAACTAATAAACCCCTAATAAACCCTAATAAACCCTAAAAATCCCAAATAAACCCTTATAAAAACTAATAAACCCTAATAAAACCATAATAAAACCTTAAAAGTACGTTTTCAACCCTAATAATCCTTGACACACCATAATAAAACCTAATAAAACCCAACTAGACCCCAATAAACAAAAAAAATGCAAACAAACCATTAATAAGTCCTAGAAACCCTAATAAACCATTATAAATTCTAATAAAACCTAACAAACCATAAAGAATGCTCACAAACACTAAAAAAACGCTAAAAAACCTAAAAGTCCTAACAACCCCTCATATATATCAACAAAAACAAAAAAACACTCATATATTCAAATAAAAACACTAACGAACCCTAGTAAACTCTAAAAATCCCTAACAAACCCTAATAAAAACTACTCAACCCTAATAAACCCTAATAAAACACTAAAGATACCAAGTCAACTGGAATAAAACCCTAAAAATACCTACTCAACCATAATAATCCTTAACACGCTATAATAAACCAAAATAAACCCCACTAAACCCTAAAAAACGCAAATATACCATTAAAAAGCCCTAAAACACCTAATAAATGCTAATAAAACCTAACAAAGCTTAAAAGCACTAATAAACCGTAATAAACACTACTAAAACCTAAAAACCCTAATATACCCTCTTAAAAATTAATAAACCATAATGAATGATAATAAACACTAATAAATCCTAAACATACCCAAATATACCATAATATACCCTAATAAACCAATCTCAATCCTAATAACACCCTAAAAATACCTAATAAACCCTAATAAACCTTAACACACCATAGTAAACCCTAATAAAATCCTACTAACCTCCACAAAACCCTAAAAATGCTAATATACCATTAAAAACCCTAAATCCCTAAAACCCTAACAAACCATAATAAATGTTAATAACAACTAAAAATTCTAAAAAATGCTAGAAAACCCTAAAAATACCTTTAATAATAATGATAGTAATAACGCACGTGCATGTGCATATGCATGTGCATGGTTTAAATAAAAAATTATAACGCACTTACATGTGCATATGCCTGGGCATTTGCATGTGAATGATAATAAATATTAAATTATAAATAATAAAGAATGTGAATTACATGAGTATGTGCATGTGCATGTGAATGATAATAAATAATAAATAATAACGCACATCTAAGTGCATGGTCATGTTCATGTGCATTTGCACGTGCATGGTAATAAACAATAAATAATAACCAAGTCCACATCAATGTTCATTTTCATGTAGATGATGATAAATAATAAATAATAACCCATGTGATAATAGAATAATGCATGTGCATTTTTTGTGCACGTGCGTGAGAATAAATAATAACAACACATGTGATAATAGAATTACTCAAGTCATTTCATTTGCATGTGCATGATAATAATTAATATATAATATCACACGTGCATGTGCATTTACATGTAATGATAATGATAATGATTCATGCACATGCATGGTAATAAATAGTAAATAACAACACACTTGCATGTGCATTTTTATTTGATGATACAAATAATAATGACAATAATAATAATTATTATTATTATATAATAACACAAGTTCATTTCATGTGCACGTGCATAGTAGTAAATAATAAATAATAATAATAAATAAGAAGACACATGCATTTTCATGTGCATTTACATTTAATGATAATATTAATAATACTAATTATAAAAATAATAATAATAACGCATGCACGTGCATGGTAATAAATAATAAATAGAAATGCACAAGCATGTGCATTTTCATGAGATAATGATAATAATAATGATAATGATAATAATAATAATAATAATAATATTTGTGATAATAATAAAAATAATAAAAGAATAATACAAGTTCATTTCATATGCACGTGCATGGTAATAAATTATAAATTATAACGCACGTGCATGTACATTTTCATGTGATGATTGTAATAATAACAGTACTTGTAATAACAGTAGTAGTAGTGGTGATAAAAGTAGTAGTACCAATGCCTGTGATAATAAAATATTGCATGTGCATTACGTGTGCACAAGCATGGTAATAAATAATAACGCCCGTGCATTGCATTTTCATGTGATGATGATGATAATAATAATAATGTTATTATTATTTTTAATAACAATGCATGTGATAATAGAATAATGCATGTGCACGGAATTTTCATGTATGGGCATTCGCATGTGCATTTTCATGTGATGATAACAACAACAACAACAACAACCACAATAATAATAACAACAATAATAATAACAACGCATGTGATAATAAAATAATGTGTGTGCATTGCATGTGCACGTGCATGGTAATAAAAATATAATAACAACACACACGCATGTGAATTTGCATGTTGATGATGTTTTCATAATAATAATAATAATAACAGTAATAATAAGTTATAGTAGTTTGAAAAAATAGCACACATGATAAAAATGCAAGAAATGGGGTCTTGAAAAACCTAACAAATCACAGAGTCATTGAAAAAAGAATAACTTCATCTTCAGGGGTCCATTTCTTCTCCGTGAATAATCAAAATGAATCTCATGGAACAAACTACGGTAAAACTAGGCGCTGGAGGTTGAACATACACGCAAATTAGAAGTTATGACCATTTTAAGAAATATTTGACACGGATCCGTACAAGGAAATGGTGTTTTAGAGGCCTTTAAATGGGTTTTCGGGATTTTAGGGTCTCAAACATGACTTGAACTTTTTTCAAGTCATCTTTTGGCGTATATCTCTTCACTACTTTCGATTCGATATGTGGTAGAGCTCAAACGGACAACCAGAGTGAAAGTTATGGCCGTTTGAAGTTGGACTTTTTTTGAGTGGTATAAGTAATATATCATAAATTTCATTGATCTGGTCATAGTTTCTACTAAACTTGGTCCTCACTCATCTCACGAGCTTCGATTTTACTGGTCACAGTGCTCAAACGGACACCCGAAGTAAAAGTTATTCTTATTTTAGTGAGTTGCGGGTTTCTTAGGTTTTTAGGCTCTAGGAGAGTTTCTCAATTTAAAACGACAATATCTTATGCTATGTGTGTTCATGTTGGCTCTACCACATATCCAATAAAATATTGTGAAAAGATACACAATCTGGTAACCATTGGAACCCTTTCTGACATTCTTCAAGCCCCCAAGAGACCCAAAATCCCTTTGGATGGTCAAAAGATTGGCTTCCGGTGTCCGTTTTGCAATAACTTCTTCTACGGGTGTCTGTTTTGCCTCAACCACATATCAAATCGAATCTTGAAACTAGAACTACAATTCTATAACCACTGAAACACCTTCTCAAATCATTGAAGGCCCAAAAACTTACTTAAAACCTCCAAAAGACAATAACTTCATCCACAGGTGTTCGTTTTGCCTCTACCATATATCAAATCGAAGCATTCGACTAGATCTAAACATCAGTGACCAATTGGAACACCTTATCACGTTCTTAATGTCCCAAAACGTCCTTAAGTCCTCCAAATGACCATAACTTCTACTCTGGGTGTCTGTTTCACCTCTACCACATATCATATTGAAGCTTGCGACTAGCTCTACACATCTGTGACAATCATGAACAACTAAATAACCCTAACAAACCATGAATAACCCCATAAACATTGAAAACCATTAAAAAACATGAAAACCCCTAAATACCATAACAAACCCTAACAAACACTAACAAACCCTAAAAACCCTAACAAACACTAAAAAACCCTAACAAACCCCTAAAAACCCTAAAAAACATAACAAACCCTAAAAAACCCTAATAAACCCTAACAAGCCCAAAAAAACACCAAGAAGCACTAAGAAACCCCAATAATCACAAAAAAAACCCATAGAAACCTTAAAAAACCCTAAAAACAATTAGATACCCTATTAAATCGAACCTTGATACTAGAACAAAACTCTTATAACCACTGAAACACCTTCTCACATCCTTGATGACTCAAAAAGGTACTTAAACCTTCAAAAAGACCATAACTTCTACTCCGGGAGTCTGTTTTGCCTCTACCATATATCAAATCAAAGATTTCGACAAGATCTACGGATCTGTGACCAATGGGGACACCTTATCACATACGTAAAGACCCAAATGGTCCTTAAATTCCTCCAAATGACCATAACTTCTGCTCTGGGTGTCTGTTTCACCTCTACCACATATCAAATTGAATCTTGTGACTAGCTCTACACATCTGTGAAAACCATAAAAACCATGAATAACACCATAAACACTAAAAACCATTAAAAACCACATAGAAACCCTAAAACCCCCCTATAAACCCTAAAAACTTGAAGAAACCCAAAAAACTACCTAAGAAACCATAAGAAACCCTCACAAAACCCTTAAAACCATAAAAAACCTAAAAAAACCCTAAGAAAACCTATGAAACACTAACACACCCTTAGAAAACCTAACACACCCTTAGAAACCCTAACACACCCTTAAAAACCCTAGCACACCCTTGAAAACCCCAACACACCAATAGAAACCCTATCACAACCTTAGAAACCCTTAGAAACCATAACACACCCTTAGAAACCCTAACCCGCCCATAAAACCCCCAACTCACCTTTAGAAACCATAACACAACCTTAGAAACCCTAACAAACCCTTAAACACCATAAATCACTCCAATAAGAACTAATAAATCCTAACAACCCCTACCAACCAATAATCTACAATAATAAACCATAATAAACCCTAAATCCCACTACTAAACCCTAAGAAACACTAATAAATTGTAATAAACCCTAAAAACCCTATTAGATCCCAATAAAAGCTACAAAATACCTAAAAACCCAAATATACAACAAAAATCCGATTAAGCCATTCAAAAACGCAATATTCACAAAAAAACCCTAACAAACTCGGCTAAACCGGACAAAACCCTAAAAAACCCTAAACACCCTAAAAACCATAAAAACCCTAAAAACCCTAAAACCCTAAAAAAACTAAAAAATCGTAAAAACCCTAAAACCCCTAAAAACCCAAAAAACCTGAAAAAACCCGAAAACAAACCTTAAAACCCCTAAAAACCCTCAAAAAACCTCAAAAAACCTCAAAAAATGCTAAAAACAATAAAAACCCATAAAACACTAAAAGAACCCTAAACAGCCTAAAAATGCCTAAAATCCCTAACCAACCCTATGAAACCCTTAAAAACTATAAAACCCCCTAGAAAACCCTAAAAACCTCAAAAGAAGCCCTAATACACCATAAAGAACCCTAAAGAACCCTAAAAAGCCACAAAGAACCACTAAAGCCACTAAAATCACTACATAAACCCTAACAATTGTTACAAAAAACAGAAAAATGCTTTAGAACCCACAAAACGCAACAAAACCCCCAAAAACACTAAAATAACCCTAACAAAGCTAAAACAAATCCAAACACACCCATAAAAACCCAAAAAACGCAAAAAATCCCAAACAAATCAAACAAACCGTAACAAACCCTAAAAACCCTAACAAAACCTAACAACCACTAATAACCCCCTAAGAACCACTAATAAAACCAAATAACCCCTAAAACCCACTATTAAACCCTAGAAACCCTAATAAACACTAATAAATTGTAATAATATGTAATAAACCCTAACAAAATCTATTAGTCCCTAATAAATGCTACAAAAGCCCTAAAACCCTAATATACAATAAAAAACACTGTTAGACCATAATAAACACTAATAATCACTAAAAACTCTAACAAACCCAAGAAAACGATACCAAAACCTCCAAATAATAGCCTACAAAACCCTACAACCAACTAATAAACCTTAACAAACCCTAACAACCCCAAAATAAATCGTAACAAACCCTAAGAACACTAAATAAATTATAACAAATCCTAAAAACGCCAAATAAATCATAAAAAACTAAAATAAACCATAACAAACCCCTAATGAACCGAAATAAACCCTAACAAATCATAATAAACACTAATAAATCGTAATAAAGGAAAATACATGTTAATAAACCCTAATAAATAAAATAAATCCTAATAAACCCTAATAAATCCTAAATAACCATAAAAAAGTTTGATAAACCCTAGAAAAAGCTATTAATACCTACAAAATCCCAAAAAAACCCTAATATACTATAAAAAATGCTAATAAATTGTAAAAAATCCTAAAAAACACTAATAAACCCTAAAGAACCCTTATAAACCCTAAAGAACCATATTAAACTCTAAAGAACACTAGATAACCCTAAAAAACCCAAAAAATGCTAAAACACATTATATAAACACTAAAAACCACTAAAATACCCAAACAAACCCTAAAACACACTAAAAACCCAAATAATCACTATCAATCCCAAAAAAACAAATAAACCCATAACCACCCATCGCCCAAAAACCCTTAAAAAGCCACCAGATACCATAAAAAACCATAAACACTCATTAACAACCCTTAAAAATCGTAAAAAACACTACAAACCATAAACAACCATTAAAACCCTAAAAAGTCTTCAAATAGACACATAAACACTACAAAGGTTACATAAACCATATAAAATGAAACAAAAAACCTAAAAACAAAACACAAACCAAAAAACACAACTTAAACCCAAAAAACACTACATAAATCCTAAAAGCACTACATAAACCCTAGAACTGTTACATAAACCCTAAAAACACAACATAAACCCTAAAAAACACAACATAAAAATTAAAAAATGCAACATAAAACCTAAAAACACAATATAAACCCTAAAACACTACATGAACCCTAAAAACATTACATAAACCTTAAAAAATGCAACATAAACGCTACATCACCCCTAAAAATGCTACATAAACCCAGAAAATGAAACATAAACCCTAAAAAATTCAACATAACACCTAAACCCTAAACATGCTACATAAACCCTAAAATGTGACATAAACCCTAAAAATGATACATAAAACCTAAAACCACTAACTAAACCTTAAAAATGCTACATAAACACTAAAAATGCTACATAAACTCTAACAATGCTACACAAACCCTAAAAAGCCTACAAAGACCCTAAAGACGCATCAAAAGCCTCAAAAATATTTAACCATAATATACCATAATATAAAAAATTAAACCATAATAAACCCCAAAAGAACCACTAAAGCCACTAAAAATGCTACATAAACCCTAACAATTGCTACTAAAAAATGAAAAATGCTTCAAAACCCAAAAAATGCAACAAAACCCCAAAAAAAGCTAAAATAACCCTAACAAAGCATAGAAAATCCAAACACACCCATAAAACCCAAAAAACAGATTAAACCCAATAAAACTCAAACAACCTGTAATAAACCCTAAAAACCCAAACAAAACCAAACAAACCCTAACAACCACTAATAACCCCTAAGAACAACTAATAAAACCAAATAAACCATCAAACCCACTATTAAACCGTAAAAACCCTAATAAACACTAATAAATCATATGAACATGTAATAAACCATAACAAACACTATTAGACCCTAATAAATGTTACAAAAGCCCTAAAACCCCTAATATACTATAAAAACACTATTAAACTCTAATAAACCCTAATAATTACTAAAAACCTTAACAAAAAACCTCCAAATAATATCTAACAAAACCCAAAACCCACTAATAAACCCTAACAAACCCTAAGAACCCAAAAATAAATCGTAACAACCCCAAATAAATCGTAACAAACCGTAATAAGGACAAATAATTCATAACAAACTAAAACAAACCATAAAAAACCCCTAATAAACCGCAATAAACCCTAACAAATCATAATAAACCCTAATAAATCGTAATAAACCCAAATACATGTTACTAAACCCTAATAAAGAAAATAATCCCTAATAAACCCTAATAAACCCAAATAAACCCTAAATAACCCTAAAAAGGTTGATAAACCCTAGAAAAATCTATTTATGCCTACAAAAGCACAATAAAACTCTATTATACAATAAAAAACACTAATAAACTATAACAAATCCTAAAGAACACTAATAAACCCCAAACAACCCTAATAAGCCCTAAAGAACCTTATTAAACTCTAAAGAACATTAAAAAATCCTAAAGAACCCAAAAAACACTAAAACACATTATATAAACCCTAAAACCTGCTACAATACCCAAAAAGACCCTAAAACATAGTAAAAAGTCTTAACAACCCCTATCAATCCCAAAAAAAAAAATAAACCAATAACCCCCCCCCCCCAAAAAAAAATCCATTAAAAGCCATCAGATACCATAAAAAACCACAAACACCCATTAACAACCCAAAAAAAACTCTAAAAAACACTACAAACCATAAACAACCATTAAAACCCTAAAAAAGGATTCAAATATATACATAATCCCTAAAATGTTACATAAACACTAAAAAATGCAACAAAAACCCAAAAACGCAACATGAACCAAAAAACACAACATAAACCCAAAAAAAACTACATAAACCCTAAAAGCATTACATAA
Source organism: Viscum album (assembly GCA_963277665.1). Classification (NCBI taxonomy): domain Eukaryota; kingdom Viridiplantae; phylum Streptophyta; class Magnoliopsida; order Santalales; family Viscaceae; genus Viscum; species Viscum album. Next base: position 4,223,269 of record CAUJRU010000020.1, on the reverse strand, counting down.
ACCCTAGAACTGTAACATAAACCCTAAAAAACACAACATAAACCCAAAAAACGCAACATAAACCTTAAAAAGCGCTACATAAAACCTATAAACACAATATAAACCCCAAAAAACTACATGAACTGTAAAAACATTACATAAACCCTAGAAAATGAAACATAAACACTACATCACCCATAAAAACACTACATAAACCCTGAAAATGCAACATAAACCCAAAAACATGCTACATAAAACCTAAAACATAAACATGCTACACAAACCCTTAAAACATTACATAAACTCTAAAAATGATACATAAAACCTAAAACTGCTAACTAAACCCTAGAAATGCTACATAAACACTTAAAATACTATATAAACACTAACAACGCTACAGAAACCCTAAAAAAGGCTACAAAACCCTAAAGACGCTTCAAAACCCTAAAAAATATTAAACCCAAATATACCATAATATAAAAAATTAAACCCTAATAAACCCCTAAAGATCCAGTAAAACCACTAACAACGCTACATTAACCATAAAAATTGGTACAAAAAACAGAAAAATGCTTCAAAACCCACAAAATGCAAAAAAACCCCAATAAAACACTAAAATAACCCTAACAAATCATAAAAAATCCAAACACACCCATAAAACCCAAAAAAATGCATAAAATCACAAACAACTCAAACAAACTGTTACATACCCTACAAACCCTAGAAAACCTAACAAACCCTAACAACCACTAATAACTGCTAAGAACCACTAATAAACCCTAATAACGCCTAAAATCCACTATTAAACCCTAAAAACCCTAATAAACACTAATAAATCGTAATAACATGTAATAAACCCTAAAAAACTCAATTAGACCTTAATAAATATTAAAAATCCCTAAAACTCCTAATATACAAGAAAAACACTATTAAACCATAATAAACCGTAATAATCACTAAAAAGCCTAACAAACCGAAAAAATGATATAAAAACCTCCAAATAATATCCTACAAAACCCTACAACCCACTAATAAACCCTAAAAAACTATAATAACCCCAAAATAAATCATAACAAACCCTAATAACCCCAAATAAATCATAAAAAATCCTAACAACACCAAATAAATCGTAACAAACTGAAACAAACAAGAACAAACCCCTAATAAACCGCAATAAACCCTAACAAACCATAATAAACCCTAATAAATTTTAATAAACCCAAATTCAAGGTACTAAACCCTAATAAATAAAATAAACCCTAATAAATCCTAAATAACCCTAAAAAGGGTGATAAACTCTAGAAAATCTATTAATTCCTTCAAAATCCCAATAAAACCCAAAAATACAATAAAAAATGCTAATAAACTGTAACAAATCCTAAAGAACGCTAATAAACCCTAAAGAGCCCTAATAAACCCTAAAGAACCATATTAAACTCTAAAGAACACTAAAAACCCTAAAGAACCCAAAAAAATGATAAAACACATTATATAAACCCTAAAATCGCTACAATACCTAAAAAAACCCTAAAAAACATTAAAAACCCCTAACAACCCCTATCAATCCCAAAAAAAAAACAAATAAACCCATAAACCCCCCCAAAACCATTAAAAAGCCATCAGAAACCATAAAAACCATAAACACCCGTTAACAACCCTTAAAAACCCTAAAACACTACATAATGAAAAAAAATTATATCTTACCAAAGAAAATCTCTAGAAACCCTGATAAACACTAATATAACCTAATAAACTGTAAAATCGCTCACCAATAATAAAAAAACTATCAAAAAATAAATAAAAACGCGCTCTATTACCATAATAGACCTAAAAACACTAATATAACCTAATAAAGATAAAATACACTAATATACCTTAAAAATCCCTAGAAACCCTAATAAACCATGCTAAACATTAATATAACCAATGAAACCCAAAAACGTTCACAAATAAAAATAAAATGATCACAACTAATAAAAACATTTTATATTGTCTAAAAAGACCTAACAAATAATAATATAACCAAATAAAACAAAAATAAACTAATAAATCCCTAACAAACCCTAATAAACCCAAAAAATCTCTAATAACCCCTAATAAAAATGAATAAACCCTAATAAAACCCTTAAAATACATTCTCATCCCCAATAAACCTTGACACACCAAAACAAAAACAAATAAAACCCAAATAAACCCCCATAAACAAAAAATGCAAACAAACCATTGGAAATCCCTAGAAACCCTAATTAACTGTAATAAGTTCAAATAAAATCTAATAAACCATAAAAAATGATCACAAACAATAAAAACATGCTAATAAAACCTATAAATTCATAACAACCCCTCCTATATATTAACAAAAACTAAAAATAGCTTATATACCCTAATAAAAACAATATCAAAACCTAGTAAACCCTATAAATCCCTAACAAACCCTAATAAACCATACTCAAGCCTAATAAACCCTAATAAAACCTTAAGGATACCGAATCAACCCTAATAAAACCCTAAAAATACCTACTTAACCCTAATGAACCGTAACACACCATAATAAACCCCACTAAACCCTAAAAAAATGCAAATATACCATTAAAAAGCCCTAAAACCCCCAGTAAATGCTAATAAATCCTAAAAATGTATTAAAGTGCTAATAAACCTGAATAAACACTACTAAACACTAAAAAACCCTAATATACCCTCTTAAAAATTAATAAACCATAATGAACCATAATAAACCCTAATATATCGTAAACATACACAAATATACCATAATATACCCTAATAAACCCAACTCAATACTAATAAAACCCTAAAAATACCTAATAAGGCCTAATAAACCTTGAAACACCATAATAAACCCTAATAAAATCCCAATAACCCCCACCAAACCCTAAAAACGTTAATATACCATTAAAAAAACCTAAAACCCAAACAAACCATAAAAAATGTTAATAACACCTAAAAATACTAAAATATGATAGTAAACCCTAAAGAAACCTTTAATAATAACAGTATTAATAACGCACGTGCATGTGCATATGCATGTGCATATGCATGTGCATATGCATGTGGAGGGTTTAAATAATAAATCATAATGCACAGGCCTGTGCATATTCATGCGCATTTGCATGTGAATGATAATAAATAATAAATTATAAATGATAACACATGTGAATTGCATGTGTATGTGCATGTGCATGTGAATGATAATAAATAATAATGCATATCCAAGTGCAAGTGCATGTGTATGTGCATGAGCATGGTAATAAACAGTAAATAATAACAAAGTACACATGAATGTGCATTTTCATGGGAATGATAATAAATAATAAATAATAACACATGTGATAATAGAATAACACATGTTCATTGCGTGTGCACATGCATGAGAATAAATAATAATAACACATGTGATAATAGAATAATGCCAGTGCATTGCATTTTCATGTGCATGGGGATAAATAATATATTATTACACACGTGTATGTGCATTTACATGTAATGATAATGATAATTATGCATGCCCGTGCATGGTAATAAATAATAAATAACAACCCACGGGCATGTGCATTTGTATTTGATGATACAAATAATAATAATAATAATAATAATAATAGAATAACTCAAGTACATTTCATGTGCACGTGCATAGTAGAAAATAATAGATAAATAATAGTAAATAAGAGCGCACATGCATCTGCATGTGCATTTACATTTGATAATAATAATAATAATACTAATTGTAATAATAATAATAATAATAAAGCATGCACGTGCATGGTAATAAATAATAAATAACAAGACACATGCATGTGGATTTTGATGTGATAATGATAATAATAATGATAATGATAATAATAATAATAATAACAATAAATGTGATAATAATAATAATAATAATAATAATATTAATAAATGAACAATACAAGTGCATTTCATATGCACGTGCATGGTAATAAATAATAAATAATAACGCATGTACATCTGCATTTCCATGTGATGATAATAATAACTGTTGTAGTAGTAGTAGTAGTGAAAATTGTAGTAGTACCAATGCATGTGATAATAGAATATTGCATGTGCATTACGTGTGTGCGTGCATGGTAGTAAATAATAACGCATGTGCATTGCATTTCCATGTGATGATGTTGACGATGATAATAATAATAATAATAATATTATTATTATTATAATTATTTTTAACAATGCATGTGATAGTAGAATAACGCACGTGCATTTAATGTGTGTGTTTATGTATTTTCATGTGCATTTGCATGTGCATTTTCATGTGATGATAATAACAATAACAACAACAACAAAAACCACCACAATAATAATAATAACAGTATGTATAAAAATGTATGTGATAATAAAATAACATGTGTTCATTGCATGTGCATGTGTATGGTAATAAAAAATAAATAATAATGCACGTGCATGTGCAGGTGCATGTGCCTGAGATGATAATAATAATAATAATAACAGTAATAATAATAATAATAATAACAACGCATGTGATAATAGAATAACGCATGTGCATTGCATGTGTAGTGCATGATAATAAATAATATCTCATAGCGCACATGATGATAATAATAACAAGAATAATAATAATAATAATAGCGCATGTGATAATATAATAACACACCTGTATTGAATGTGTGTGTGTATGGTAATAAATAATAACGCACGTGAATTTGCAATTGAATTTGATGATAAGATCAATAATAACAATAATAATAGTAATAATAATAACAATAAAAATGCATGTGATAATAGAATAATGTAGGTGCATTGCGTGTGCATGTGCATTGTAATAAATAATAATGGACGTGCATGTGCATTTGCATGTGATGATAATAATAAGAATAATAGTAATAATAATAATAATAATAACTACAACAAAAACATATTCACATGCATGGAAATAAATAATATATAGTAAATAATAAATAATAATGCTTGTGTATCTGCATTTGCATGTGACAATAATGATAATAATAAAAGTAAAAATAATAATGATTATTATAATAATGATAATGATAATAAAGATAATGATAATAATTTTAATAATAACATGTGTGATAATAGAATAATACATGTCCAAACAAACCCTACAAAATCCTAATAAACTCTAACAACTACTAAAAACCCCTAAGAACCAATAATAAACCAAAATGGCACCTGAAACCCACTATTAAACCCTAAAATCCCAATAAACACTAATAAATCATAATAACCTGTAATAAACCCTAAAACCCTATTAGACTCTAATAAATGCTGCAGAATCCCTAAACCCCCAATATACATTAAAAAACACTATTTAACCATAATAAATCCTATTAATAACTAAAAAACCTAACAAACCCGAAAAAACACTACAAACCCCGCCAAATAATAGCCTAAAAAACCCTACAACCCGCTAATAAACACTAACAAACCCTAATAACCCCATAATAAATCGTAACAAACCTAAAGAACCCCAAATAAATTGCAACAAATCCAAACAACACCAAATAAATAGTAAAAAACTAAAACAAACCATAACAAACCCCTAATAAACCACAATAAACCCTAACAAATCATAATAAACCCTAATAAATTCTAATAAACCCAAATACACGTTAATAAACCCAAATAAATAAAATAAACCCTAAGAAACCCTAATAAATCCTAAATAACCCTAAAAAATGTTGATTAACCGTAGAAAAAGCTATTAATGCCAACAAAAGCCCAATAAAACCCTAATATACAATAAAAATGCTAATTAACCGTAACAAATCCTAAAGAACACTAATAAACCCTAAAGAACCCTAATAAACCCTAAAGAACCATAATAAACCCTAAAGAACACTGAAACCCCTAAAGAACCCAAAAAACTCTAAAACACATTACATAAACCCTGAACACTACTACAATACCCAAACAAACCCCGAATCACACTAAAAAACCCTAACAACCCCTATCAATCCCGAAAAAAAAATAAACCATTAAAAACCGAAAATAACCATTGAAAACCCATCAAATTCCAAAAAAACCATAAACACTTGTTAACAACACTTAAATACCCTAAAAACCACTACAAACCATAAACAACCATTAAAATCCTAAATAAGGCAACAAATAGATACATAAACCCAACAAATGTTACATAAACCCTTAAAATGCAACATAAACCCTAAAAATGTAACAAAAACCCAAAAAACACAACATAAACCCAAAATACGCTATATAAACCCAAAAAACACTACAGAAACCCAAGAACTGTAACATAAATGTTAAACAATGTAACATAAACATTAAAAAATGCTACATAAAACAAAAAACATAACATAAACCCTAAAACACTACATGAACCCTAAAAATGTTACCTAAACCCTAAAAACACATCATAAACGCTACATCACCCATAAAACGCTACATAAACCCAGAAAACACAACATAATCCCTAAAAACTGCTACATAAAACCTAAACCCTAAACACACAACATAAACCTTATTAACGTTACATAAACTATGAAAAATGCTATATAAAACCTAAAACTGCTAACTAAACCCTAAAAGCGCTACATAATCACTAAAAATGCTACATAAACTCAAACAATTCTACACAAACACTAAAAAGTGCTACAAAAACCCTAAAGACGCTTTAAAACCATCAAATATATTAAACCATAATATAAAAAATTAAACCCTAATAAACCCTTAATAAACTCTAATAACCACTAAAAATTCTTTATAATCCTTAAAAACCCTAAGAGACTCTACTCAACCCTAACAAAACCCCAAAAAATACATAATAAACCCTAATAAATGAAAATAAAACCTAATAAGCCTAAAAACAAGTTATGAAAACCTAAACAACCCTAACCAACCCTAATAGACACTAATAAACACTAATATACCGTAATAAGCTCCAAAAAACCCTAAAGATCCCTAATAAACCATAAATAAATCCAAATATACCCTACTAAATCCATACCAACCTTAACACACAATAATGACCCCTTATAAAACCCTTCAAAACCCTAATAACGAAAAAAATGTTAGTATAACTTAAAAAATCTTTAGAAACACTAATAAATTCTAATATAACAAAATAAAACCTAAAAATTCTCAAAAACAATAAAAAAGTGATCACAAACAATAAAAACAAACTATATTACCTAAAAAGCCCTAAAACACCCTAATATAACCTAATAAAGACAAAAACGCTAATATACCATAAAAATCCCAAGAAACCATAATAAACCATAACAAACTCTAATATAAACTAAGAAACCTTAATAACACTCAGAAACAAAAAAAACTCTCACAAAAAAACACTATATTATCTAAAAAGACAAAACAAAAAATAATATAACCTAATAAAACAAAAAAACTAATAAACCCCTAACAAACCATAATAAACCCTAAAAATCACTAATAAACCCTAATAAAAACTAATAAACCATAATAAAACTATAATAATATCCTAAAAATACCGTCTCAACCCATATAAACCTTGACACAAAATAATAAAACCTAATAAAACCCAACTAAACCCAAATTAACAAAAAAACACAAACAAACGATTAAAAATCCCTAGAAACCAAAATAAACCATAATAAATTCTAATAAAACCTAAAAAACCATAAACAATGCTCAAAAACACTAAAAACGCGATAATAAAAACTAAAATGTCCTAACAATGCCACATAAATATTAACAAAACCTAAAAAACACTCAAATACCCAAATAAAAACACTAACAAACCCTAGTAAACCCTAAAAATCCCTAACAAACCCTAATAAACACTACTCAACCCTAATAAACCTTAATAAAACCCTAAAGATACCCACTCAACCCTAATAAAACCCTAAAATTTACCTACTCAACCCTAATAAACCTTAACACACTATAATAAACAACAATAAACCCCACTAAACCCTAAAAAACAAATATAACATTAAAAAGACCTAAAACCCATAATAAATGATAATAAAACCTAATAAATCTTAAAAGCACTAATAAACCATAATAAACACTACTAATCCCTGAAAACCCCTAATATACCCACTTAAAAATTAATAAACCAAAATGAATGATAATAAACCTTGATAAATCCTAAACATACCCAAATATACCATAATATACCTAATAACTCTAATAAACATTAACACACCATAATAAACCCTAATTAAATCCTAATAACCCCCACCAAACCCTAAAAAATTCTAATATACCATTTAAAAACCCTAAAACCCTAACAAACCATAATAAATGTTAATTACACCTAAAAATTCTAAAAAATTCTAGTAAACCCTAAAAATAACTCTAATAATAATAATAGTAATAACGCAAGTGCATGTTCATATGCATGTGCATGGTTTAAATAATAAATCATAATGAATCTGCATGTGCATTTGCATGTGAATGATAATAAATAATAAATTATAAATAATAATTCGTGTGAATTACATGTGTATGTGCATGTGCATTGAATGATAATAAATTATAAATAATAATGCACATCCAAGTGCATGTGAATGATCATGTGCATGTGCATGGTAATTAAAATAATAATAACCAAGTCCACATGAATGTGAATTTTCAAGTGAATGATAATAAATAATAAATAATAACACATGTGATAACAGAATAATGCACGTGCATTGTGTGTGCACGTTCATGGGAATAAATAATAACAACACATAAGATAATTTAATAACACATGTGCATTACATTTTCAAGTTCATGATAATAAATAATATATAATGATGCACGTGCATGTGCATTTACATGTAATGATAATGATAATGGTGTATGCACGTTCATGGTAATAAAAAATAAATAACAATGCATGTGCATGTACAAATGTATTTGATGATACAAACAATAATAATAATAATAATAATAATAATAATAATAGAATAACGCAAGTCCATTTCATGTTCTTATTCATTTACATTTACATTTGATGATAATATTAATAATACTAATTGTAATAATAATAATCATAATAACGCATGCACGTGCATGGTAATAAATAATAAATAAAAATGCACTTGCATGTGATAATGATAATAATAATGATAATGATAATAATAATTACAACAACAATAATAATAATAATTGTGATAATAATAATAATAATAAAAGAATAATACAAGTGCATTGCATATGCACTTTCATGGTAATAAATAATAAATAATAACGCATGTGCATCTACATTTTCATGTGATTATCGTAATAATAACAGCAGTAGTAATAATAATAGTAGTTGTTGTGATAATAGTAGTAGTACCAATGCATGTGATAATAGAATATTTCATGTGTATTATGTGTGCAAGTTCCTGGTAATAAATAATAATGCTCGTGCATTTCATTTGCATGTGATGATGATGATAATAATAATAATATTTTTATTTTTATTTTTAACAACGCATGTGATAATAGAATAACGCACGTGCATTGAATGTGCATGTATGTGCATTCGCAAGTGTATTTGCATGTGATAATAATAACAATAATAACAACAAAAACAACAACAACAACCACAATAACAATAATAACAATAATAATAACAATGCATGTGATAATAAAATAACATGTTTTCATTGCATGTGCACGTGCATGGTAATAAAAACATAATAATAAAGCAAGTGCATGTGCATGTGCATGTGGATGAGATGATGATAATAATAATAATAATAACAGAAATAAAATGTTATAGTTGTTTTGAAAAAATAGCAGACATGAAAAAAATGCTAGAAATGGGGTCTTGAAAAGCCTAACAAATCACAAATTTATTAAAAAAGGCATAACTTCTTCTTCGGGTGTCCATTTCCACTCCGTGAATAGTCAAAATAAATCTCATGGAACGAACTATGATAAAAAAAGGCATCGAAGGCCGAACAGACACACAGATCAGAATTTATGACCATATTAATAAAAAATTGATAGGGATCCATACATGGAAATGGAGTTTTGGAGGCCTTCTGATCGGGTTCTCTGATTTTAGTGTCTCAAACATGACTTGAACTATGTTCAAGTCATCCTTCTGCGTAGATCTCTTTGCTACTTTTGATTTAATATGTGGTAGAGCTCAAACGGGCAACATGAGCGAAAGTTATGGCTGTTTGAAGTTGGACTTTTTTGGAGTAGTACAACTAATATATCTTATATTTCTTTGATATTCACATAGTTTCTACTAAACATGGTCCTCACTCATCTAACGAGCTTCAATTTTACTGGTCACAGCGCTCAAACAGACACCTGAAGGAGAAGTTATACCAATTTTAGTGTGTTGTGGGTTTCTTTGGTTTTTAGGAGCTATGAGAGTTACTCAATTTAAAACAACAATAACTTCTGCTACGTGTGTTCTTTTTGTCTCGAACACATATCAAATCGATTATTGTGAAACGATACACACTTTGGTAACCACTAGAACCCTTTCTGACATTCTTAAACCCCCCAAAAGACTCAAAATCCATTTGGATGGTCTAATGATTGGCTTCTGGTGTTTGTTTTGCAATAACTTCTTCTATGTGTGTCCGTTTTGTGTTTACCACATATCAAATCGATGCTTGAGACTAGAAATACACTCCTATAACTAATGAAGCACCTTCTCAAATCCTTGAAGGCCCATAAAGGCACATAAGCCATCCGAAAGACCATAACATCTACTCTGGGAGTTCGTTTTGCCTCTACCATATATCAAATCAAAGCTTTTGACTAGATCTACACATATTTGACCAATAGGAACACCTTAACAAGTTCTTAAAGTCCCAAAACGTCTTTAAGTCTTCCAAATGACCATAAATTCGGCTCGGGGTGTCTGTTTCACCTCTACCACATATCAAATTGAAGCATGCAACTAGCTCTACACATCTGTGACAACCATGAACAACTAAATAGCCCTCACAAACCATGAATAACACCATAAACACTAAAAAACACTAAAAAACACTAAAAACTCTGAAAAACCCTAAAAAACCCTAACAAATACTAACAAACCCTAACAAACCCCAAAAAACCCTAAAAACCTAAAAAACCCTACCAAACCCTAGCAATCCCTAACAATCCATAACAAACACCAAGAAGCACTATAAAACCCCAATAAACCCAAAAAAAACCCAAAGAAACACTAAAAGGCCTCTAAGAAACCATATGAAACCCTAACAAAACCCTAAAAACCCTATGCAAACCTAAGAAACATTAACACACCCTTAGAAACCCTAACACACCCTTAGAACCCCTAGCACGCCCATAGAAACCCTAGAACACCCTTAAAACCCCAACACACCCATAGAAACCCTAACACAACCTTAGAAACCCTTCGAAACCATAGCACACCCCTAGAAACCCTAACCCGCCCATAAAAACCCTAACCCACCCTTAGAAACCCTAACACATTCTTAGAAACCATAACAAGCCCTTAGACACCCTAAATCACTCTAATAAGCACTAATAAATCCTGACAAACCCTACTAACTAATAATAAAACATAACAAACCCTAATAAACCCTAAATCCCACTACTAAACCCTAATAAACACTAATAAATCGTAATAAACCCTAAAAACCTTATTAGACGCCGATAACAACTACTAAATACCTAAAAACCCAAATATACAACAAAAATGCTATTAAACCATTCAAAAAGCTAATATTCACAAAAAAACCATAACAAACCCAGCAAAACATGACAAAACCATTAAAAAACCCTAAACCCCCAAAAAACACAAAAACCCTAAAAAACCCTAAAATCCCTAAAAAATCCTAAAAACCCTAAAAAAACCTAAAGCCCCTAAAAACATGAAAAAACCTAAAAAACCCGAAAACAAACCTAAAAACCCTAAAAAACCTCAAAAAATGCTAAACCCCCCCTAAAACGCTAAAAACCCTAAAACCCCTAAAAATGCCTAACAAAACTCTAACCAAGGCTATGTAACCATTTAAAACCCTAAAAACCCCCCTAGTAAACTTTAAAAACCACAAATGAAACCATAATACACCATAATGAACCTTAAAAACCCTAAAGAACCACTAAAGCCACTAACAACGCAACATAAACCCTAAAAATTGCTACAAAAATCCTATGAATGCTTTAAAACCCACAAAATGAAACAAAACCCCCAAAATGTTAAAATAACCCTAACAAAGCATAAAAAATTCAATCGCACCCATAAAACCCAAAAAACACATAAAACCCCAAAAAAATCAAACAAACCATAACAAACTCTAAAAACCCTAAAAAAACCTAACAAACCCTAACAACCACTAAAAACTGTTGGATCGAATAAGTAGATGTATATGGATATTAGGTGGAATATTACAAGGGGGTGAATTGTATTTTAAAAACATTGTGTTTAAACACTTAAGAAGTTAGTTAAAAAGATCTTAAACTAATACAATAACAAACACCCACAATTGTATGATACTATAAGAAATGTAAAACAATTGTATTCAAAAGAATACAATAATTAGAGTAATGTAAAAAGTGTGAAATTCTATCCTAAATCGTATAGAATCAAATAGTATTAAATGTATTAGTATAAGTTTAATTGGAACAATTACAAATGTATATGAAATAGAAAAGGAAACAAAACAATTTTATTTTCTAATACAATTGGCAGCGGAAATGTAAAAGTATTACAATTCTTTTGACCCAAAGAGAAGGGTTATCCTTTCACCTAGGATAAGATGTATGTCTTACCACCACCTTGGTAAGCCTTCGATACGATGATCGGTTCGTCTGTCTGCCTCTCCCCGGCAGCCCTCGATATAATGATCAATTCGTCTGTCTGCCTATCCCTAGAATCCCTCGATACGATGATCGGTCTCACAAATCACAAACAAAGAACTTATAGAAATACAAAAACGTGGAACGATCCATTCACGTTTTTTAGTTTCAAGGATTTCTCACGAAGCATGAGATAAGTCACAACGTCTCTCTCTAGAACTTAATAGAAGAAAAGTATCACAGTTTCATACACACACGCTTCTTGTCTTCAGATGACCTTCTATTTATAGGCCTCAGGTTCCAACAGTCACATTGCCTCCAACGGTCATATTTCTCTGAAAAACATGGTGGGACTTGGACACCTGGAAATATAATGGTCATATTGAAACCAAAAACACGACATCCTTTTGACTACTTTGTAACTAACTCAATGAATTCGTTTTGGTTAAAACAAAAGATATATGAAGTTGATAAAAATGAGTACGATTAATAGAGTCAATACAATTTATAGTCAGTACAAAAAAATAGTTAATATGATCAGCATGATCAGTACAATCAGCATGGTCAGTACGATCAGTGTGGTCAGTACGATCAGCTTGGTCAGTACGATTGGCATGGTCAGTATGATCATCATGGTCAGTACGATCAGCATGGTTAGTAGGATCAGCATGGTCAGTAAGATCAGCATGGTATGTATGATCAGCATGGTCAGTACGATTAGCATGGTCAGTACGATTAGCATGGTCAGTACGATCAGCATGGTTAGTACGATCAGCTTGCTCAGTACGATAAGCATGGTCAGTAAGATCAACATGGTCAGTATGATCAGCATGGTAAAAGACATTTGTGATTTCCAAAACAAGATATAGAAGTCAAAAGAGAACTTTTGACTCAACAATGTCCCCCTTTTTGGAAAGCACAAAACACAAAGTAAAAACAAAAAGAAATACTTATCTCCCCCTGAGTTATTGGAAACTCTTCTTAATATGAAATTTTAATACCACTAACTCCCCCTTAGGTATGTATTTTCCTAAGGATTGTATTCACAGATTTTCCTTGGATTCAAAGTATTTGATTAAAAAATTCTACCTTTGTAAAACATTCTCCCCATTTATAAAATATTCTCCCCCTTTGTGATTTACAAAAATAATGGGGTAATCTTGAGTTTCCTCAAAGGGTTAGAAAATAATTGCAAGACAATGGAAAGAGTAACATAAACCTCATCATGATAACAGACAGTGTTCAGAAAAAAAAAACAAATACAAGTCATTTGTTTTCTCTTTCCTTTTCCTTCTTTATCAATTCATGAAGAACAAATTTCATCTTTTTGATTTCTTTCTTGTCTTCAGAAATTGAGTCACCCTGAGATCTGAGAAGCTCTTTTTGGTTGGCAAAAAGCTGATCTTGATTCCTGATGGTCTTCTCCTGGACACTGATTACTTCCTCAAGAGTATCAATTTTGTCTTGAAAATTCTTGTTATCTTTGGATAACATATAATTTTTTTTCTTCAACAAAACTAATTCATCTTTGAAGGATAAAACCTTCGAAAACTCAGACTGAAAATCATTCATTCTTTCTTGCAAATCTTTTACTGAAGGGATATCGGCTCCATGAGTTACCTGATTCAGTCTTTTAATAGTTTCTTTGTCAAGTTTATTGAAATCAATAGCGGGATCATTTGACAACCTCTTTATATATTCAATTGTTATCTCATGCTCATTCACTGAGGTATCTATTTTGTAAGACCACTTGGTCATTCTATTTCAAGCCTTCTTATGAGTAGCCGAAGTTTCAGATAGAACTTTCAAATCGGCTTCAACTGACAAAAATTTCATTCTCAATTCTCTTACAGAGTCGAACTTCTTTCTATGATTGTCAGTGATAAAATCAATTTTCCCTTCCATCTTGGGGAAATAGTGAATAGTCTTTTCAACCCACCTTAAAATATGAACAATGTAATCACTCCTCTTGAGATAGATAGTTTGTTCTGAATCAGTATCTTCATCGTACGAATGTAGTTCATTTGACCGGCTTGAGTCTACAACTGAATGTTTTCCTTTTCCTTTTTCTTTCTCCTTTCTTTCTTCATCCACTTTATCACTGATGACAATATCTTTTTTAGTATGAGAAGATTGAGCACCTTGATTTGCTTGAGAAGGAATTTTATCTGAAGTTTCAAAAGATTCAACCAATGATTGATTTTCATGAGGAACTTGTTTAATACATTCACTCCGATTTTGGTATGATTATTCTCTACTCTTTTTCGAACATTGAAGGAATTATAAAAGAAAATCTCCTTAATCTTCTTCAACTTCCTGTATTTCTTCCAACATTTGTTCCCCTTTTTCTTTCTCTGGAAGACTCTGTACGACAGTTTGTTGATGTAATTCTTCCGTTAGATGAGCAGTAGCATCCTCAACCATTTTCAGAACTTTAGACATATCAAATTCTTGAGACTTTCTTTTTTAAAATAGTCTTCTTTTTCTTTTCATATTGAAGGGTTTCTTCTACCCTTATTCTTTCTGCAAAAGCTTCAGCTGGGTCAAGACTGAACTTCGTTTCACCTTCTTTTTTATGTTCTTTATCTTTTCTCCACTTGGCCACAACCTCCTTACTATACTTCAGTTTCTTCTTAGGCTTTGATCTGGTTTTCGGATCTAAATTTTAAGGATCACCAACAGAAGGATTGTCTTTGATAGGCATAAGTGTCGATTGATTCTGAGCCGAATCATCTTCCAAATCCTTTACAAAAAACATTGAATTCTAATCAAAACAAACATTCAACTTTTTCAATGTATACTTACTAATCCAGGATGGCTTCAGATCTATCAAATTTCCTTTCAATGGAATATTAAAAAACATCATGCTCTCGATAATGAACTTTGTAAGAATGGATGGATATATAATAAAATGGAAATTAATTGCTCCTGACTTAACATTATTGATATTTTCAAAAACATATCCCATGAGATTCACTTTTCTCATGTTGACAAGATAGTCAAGCATGGAAATATCATAAACTTTCGAGTTTCTCTATCCCTTTTCCTTGGGATTAGAAAACCTTTCATCCAAATGGATACAAATCTATTGTCTGGAGAAAGATGAGCCACTTTCCTCTTCTATTCATTTATAATAAACAAAGACTTTTCAGCACTTTCTTTATTAAACGTACCAACTTCCTCTAGTATTTTATGAGATTGATAGAAAGAATCACCTTCTATTGGAACATTTAGAAAATGAGCCGCTTGTTTCACAGACATAGATAACATTCTATCGTACACAACAAAATTGATGGTCAAGTTTTTATCAAAAGATACAGATTTGTAAAACTGACTTACTTCATCAATAATAACCGGATCTTGAGAAATAGGATTTTCAACACATAAATGCTCCCAGCCTTGAAACAAAATGATTATTCTGATTGTAGAATTGTATGAATCAAAAAAGTCTCGAGAAACTAACCTTTATCTGAAAATGTCTTTCCCTTAAAAAGACTTTGAAGACATTTCTGCAGGAGTATTAGCAGAGGACTGAGACATATAGGTGAAGCCGCTGAAAGATCGTATGATGTCTTAAATTGATGGAGCAAGGCCTCACCACAAATCCTGAAAAACCAGTGTGGGTTTGGGGAGGTGAGGGTCTATTTATAGGTGACAAAATAATGACCGTTGGTCTTCTACGGTTGAGATTAGAAGAAAAGAAATCAACGGATATGATTAAAAAGAGAAACAAATTAAAAAAAATGAGGAAAGTATGTACCTGTTGGAGATCATAAGGTAATTGTTGGTTTAGATAGTATTAATAGTGAAAGAAAACATAAACTTACGAAGAAAAACAATACTATCAACCATCATGATGATGTAAAATAAAGATGTTATCATCTAATGACGTGGTGATGGAAAAGAAATTCATTACCATGATCGGACGTACCGATTGAAAAGAAATTCATTACCAGGAGTGGACGTGCCGATGGAAAAGAAATTCATTACCATGAACGGACGTGCCGATGGAAAATAAATTCATTACCATGAACGAACATGCCCAAGGAAAAGAAATTCATTACCATGAATGGACGTGCTGATGAAAAAAAATTCATTACAATGAACGGACGTGCCGATGGAAAAGAAATTCATTACCATGATCACTATGAATAGTTATCAATGGTAGGTTTTTAACATTTTTAACTTGGGCTCTAAAAGTTTTGATATAGGAAAAGGCTTCAGATTTCTTTGTTAGAAAATAGACCCACATAAATCTAGTAAAGTCATCAACTAAAACAAATACATAGTATTTACCTCCAATGCTTCCAGTTTGTGAAGGACCAAAATGATCCATATGCACTAGCTGTAATTCCTTAAAAGTTGAAACTTCATTAGTTGATTTATAGCTAGTTTTATTTTTCTTACCAAATTGACAAGGATCACAGACTTTTGAAGAATCATATCTAAGATCCGGTAGTCCCTTTACAAGTCTTTTCTTAGAGAGTTTACAAAGGTTTCTCATGTTTCAGTGTCCTAGTCTTCTATGCCATAGCCATGATTGGTCTTCTATTGCACTTAAGCAGGGTAAATATTTGCTCCTAAGGTCTTCTAAGTTAATAGTGTATACATTCTCTTGCCTATGGGCAGATATAATGAACTCATCCTTGGAATTGTGAACTAAACAATTATCATTTCTAAAATTCACAAGGTAACCTTCATCACATAATTGACTTATGCTGATGATATTGTGCTTAAGAAATTTAACAACAAAACATTTGAAATAATAACTTTTCCAAGAAAAACAATATTACCTATTCAAACAATTTTCCCATGAGCATTATCTCTGAAGATAACCTTTCCACCTTGTGTTTTGATGATCTTTTTAAATAAATCTTTGTTTGTGGTCATGTGTCGAGAACAACCACTATCCATGTACTAAATGGTCTTGTTGGTACACTTCTCATTTTCCTGAAAAAGAAACAGTTAGTTTTTCGGAATCCAAACTTGTTTGGATCCAGAAGGGTTAGATAAAAGAATTTTAGGAATCCACATTTGTTTTGCAAAATGAGCTTTATGAAATCCTAAAGACTGAGTTCTATTAAGAGAACACTCCCTTTTCCAGTGTCCACCACATTGACACTTAGAACAAAAAGGGTTATTTTGAGGAACAAAATAGTTATTAATAAAAACTAGTTTGGAATTAGTATAAAAAAGTCCAGAATGATTTCTCAAAGGCCGAATTTTGGAATACATTTGGTCAAAATTCTCTTTACCATAAGTAAAGTTTGAAAAACATTTTTTCAATGAAAAAAATTATAATTTTAGTTTTAAAACTAAATTTTTATCCTCCAAAACATTTGATTTTGAACTAGAGTTAGGCTCAAAAACATTTTTCTTAGAAATTACATTTTCTAGATTCTTAGAAAGTTTATCCATATCAGATTTGACTTTCTCAAGGGTTTTTGAAATACATTCAAAATCAGAAGTTTTCATATCAAGATCATTAAAAAGATATGATACTTCTTTAGTTAAAATTGAAATTATAGAATTTTCTTTATCAATATTTTTCTTGAATTTAGAATTTTCATTCTTAAGTAATTTAGCAAACATAGACACTTCTTCAAATGAAGGTAATGTATTAGCTTCTGATGATGAAGACTCATCATTTGAAGATTCATAATATCTATTATTAGAATAATTTTCATTCAAGGAAACATTTTTAATAGCTTCAGCATTATGTACCTTAGGCATAAGACAATGATCTTCAATTGGTAGTCTGTCTATAATTCCAATATTTATTTGTCCTGAGGAATCATATTCAGAAGAATTATCTGATGAATCGCTACCACTTGCACTCCAAGTGTCATTTTCCTTCAATACTTTCTTTTACATTGTCTTGTAATAATTTTTCTTATTTCTTTCAAAATGTTTCTCCTTTCTGCCTTTTCTCTTCAGTAAATGGCAATCAGGCCTTATATGTCCCACCTTCTTACATTCATAACAAGTTACCTCTGAATATTTTTTGTCCTTCCTATCTTTATTTTTGAATCTATATTGGAAGTCTTTCTTTCCCACAATCTTGTTCATACTTCGAGCAACATTGGATAACTCATTATCCGAGTGATCACTATCACTTGATTCTTATATAACAACTTTCTTGGCTTTGGATCTTGTTATCCTTTCAGGTGTTTTAGCTTTAGATGTATTAGTAAAAGATAAACTTCCATTCCCATTTTTCTTGTTATTGAAATCCGAATCTCTCCTCATTCATGTATCATGCTGTAGAAGAGTTACAAAGAGTTCATCATGAGTAATCTGGGAGACTTTTCTATTTTCATCAATAGCTGTCCTTTTTGACTCGCATTCATTTGGCATTATTTCAATAATCTTATCTACAAGAGCTTCACCATCAGGACCTTTTTCTCCCATAGATTGTAAAATGATGACAATTGTCATATTTATTTGTTGCACTTTACACACTGTCTCGCCATAAGGAAAACTAAATCCATGATACTCTACTCGAAGAATTGATCTTCTTGTTTCTATAACTTTGGATGTACCAAAATGTGTGACTTCCAACTTCTTCCAAATATAGTTGACTGCTTCACAATAAGATATCTGCCTGTATATATTCCTGGTCATAGATCATAATAAAGTATTGTGTACCTTGTAATTCAATTGATATTCTTTCTTATCTTGATTAGTGAAAGTACTGACTTCTTTGTCAGGAATTCTGTAACCTCCAGTAAGCATAATAAAATTTTCTACACGAGTATTGATCACGAATGTCTTCATTCAATCTCTCCAGTACTCATAATCATTCCCATCAAAGATAAGTGGTCTAGAAGGATTTGGGTTTCCAATTGACCTAATATTCATTCCATCCATCTAATAGAACAAAATCTTTTCCACTCCACACGTTAGTGTAGAAAGTAGTTGAAACAGTAATATAAAAGAAATAGAGCTAGTAAACCAAATCAGTGGAAACCTCCTTTGATACCAATTGTTGGATCGAATAAGTAGATGTATATGGATATTAGGTGGAACAATACAAGAAGGGGTGAATTGTATTTTAAAAACTTTGTGTTTAAACACTTAAGAAGTCAGTTTAAAATATCTTAAACTAATACAATAACACACACCCACATTTGTATGATACTATAAGAAATGTAAAACAATTGTATTCAAAAGAATACCATAATTAGAGTAATGTAAAAAGTGTGAGATTCTATCATAAAGCATATAGAATATAACAGTATAAAATGTAATAGTATAAGTGTAATTGGAACAATTACAAATGAATATGAAATAGAAAAGGAAACAAAACAATTTCCTTTCTAATACAATTGGTAGCGGAAATGTAAAAGTATTACAATTCCTTTGACCCAAAGAGAAGGGTTATCCTTTCACTTTGTATAAGAGGTTTATCTAACCACCACCTTGGTAAGGCCTTGATACGATGATTGGTTCATCTGTCAGCCTATCCCCAGCAACCCTCGATACGATGATCGGTTCATCTATCTGCCTATCCTCAGCAACCCTCAATACGATGATCGGTCGCACAAAGCACAAACAAATCACTTATAGAAATACAAAAACTAGGAATGAGCCGTTCATGTTTTGTAGTTTCAAGGCATTCGCACGAAGCATGAGAGAAGTCACTGCGTCTCTCTCTAGAACTTGATAGAAGAAAAGTATCACAGTTTCATACACACATGCTTCTTGTCTTAAAATGACCTCCTATTTATAGGCCTCAGGTTCCAACGGTCACATTTCCTCCAACAGTCATATTTCTCCGAGAAACACAGAGGGACTTGGAAACCTGGCAATATAACGGTCATATTGAAACAGAAAACATGAAATCATTTTGATTAGTTTGTAACTAACTCCATGACATCGTTTTGGTTAAAACAAAAGATATATGAAATTGATAAACATGAGTACGATTAATAGATTCCATACAATTTCTAGTTAGTATGAGAAATATAGTCAATATGATCAGTATGATCAGTACGATCTGCATGGTCAATACGATCAGTGTGGTCAGTACGATCATCATGGTCAGTACGATCGGCATGGTCAGTACGATCAGCATCGAAATTAAGATCAGCATGGTCAGTACGATCAACATGGTCAGTACGATCAGCATGGTTAGTACGATCAGCATGGTCAGTACGATCAGCATGCTCAGTACGATCAGCATGGTCAGTACGATCAGCATGGTCAGTACGATTATCAAGGTAAAATACATTTGTGATTTCCAAAAAAAGATATAGAAGTAAAAAAAGAGAACTTTCGACTCAACAATAACCCCTAAGAACCACAAATAAACCCTAATAACCCATAAAACCCACTATTAAACCCTAAAACCCCTAATAAACACTAACAAATCGCAATAACCTATAATAAACCCTAAAAATCTCTAAAACACTATAATAATTGCTACAGAAACCCTAAAACCCCTAATATACAATAAAAAAACTATTAATCCATAATAAACCCTAATATTCAGAAAAAAATTTAACAAACCTGACAAAATGCTACAAAAATCACCAAACAATAGCCTACAAAACCATACACCTCATTAATAAACACTAAAAAACCCTAATAACCCCAAAATAAATCATAACAAACCCTAAGAACCCCAAATAAATCATAACAAATCCTAAAAACACCAAATAAATCATAACAAACTAAAACAAACCAAAACAAACCCTTAATAAACCCCAATAAACCCTAACAAATAATAAACCCTAACAAATCACCCAAATACATGGTACTAAACCCTAATAAATAAAATAAATCCTAATAAACCCTAATAATCCTAAATAACCCTAAAAAGGTTGACAAATCCTAGAAAAATCTATTAATGCCTACAAAAGCCCAATAAAAACCTAATATACAATAAAAACGCTAATAAACTGTAACAAATCCTAAAGAACACTAATAAACCCCAAATAACCCTAATAAACCATAAAGAACCATATTAAACTCTAAAGAACACTAAAAACCCTAATGAACCCAAAAAAATGCTAAAACACATTATATAAACCTTAAAAACCATTACAATACCCAAAGAAACCCTAAAACACACTAAAAACCCCTAACAACCCCTACCAATCGCAAAAAACAAATAATCCCATGAAACCCACCAAAAACCATTAAAACCCATCAGATACTATAAAAAACCATTGACACTCGTTAACAACCCATAAAACCCCTAAAAACACAACCCATAAAAACCATTAAAACCCTAAAAAAGGCTTCAAATAGATACATACACCCTAAATTCGTTACCTAAACCCTAAAATAGAACAAAAACACTAAATATGCAACAAAAACCAAAAAACACAACATAAACCCAAAAAACGCTACATAAACTTTAAAATCACTACATAAACCCTCGAATTATAACATAAACCTTAAAAAACAAAACATAAACCCTAAAAATGAAACATAAACATCAGAAAACGCTACATAAAACCTAAAAACACAATATAAACCTTAAAAACACTACATGAACCCCAAAAACATTACATAAACCCTAAAAAATGCAACATAAATGCTACATCACCCCTAAAAATGCAACATAAACCCAGAGAACGCAACATAAACACTACAAATGCTACATAAAACCTAAACCCTAAACACGCTACATGAACCCTAAAAACAATACATAAACCCTAAAAATGATACATAAAACCTAAAACCGCTAACTAAACCGTAAAAATGCTACATAAACACTAAAAATGCTATATAAAATCTAACAATTCTACACAAACCCTAAAAATTCTACAAAAACCCTAAAGACACTTCATAACCCTCAAAAATATTAAACCATAATATACCATAATATAAAAATTTAAACCCTAATAAACCCCTAATAAACCGCTAATAAACTCTTATAATCCCTAAAACACCTTATAATCCCTAAAAATCCTAATAATCTCTATGAAACCCTAATAAACCTCCAAAAATAGCTATTAAACCCTAATAATTGATAATAAAACCTAATAAACCCTAAAAACACGTTAAGAAAACCTAATCAACCCTATCCAACCCTAATAGACACTAGTAAACACTAATAAACCCTAATAAACCCCAAAAACCCTAAAAGGACCTAATAAACCATATATAAAGCCAAATAAACCCTAGTCAACCCTAACAAACCTTAACACACCATAATAACCCCTAATAAAACCCTGCAAAACCCTAATAAAGAAAATAATGCTAGTATACATTAAAAAATCCCTAAATACCCTGATAAACTCTATCAGAACTTAATAAACCCTAAAGAAGATCACAAACAATAAATAAATTATCACAAACAATAAAAAAACACTATATTACCTAAAAGATCTAAAAACACTAATATTACCTAATAAATATAAAAAATGCTAATATACCTTAAAATCCCTAGAAACCCTAATAAACCATAATAAACTCAAATATAACATAAGAAACCCTAAAAATGCTCACAAAAAAAAACAATTCTCACAAACAACAAAAACATGCTATATTATCTAAAAAGACCTAAAAACACTAATATAGCCTAATAAAACAAAAAAACTAACAAACCCATAACAAACCCTAATAAACCCTAAAAATCACAAATAAACCCTAATAAAAACTAATAAACCCTAATAAAACAATAATAAAACCCTAAAAATACCTTCTCAACACTAATAAACCTTGACACACAATAATAAAACCTAATAAAACCCAACTAAACCCCAATAAACAAAAAAATGCAAACAAACCATTAAAAAGCCCAAGAAAACCTAATAAACCAAAATAAATTCAAATAAAACCTAATAAACCATAACAAATGCTCACAAACACTAAAAACTCGCTAATAAAACATAAAAATTCCTAACAACTGCTCATATATATTAACAAAAACTAAAAAACAATCATATACCCTAAAAAACAGCAACAAACCCTAGTAAACCCTAAAAATCCCTAACAAACCCTAATAAACCCTACTCAACTGTAATAAACCCTAATAAAACACTAAAGATACCTAATCAACCCTAATAAAACCCTAAAAATTCCAAATCAGCCCTAATATACCTTAAAACAACATAATAAACCATAATAAACCCCACTAAACCCTAAAAAATGCAATTATACTATTAAAAATCCCTAAAACACCTAATAAATGCTAATAAAACCTAAAAAAAGCTTAAAAGCGCTAATAAACCATAATAAACACTACTAAACCCTAAAAACCAATAATATACCCTTTTAAAAACTAATGAACCATAATAAACCATAATAAACCCTGATAAATCCTAAACATACCCAAATATAGCATAATATACCATAATATACCCTAAAAAACCCAACTCAATACTAATAAAACCATAAAAATACCTAATAAACCCTAATAAACCATGACACACCATAATAAACCCTACTAAAATCCTAATAACCCCCACCAAACCCTAAAAATTTTTAATATACCATTAAAAACCCTAAAACCCTAACAAACCATAATAAATGTTAATATCACCTAAAAATCCTAATAAATGCTGGTAAACCCTAAAAATACCTCGAATAATAATAATAGTAATAACGCACGTGCATGTGCATATATGCATGTTCATGGTTTAAATAATAAATAATAATGCACGTGCATGTGCATAACGCACATGCTTTTGGAGTTCACACTACTACAAAACGACCTTTATCTGCGCTATAAAAGTGCATTAACAGCACTAAAAAAGTGCTGTTAATCGAGGTGATGATACAGGGGGGGGGTCCCTTTTATCAGCGCTTAGAAAAGCGATGATAAAAGACCCCTTTATCATCAGTTTTTTTTAGCACTGATAAAAGGGGACTTTTATTAGCGCTTCTAAAAATCACATATAAAAGTCAAAAAAATATAAAAAATATTTATATAATGCTAGGGGGAGCTTTTAACAGCACTTGACCTGCCCTATCAAAACTAGGCGGACCCCCCCCCCCCCCTCAATCTCTACCACGTGCTGCCCTTCCCACGCGTCCCCCACAAGTGCACACCTCCTTGCTTCCACCTGAACTCAAACCCATGTCCTCCCTCTTGCATGCCTGCACCTTTACCACTAAGCCATTTCATTTTTTTCACTATTTAATTATATATCTATTTATTTATATGTATAGTTATATTTATTCAAATATTTATATATATTCATATTAATATAAATATATTTTTTACATTAATAAATATATATTTATTCATATATTAGTATATATATATATATTCATTCTTATATTAATATATATTTATATTAATATGTTTTTTATTCGTATATTTATTTTTATATTAATATATATTTATAAGATTAGTTTTAAATAGATTTATAAAATATGTTCTTATGTGTGTTTATAAATAAATAAATAAATACATATATACAACACACACAAACACACACATAAACACATATATATTTACAAATAAATACATATATGTGTGTGTATTTGAAAATCCATAGAATGTTATAATGACCATAACTTCTAATCTAGAAGACTGTTTCAACTACACAACTAGTCCAATCGAAGAAAATGAAACAATCATCGATATGATATGTGGTATTGGCCTAACGGACATCTGGATCAGATGTTATACTTGTTTGAATGTTAACAGATCTGGGTATCCCGACTAAAGCCACTAACAATGCTACAGAAACCCTATCAATTGCTACAAAAACTCGAAAAATGCTTCAAAACCCACAAAATGCAACAAAACCCGAAAAAACGCTAAAATAACCCTAACAAAGCATAAAAAATCCAAACACACCCATAAAACCCAAAAAATGCATAAAACCCCAAACAACTCAAAAAAATCGTAATAAACCCTAAAAACCCTAACAAACCCTAACAAACCCTAACAACCACTAATAAACCCTATGAAACACTAATAAACACTAATAACCCCTAAAAAATTATTAAATCCTAAAAACCCTAATAAACACTAATAAATTGTAATAACCTATAATAAACCCTAAAAAACTATATTAGGCCCTAATAAACACTACAAAATCCCTAAAAACACTAATATACAATAAAAAACTCTATTAAACCATAATAAACCCTAATAATCACTAAAACTCTTAACAAAGGCGAAAAAACGCTACAAAAACCTCCATATAATAACCTATAAAACCCTAAAACCAACTAATAAACCCTAACAAACCCTAATAACCCCAAAATAAATCGTAACAAACCCTAACTACCCCAAATAAATCGTAACAAATTCAAACAATGCCCAATAAATCGTAAAAAACTGAAACAATCCATAACAAACCCCTTGTAAACCGCAATAAACCCTAACAAAGCATAATAAACCCTAATAAATCGTAATAAACCCAAATACACATTACTAAAACCTAATAAAAACTATAAACACTAATAAATCCTAAATAACCCTAAAAAAGGTTGATAAACCCTAGAAAAAGCTATTAATTCCTACAAAAGCCCAATAAAACCCTAATATACTATAAAAAGGGTAATAAACTATAACAAATCCTAAAGAACACTAATAAACCCTAAAGAACACTAAGAAACCCTAAAGAACCATATTAAACTCTAAAGAACACTAAAACCTAAAGAACCCAAAAAATTGCTAAAACACATTATATAATCTCTCAAAACCGCTACAATACCCAAACAAACCCTAAAACACACTAAAAAACTCTAACAACCCCTATCAATCCCAAAAACAAATATACCCAGAAACACCCCCCCGAAAAAAACCATTAAAAAGCAATCAGATACCATAAAAAACCATAAACATCTGTTAACAACCCTTAAAAACCTTAAAAACACTAAAAACCACAAAAAACCATAAAAACCATAAAAAAGGCTTCAAATAGATACGTAAACCCTAAAAACATTACACAAAACCTAAAAAATGCAACAAAAACCCTAAAAGTGCAACATAAACCAAAAAAGGCAACATAAACACAAAAATGCTACATAAACCCTAATAGCATGACATAAACCCTAGAACTGTAACATAAACCCTAAAAAACACAACATAAAGCATAAAAACGCAACATAAACATTAAAAAATGCTACATAAAACCTAAAAACACAATATAAACCCTAAAAACACTCCATTAACAAAAAAACATTACATATACCCTAAAAAATGCAACACAAATGCAACATAACCTCTAAAAATGCTACATTAACCCAGAAAACGCAACATAAACCCTAAAAATGCAACATAAAACCTAAACCCTTAACACGCTACATAAACCCTAAAAATGTTACATAAACCCTAAAAATGATTCATAAAATCTAAAACCGCTAACTAAACCCTAAAAACGATTCAGAAACACTGAAAATGTTACATAAACTCTAACAACTCTACACAATCCCTAAAGATGATTTAAAACTCCCCAAAATAATAAACAATAATATACCATAATATAAAAAATTAAACCCTAATAAACCCCTAAAAAACTCTAATAATCCCAAAAACACCTTATAATCCCTAAAATCCTAAGAAACTCTAATAAACCGTAAAAAAACCCCAAAAATACCTAATAAACCCCAATAAATGATAATAATACCTAATAAACCCAAAAAACATGTTAAGAAAACCTAAACAACCCTAACCAACCCTAATTGACACTAAAAACACTAATAAACCCTAAAAAATCCCAAAAAACCCCCTAAAACTCCCTATTAATCCATAAATAAAGCCAAATAAACCCTATTCTATCATAACAAACCTTAACACACCATAATAACCCCTAATAAAACCCTAAAACCCCTTAATAAAGATAAAAATGCTAGTATACCTTAAAAAAATCCCTAGAAACCCTGATAAACTCTAATATTACCTAATAAACCCTAAAACGCTCACAAACAATACAAAATGATCACAAATAGTAAAAAGGTTCCATATTACCTAAAAAGACCTAAAAACCCTAATATAACTTAATAAAGAGAAAAAACACTTATATACTTTAAAATTCGCTAGAAAATCTAATAAACCATAATAAACTCTAATATAACCAAAGAAACCCTAAAACACTCACAAACAAAAACAAAACATTCTCAAACAATAAAAACATGCTATATAAACTAAAAAGTCCTAAGAAAAACTAATATTACCTAATAAAACAAAAAAACTAATAAACCCCTAACAAACCCTAATAAAACCTAAGAATCCAAAATAAACACTAATAAAAACGAATAAAGCCAAATAAAACCCTAAAATTAACTTCTCAACCCTAAAAACCCTTGACACACCATAACAAAACCTAATAAAACCCAACTAAAACCCAATAAACAAAAAAACACAAACAAACCATTTAAAAGCCCTAGAAACCCTAATAAACCATAATAAATTCAAATAAAATCTATTAAACCATTAAAAATGCTCACAAACACTAAAAACACGCTAATAAAACATAAAAAGTCATAACAACCCCTCATATATATTATAAAAAACTAAAAAACACTCATATACCCTAATAAAAACACTAACAAACCCTATTAAACCCTAAAAATCCCTAACATACCATAATAAACTGCAATCAACCCTAATAAACCCATAAAGATACCGACTCAACCCTAATAAAACCCCAAAAATACCTACTCAACCCTAATAAACCTTAACACACCATAATAAACCATAATGAACCCCACTAAACCCTAAAAACGAAAATATACCATTAAAAAGCCATAAAACCCCTAATATATACGAATAAAACCTAACAAAGCATAAAAGTGCTAATAAACCTGAATAAACACTACTAAACACTAAAAACCCCTAATATACACTCTTAAAAATTAATAAACCATAATGAACCATAATGAACCCTAATAAAATGTAAACATACACAAATATACCATAATATATCATAATATACCCTAATAAACCCAACTCAATACTAATAAAACCCTAAAAATAACTAATAAGGCCTAATAAGCCTTGACACACCAAAATAAACCCTAATAAAATCCTAAAAACCCCCAGAAAACCCTAAAAAATGCTAATATACCATTAAAAAACCCTAAAACCCAAACAAACTGTAATAAATGTTAATAACACCTAAAAATCCTAAAATATGATAGTAAACCCTAAAAATACATCTAATAATAACAGTATTAATAATGCACGTGCATGTGCATATGCATGTGGAGGGTTTAATGAATAAATCATAATGCACATGCATGTCCATATGCATGTGTATTTGCATGTGAATGATAATAAATAATAAATTATAAATAATAGCACATGTGAATTGCATGTGTATGTGCATGTGCATGCGAATGATAATAAACAACAAATAATAATGCACATCCAAGTGCTTGTGCATGTGCATGTGCATGTGAATGTTCATGTGCATGGTAATAAACTATAAATGATAAAAAGTCCACATGAATGTGCATTTTCATGTGAATGATAATAAAAAATTAATAATAACACATGTGATAATAGAATAGTGCAAGTTCATTGTGTGTGCACATTGATGAGAATAAATAATAATAACACAGGTGATAATAGAATAACCCAAGTGCATTGCATTTTCATGTGCATGGTAATAAACAATATATAATAATGCACGCGTATGTGCATTTACATGTAATGATAATGATAATGACACATGCACGTGCAATGTAATAAATAATAAATAACCATGCATGTGAATGTGCATTTGTATTTGACGATACAAACAATAATAATAATAATAGAATGACGCAAGTGCATTGCATGTGCACATGCATAGTAGTAAATAATAAATAAATAATAGTAAATAAGAACGCACATGCATGTACAAGTGCATTTACATTTGATAATAATATTAATAATACTAATTTTAATAATAATAATAATAATAACGCATGCACATGAATGGTAATAAATAACAAATAACAACGCACATGCATGTGGATGTTCATGTGATAATGATAATAATAATAATGATGATAATAAAAAAAATAATAAAAATAACTATGATAATAATAATAATAATAATAATAATAAAAGAATAATACAAGTGCATTGAATATGCACGTGCATGGTAATAAATAATAAATAATAACTCACGTGCATCTGCATTTTCTTGTGATGATTATGATAATAACAGCAGAAGTAGTAGTAGTTATAATAGTAGTAGTACCAATGCATGTGATAATAGAATTTTGCATGTGCATTACGTGTGCACGTGCATGGTAATAAATAATAACCTGTGTGCTTTTCATATGCATGTGATGATGATGAAGATGATAATAATGATAATATAATTATTATTAATATTAAAAATAACAACGCATGTGATAATAAAATAATGCACTTTCATTGAATGTGGATGTTTATGTATTTGCTTATGCATTTGCATATGAATTTTCATGTGATGATAATAACAATAACAACAACAACAACCACAATAATAATAATAAGAACAATAATAACAACGTATATGATAATAAATTAACGTGTGTGAATTGCATGTGCACGTTCATGGTAATACAAAATAAATGATAATGCACGTGCATGTGCCTGTTCATGTGCATGGGATGGTAATAATAATAATAATAATAATAATAATAATAATAATAGTAATAATAATAATAACAACAACAAGGCATGTGATAATAGAATAACGCACGTTCATTGCATGTGTAGTGCATGATAATAAATAATAACTCATAGTGCATGTGATGATAATAATAACAATAATAGTAATATTAATAATAATAGCATATGTGATAAAATAATAATGCACATGATTTGAATGTTCGTGTGTGTGGTAATAAATAATAACGCACGTGCATTGGAATTTTCATTTGATGATAATAACAATAATAATAACAGTAGTAATAATAACAATAATAATAAAAATTCATGTGATAATAGAATAATGTAGGTGCATTGCATGTGTGCGTTCATGACAATAAATAATAACGGACTTGCATGTGCATTTGCATGAAATGATAATAATAATAATAATAATAATAGTAATAATAATAATAATAACAACAATTGAAAAAACATATGCACGTGCATGGAAATAAATAATAAATAATAACACATGTGCATCTGCATTTTCATGTGACGATAATAATAATAATAATAGTAATAACAATAATGATAATGATAATAATGATAATGATTATAATGATAATGATAATAATGATAATAATAATGTGTGTGATAATAACATAAAAAACGTCCTAACTAACCCTAACAAACCCTAACAAACACTAATAACCCCGAAGAACCACTAATAAACCCAAATAACACCTTAATCCCACTATTAAACCCTAAAAACCTAATAAACACTAATAAATCATAATAACCAGTAATAAACCCTAAAATCCCTATTAGACTCTAATAAACTCTACAAAAGCCCTAAACCCCCCTAATATACAATAAAAAACACTATTGAACCATAATAAATCCTAATAATCACTAAAAACCCTAACAAACCCAACAAAACACTACAAAACCCGCCAAATAATAGCCTACAAAACCTGACAACCCACTAATAAATCCTAACAAATCCTAATAA
This sequence comes from Viscum album, assembly GCA_963277665.1. NCBI lineage: Eukaryota > Viridiplantae > Streptophyta > Magnoliopsida > Santalales > Viscaceae > Viscum > Viscum album. The sequence goes on along the minus strand of CAUJRU010000020.1, from coordinate 4,192,067 downwards.
CCCCATAATAATTCCTAAAAAACCCAAACAACCCCAAATAAATCGTAACAAATACTAACAATGCCAAATAAATCGTAACAAAATGAAACAAAACCTAAAAACACCTAATAAACCACAATAAACCCTAACAAATCATAATAAACCCTAATAAATCGTAATAAACCCACATACACATTAATAAACCCTAATAAATAAAATAAACCCTAAGAAACACTAATAAATCCTAAATAACCCAAAAAAGGTTGATAAACCCTAGAAAAAGCAATTACTACCTACAAATGCCCAATAAAACACTAATATAAAATAAAAAAGCTAAAAAACCATAAAAAAATCTTAAATAACACAAATAAATCCAAAAGAACCCTAATAAACCCTAAAGAATCGTAATAAACTCTAAATAACACTAAAATCCCTAAAGAACCCAAAAAATGCTAAGGCACATTACATAAACCCTAAAAACCACTACAATACCCAAAAAACCCTAAAACACACTAAAATCCCTAATAACCCCTATCAATCCCCCCAAAAAATAAACACTTAAAATCCCCAAAAACCATTGAAACCCCATCAAATACCATTAAAACAATAAGCACTCGTTAACAGCCCTTAAAAACCGTAAAAACCACATCAAACCACAATCAACCATTATAACCCCAAAAAAGGCAACAAATAGATACATAAACCCAAAAAACGTTACATAAACCCTAAAAATGCATCATAAACCCTAAAAACGCAACATAAACACAAAAAATGCAACATAAACCCAAAAAACGCTACATAAACCCAAAAAACACTACATAAACCCTAGAACCGTAACATAAACCCTAAAAAATGCAACATAAACATTAAAAACACTACATAAAACCTAGAAACACAACATAATCTCTAAAAACACTACATGAACCCAAAAAACGTTACATAAACCCTAATAAATGCAACATAAATGCTACATCACCACTAAAAATGCTACATAAACCAAGAAAACACAACATAAAAACTATACCCTAAACACGCTACATTAACCCTAAAAACGATACATAAACCCAAAAAATGCTACATAAAACCTAAAATCGATAACTAAACCCTAAAATCCTTACATAAAAACTAAAAATGCTACATAAACTAAATAAAAAAAAGGCTAAAGTATCTAAAAAGACTTAACAGACACTAAAAGTACCTTCTCAACACTAAAAATGCTCACAAAAAAAAACACTCACAAACAATAAAAATATATATAGTATCTAAAAAGACTTAACAAATACTAATATAACCTAATAAAACAAAAAAAACTAATAAACCACTAATGAACCCTATGAAACCATAAAAATCCCTAATGAACCCTAATAAAAACTAATAAACCCTAATAAAACCATAATAAAACCTTAAAAGTACCTTCTAAACCCTAATAATCCTTAACACACCATAGTAAAACCTAATAAAACCCAACTAAACCCCAATAAACAAAAAATTCAAACAAACCATTAAAAAGTCCTAGAAACCCTAATAAACCACAATAAATTCTAATAAAACCTAATAAACCATAAACTATGCTCACAAACACTAAAAACACGCTAATAAAACCTAAAAGTCCTAACAACCCCTCATATATATTAACAAAAACTAAAAAAACTCATATATTCAAATAAAAACACTAACAAACCCTATTAAACTCTAAAAATCCATAACAAACCCTAATAAACACTACTCAACAAATATAAACCCTAATAAAACCCTAAAGAGACCTAGTCAACCTGAATAAAACCCTAAAAATACATACTCAACCCTAATAAACCTTTACACACTATCAGAAACCAAAATAAAACCCACTAAACCCAAAAAAACGCAAATATACCATTAAAAATCCCTAAAACCCATAATAAATGGTAATAAAACCTAATAAATCATAAAATCACTAATAAACCCTGATAAACACTACTAAACCATAAAAACCCTAATAGACCCTCTTAAAAATTAATATACCACAATGAACGATAATTAACCCTAATAAATCCTAAACATACCCAAATATACCAAAATATTCCCTAATAAACCCAACTAAATCCTAATAACACCCTAACAATACCTAATAAACCCTAATAAACCTTAACACACCATAGTAAACCCTAATAAAATCCTAATAACCTCCACCAAACCCAAAAAACGCTAATATACCATTAAAAACACTAAAACCCTAACACACCATAATAAATGTTAATAAAAACTAAAAATTCTAAAAAATGCTAGAAAACCCTAAAAATAACTCTAATAATAATGATAGTAATAATGCACGTTCATGTGCATATGCATGTGCATGGTTTAAATAATAAATCATAACGCACGTGTAGCTGCATATGCCTGCGCATTTTCATGTGAATGATAATAAATAATAAATAATAAATAATAAAGCATGTGAATTACATGGGTATGTGCATGTGCAGGTGAATGATAAAAAATAATAAATAATAATGCACATCCAAGTTCATGGGCATGTGCATGTTCTTGGTGCATAGTAATAAACAATAAATAATAACCAAGTCCACATAAATGACCATTTTCATGTGAATGGTAATAAATAATAAATAATAACCCATGTGATAATAGAATAATGCATGTGGATGATAATAAATAAAAATAACACATGTGATAATAGAATTACGCAATTCATTGCATTTTCATGTGCATGATAATAAATAATATATAATAACGCATGATCATGTGAATTTACATGTAATGATAATGATAATGATTCATGCACATGAATGGTATTAAATAGTAAATAACAACACATGTGAATGTGAATTTGTATTTGATGATACAAACTATAATAATAATAATAATAATTATTATTATTATTATAATAATAGAATAACACAAGTGCATTTCATGTGCACGTGCATAATAGTAAATAATCAATAATAATAATAAATAAGAAGACACACGCATGTGCATGTGCATTTACATTTGATGATAATATTAATAATACTAATTGTAATAATAATAATAATAATGCATGCACATGCATGGTAATAAATAATAAATAGCAATGCACAAGCATGTGCATTTGCATGAGATAATGATAATAATAATGATAATGATGATGATGATGATGATGATAATAATAATAATAATTGTGATAATAATAAAAATAATAAAAGAATAATACAACTACATTTCATATGCACGTTCCTGGTAATAAATTATAAATTATAACGCACGTGCATCTACATTTTCAAGTGATGATAGTAATAATAATAGTACTTGTAATAATAGTAGTAGTAGTGGTGATAATTGTAGTAGTAAAAATGCCTGTGATAATAAAATATTGCATGTGCATTACGTGTGCATGTGCATGGTAATAAATAATAACGCTCGTGCATTGCATTTCATGTGATGATGATGATAATAATAATAATGTTATTATTATTAATAATAATAACAACACATATGATAATATAATAACGCATGTGCATTGAATTTGCGTGTATGGGCATTCCCATGTGCATTTTCATGTGATGACAACAACAACAACAACAACAACAACCACAATAATAATAACAACAATAATAATAACAATGCATGTGATAATAAAATAATGTTTGTACATTGCATGTGCACGTGCATGGTAATAAAAATATAATAATAATGCATGTTCATGTGCATGTTTATGAGATTTTGATAAAATAATAATAATAAAATTAATAATAAGTTGTAGTGCTCTGAAAAAACAGCAGACATGATAAAAATGCTAGAAATGGGGACTTGAAAAACCTAAAAAATCACAGAGTCGTTGAAAAAAGAATAACTTCATCTTCAGGGGTCCATTTCTTCTCTGTGAATCATCAACCTGAATCTCATAGAACAAACTACAATAAAACTAAGTGATGGAGGTTGAAAAATACACACAGATCAGAAGATATGACCATTTTAAGAAAAATTTGACAGGGAACCGTACATGGAAATTGAGTTTTTGAGGCCTTAAAATGGGTTTCTGGGATTTTAGGGTCTCAAACATGACTTGAACATTGTTCATGTCATCCTTCTGTTTATATCGCATTGCTAGTTTCGATTCGATATGTGGTAGAGCTCAAACAGACAATCGGAGCAAAATTTATGGTGGTTTGAAGTTGGACTTATTTTGGAGTGGTATAAGTAATATATCTTAAATTTCATTGATCTTATCATAGTTTCTACTAAAATTGGTCCTCACTCATCTCATGAGATTTTATTTTACGGGTCACATCGATCAAATGGACACCCGAAGTAGAAGTTATGCCTATTTTAGTGAGTTGTGGGTTTCTTAGGTTTTTAGGTGCAAAGAGAGTTTCTAAATTTAAAACGAAAATATCTTATGCTATGTGTGTTCATGTTGTCTCTACCACATATCCAATCAATGATTGTGAAAAGATACACAATCTGGTAACCACTGTAACCCTTTCTGACATTCTTCAACCCCCCAAAAGACCCAAAATCCATTTGGATGGTCAAAATATTGGATTTCGGTGTCCGTTTTGCAATAACTTCTTCTATGGGTGTCTGGTTTGCCTGAAACACATATCAAATCGAAGCTTGCGACTTGAACTACACTCCTATAACCACTGAAGCGCCTTCTCACATCCTTGAAAGCCCAAAAAGTTACTTAAACCCTCCAAAAGACCATAACTTCAACTCCGGGAGTTCGTTTTTCCTCTACCATATATCAAGTCGAAGCTTTCGACTTGATCTAAACATCTGTAACCAATTGGAACACCCTATCACGTTCTTAAAGTCCCAAAACTTCCTTAAGTCCTCCAAATGACCATAACCTCTGCTCTGGGTATCCGTTTCACCTCTACCACATATCAAATTGAAGCTTGCGACTAGCTCTGCACATCTGTGAAAACCATGAACAACTAAATAACCCTAACAAACCTTGAATAACCCCATAAACACTGAAAACCATTAAAAACATGAAAAACCCTAACAAACCCTAACAAACCCTAACAAACCCTAACAAACCCTAACAAACCCTAACAAACCCTAACAAACCCTAAAAACCCTAACAAACACTAACAAAACCTAACAAACCCCAAAACACCCTAAAAAACATAACAAACCCTAAAAAACCCTAAAAACCCTAACAATCCCTAAAAAACACCTTGAAGCACTAAGAAAGCCCAATACTCATATGTGCATCTGCATTACGTGTGCGCGTGCATGGTAGTAAATAATAAATAATAATGCATGTGCATGTGCATTTTCATGTGATGATAATAATAACAGTAGTAGTAGTAGTAGTGATAATAGTAGTAGTACCAATGCATGTGATAATAGAATATTGCATGTGCATTACGTGTGCACATGCATGGTAGTAAATAATAACGTGTGTGCATTGCATTTTCATGTGATGATGAAGACAATGATAATAATAATAATAATAATAATAATAATATTATTATTATTATGAACGCATGTGAAAGTAGAATAATGCACGTGCATTGAATGTGCGTGTTTATGTATTTTCATGTGCATTTGCATGTAAATTTTCATGTGATGATAATAACAATAAAAACAACAACAACCACCACCACAATAATAATAATAACAGTAAGTATAACAACTTATGTGATAATAAAATAACGTGTGTGCATTGCATTTTCATGTGCATGGTAATAAAAAATAAATAATAATGCACGTGCATGTGCAGGTGCATGTGATTGAGATGATAATAATAATAATAATAACAGTAATAATAATAATAATAATAACAACGCATGTGATAATAGAATAACGCATGTGCATTGCATGTGCAGTGCATGATAATAAATAATATCTCATAGCGCACATGATGATGATGATAATAATAATAATAATAGCACATGTGATAATAGAATAATGCACATGTATTGAATGTGTGCGTTTATGGTAATAAATAATAACGCACATGCATTTGAAATTTCATTTGATGATAAGAACAATAATAACAATAATAATAGTAATAACAATAACAATAAAAATGTATGTGATAATAGAATAATATAGGTGCATTGCGTGTGCGTGTGCATTGCGTGTGCGTGTGATGATAATAATAAGAATAATAGTAATAATAATAATAAGAAGAACAACAAAAACAACATATGAACATAAATGGAAATAAATAATATATAGTAAATAATAAATAATAACGCTTATGTATCTGCATTTGCATGTGAGGATAATAATAATAATTATGATAGTAAAAACAATAATTATAATGATAACAATGATAATGATAATAATTGTAAAAATAACATGTGTGATAATAGAATAACACACGTCCAAATAAACACTAACAAAACCTAATAATATCTAACAACCACTAAAAACCCTAAGAACCACTAATAAACCCAAATGACTCCTGAAACACACTATTAAACCCTAAAATCCCAATAAACACTAATAAATCATAATAACCTATAATAAATCCTAAAAACCCTATTAGACTCTATTAAACGCTACAGAATCCCCAAACCCCTAATATACAATAAAAAACACTATTGAACCATAATAAATCATATTAATCACTTAAACCCATAACAAACCAAACAAAACACTACAAAACCCACCAAATAATAGCCTACAAAACCATACAACCCACTAATAAACACTAACAAACCCTAATAACCCCATAATAAATCGTAACAAACCCTAACAACCCCAAATAAATCATAACAAATACTAACAACGCCAAATAAATCGTAAAAAATGAAACAAACCATAACAAACCCCTAATAACTGCAATAAACACTAACAAATCATAATAAACCCTAATAAATTGTAATAAACCCAAATACACGTTAATATACCCAAATAAATAAAATAAACCATAAGAAAACCTAATAAATCCTAAATAACCCTAAAAAATGTTGATAAACCCTAGAAAAAGCTATTAATGCCTAGAAAAGACCAATGAAACCCTAATATACAATAAAAAAGCTAATAAACCGTAACAAATCCTAAAGAACACTAATAAACCCTAAAGAACCCTAATAAACCCTAAATAACCATAAAAACACCTAAAGAACACTAAAAACCCTAAAGAACCCAATAAACACTAAAACACATTACATAAATGCTAAGAACCTCTACAATACCCAAACAAACTCTAAAACACATTAAAAACCCTAACAACCCCTATCAATCCCGAAAGAACAAAAAAACCCTTAAAATATCAAAAAAACCATTGAAAACCCATCAAATAGCATAAAAACCATAAACACCCGTTAACAACCCTTAAAAACCCTAAAAACCACTACAACCCACAAACAACCATTAAAATCCTAAATAAGGCAACAAATAGATACATAAACCCAAAAAATGTTACATAAACCCTAAAAATGCAACATAAACCCTAAAACGTAACAAAAACCCAAAAAACGCAACATAAACCCAAAAACACTACATGAACCCAAAAAGCACAACATAAAGCCTAGAACCATAAGATAAATGTTAAACAATGTAACACAAACATAAAAAAATGCTACTTAAAACAAAAAACACAACATAAACCCTAAAAACACTACATGAACACTAAAAATGTTACATGAACCCTAAAAACGCATCATAAAGGCTACATCACCCCTAAAAACACTACATAAACACAGAAAACACAACATAAACCCTAAAAACTGCTACAAAAATCCTAAACCGTAAACACACAACATAAACCGTAAAAATGTTACATAAACCATAAAAAATTCTATATAAAACCTAAAACTGCTAACTAAACCTTAAAAGTGCTACATAATCACTAAAAATGCTACATAATCTCAAACAATTCTACACAAACACTAAAAAATGCTACCAAAACCCTAAAGACGCTTAAAAAACCTCATAAATATTAAACACTAATGTACCATAATATAAAAAATTAAACCCTAAGAAACCCTTAATAAACTCTAATAACCCCTAAAAATTCCTTATAATCCCTAAAACCCCAAAGAGACCCTACTCAACCCTAACAAAACCCCAAAAATACATAATAAACCCTAATAAATGATAATAAAACCTAATAAACCAAAAAACATGTTATTAAAACCTAAACAACCCTAACAAACCCTAATAGACACTAATAAACACTAATAAACCATAATAAACCCCAAACCCCCCTAAAAATCCCTAATAAACCATAAATAAATCCAAATAAACCATAATAAATCCTTACAAACCATAACACACAATATTGTCCCCAAATAAAACCCTTCAAAACCCTAATAACGAAAAAAACATTAGTATAACTTAAAAATCTTTAGAAACCCTGATAAATTCTAATATAACCTAATAAACCCTAAAAACTCTCACAAACAATAAAAAAAGTGATCAAAAAAAATAAAAAACACACTATATTACCTAAAAATCCCTAAACACCCTAATATAACCTAATAAAGAAAAAAACTCTAATATACCATAAAAATCCCTAGAAACCATAATAAACAATAATAAACTCTAATATAACCTAAAAAACCATAAAAACGCTCACAAAAAAACGCTCACAAAAAAACACTATATTATCTAAAAAGACTAAAAAACACTAATATAACATAATAAAACAAAAAAACTAATAAACCCATAACAAACCATAATAAACCCTAAAAATCACTAATAAACTCTAATAAAAACTAATAAACCATAAAAAAACTATAATAATATCCTAAAAATACCGTCTCAACCCATACAAACCGTGACACACCATAATAAAACCTAATAAAACCCAACTAAACCCCACTAAACAAAAAAACCCAAACAAACAATAAAAAAGCCCTAGAAACCCAAATAAACCATAATAAATTATAATAAAACCTAATAAACTATAAAAAATTCTCACAAATAATAAAAAGACGCTAATAAAAACTAAAAAGTCCTAACAATGCCACATATATATTAACAAAAACTAAAAACCACTCAAATACCCAAATAAAAACACTAACAAACCCTAGTAAACCCTAGAAATCCCTAACAAACCCTAATAAACACAACTCAACCCTAATAAACCCTAATAAAACCCTAAATATACCCACTTAACCCTAATAAAACCCTAAAAATACCTACTCAACCCTAATAATCCTTAACACACTATAATAAACAACAATAAACCCCACTAAACCCTAAAAAACACAAATAGATCATTAAAAATCCCTAAACCCATAATAAATTCTAATAAAACCTAATATAGCTTAAAAGCACTAATAAACCATAATATACACTTCTAAAACCTGAAAACCCCTAATATGCCCACTTAAAAATTAATAAACCATAATGAACAATAATAAACCTTAATAAATCCTAAACATACCCAAATATACCATAATACACCTAATAACACTAATAAACCATAACACACCATAATAAACCCTAATAAAATCCTAATAACCCCCACCAAACCCTAAAAAATTATAATATACCATTTAAAAACCCTAAAAACCTATCAAACCATAATAAATGTTAATTACACCTAAAAATTCAAAAAAATGCTAGTAAACCCTAAAAATACCTCTAATAATAATAATAGTAATAATGCAAGTGCATGTGCATATGCATGTGCATGGTTTAAATAATAAATCATAATGCATGTGCATGTGCATTTTCATGTGAATGATAATAAATAATAAATTATAATTAATAACGCATGTGAATTACATTTGTATGTGCATGTGCATGTGAATGATAATAAATTGAAAATAATAACGCACATCCTTGTGCATGTGAATGTGAATGTGCATGTGCATTGTAATAAAAATAATAATAACCAAGTCCACATGAATGTGCATTTTAAAGTGAATGATAATAAATAATAAATAATAACACATGTGGTAATAGAATAATGCACGTGCATTGCGTGTGCACGTGCACGAGAATAAATAATAATAACACATGTGATAATTGAATAACACATGTGCATTGCATTTTCATGTGCATGATAATAAATAATATATAATGATGCACGTTCATGTGCATTTACATGAAATGATAATGATAATGAAGCATGCACGTTCATGGTAATAAAAAATAAATAACAATGCACGTGCATGAGCAATTGTATTTGATGGTACAAGCAATACTAATAATAATAATAATAATAATAGAATAACGCAAGTTCATTTCATGTGAATGTTCATAGTAGTAAATAATAAATAAATAATAATAAATAAGAATGCACATGCATGTGCATGTTCATTTACATTTACATTTGATGATAATATTAATAATACTAATTGTAATAATAATAATAATAACGCATGCACGTGAGTGGTAGTAAATAATAAATAACAATGCACTTGCATTTTCATTTGCATGTGATAATGATAATAATAATGATAATGATAATAATAATTACAATAATAATAATAATAATTGTGCTAATAACAATAATAATAAAATAATAATACAAGTGCATTGCATATGCACTTGCGTGGTAATAAATAATATATAATAACGCACATGCATCTACATTTTCATGTGATGATCGTAATAATAACAGCAATAGTAATAATATTAGTAGTTGTTTTGATAATAGTAGGAGTACCAATGCATGTGATAATAGAATATTTCATGTGTATTACGTGTACACGTGCCTGGTAATAAATAATAATGCTCGTGCATTGCATTTGCATGTGATGATAATGATGATAATAATAATAATATTATTATTATTATTATTAACAACGCATGTGATAATAGAATAACACACATGCATTTAATGTGCGTGTATGTGCATTCACAAGTGCATTTGCATGTGATGATAATAACAACAACAACAACAACAACCACAACCACAATAACAATAATAACAATTAAAATAACAACACATGTGATAGTAAAATAACGTGTGTGCATTGCATGTGCAGGTGCATGGTAATAAAAATATAATAATAAGTCAAGTGCATGTGCATGTGCATGTGCATGTGCATGTGGATGAGATGATAATAATAATAGTAATAACAACAATAATATGTTATAGTTGTTTTGAAAAAATAGCAGACAGGAAAAAAATGCTAGAAATGGGGTCTCGAAAAGCCTAACAAATCCCAGAGTCATTAAAAAAGGCATAACTTCTTCTTCGGGTGTCCATTTCTACTCTGTGAATAGTCAAAAAAAATTCTCATGGAATAAAATATGATTAAAACAGGCGTCGAATGCTGAACAGACACACAGATCAGAAGTTATGACCAATTGAAGAAAACTTTGATAGGGATCCGTACACAGAAATGGAGTTTTGGAGGACTTCTGATGGGGTTCTGGGATTTTAGGGTCTCAAACATGATTTGAACTATGTTCAAGTCATCCTTCTACGTAGATCTCTCCGCAACTTTCGATTTGATATGTGGTAGAGCTCAAATAGGCAATAGGAGCGAAATTTATGGCCGTTTGAAGTTGGACTTTTTTTGGAGTGGTACAACTAATATATATTATATTTATTTGATCTTCACATAGTTTCTACTATACTTGGTCCTTGCTTATCTCATGAGCTTCAATTGTACTGGTCAATGCGCTCAGACGGACACCCGAAGGAGAAGTCATACCTATTTTAGTGTGTTGTTGGTTTCATTGGTTTTTAGGCTCTAGAAGAGTTTCTCAATTTAAAACAACTATAACTTATGCTACGTGTGTTTATTTTGGCTCTACCACATATCAAATCTATTATTGTGAAATGATACACACTTTGGTAACCACTAGGACCCTTTCTGACATTCTTCAACCCCCCCCAAAAGACTCAAAATCTAGTTGGATGGTCTAATGATTGGCTTCTGAAGTCCGTTTTGCAATAACTTGTTCTATGGGTGTCTGCTTTCCAATAACTTGTTCTGGGTTCCGATGGTGTTCCTCGGTCCTTGTTGGCTTTGTTTTGGATGGATTCTTGCAGCGGTGTGGTGCGGGCACAGCAGATCTGAAATCTGTTTCTTGGGTCGTAAGATCCTCGGTTCTGACGATGGCGATCCTTGATCGGGGAGGCAAGCAGTTTTCAACGGGTTTCTCTAGCTTAAAGGTGAAAGGCATCGACAAGTTTTTATATTTTCACCTCTCCGATTCTCAGTTCTGCGCTACAGAAGGTTTGAATCATTCTCTAAGTCGATCCATTCCTCGGTTCAAGAAGATGATGCAGGTGCGTGCTCTTCCTAATCTCTCGGATTCGTCTCTGCTCCATGCTGTTGATGCTAGATCTGGACGGACCTTTTGGAATTCCATGTTCTCCTATTTATTGATTGTGATGTTGGTTATGAATCATCTGGTTTTGTTGGAATGGGATAGATGAGTATTGATGTGTGCTTGCTGGTGGTATGCGGTTAATTTTGATATGAGGTGTGGAATGCTGGATGTGGTTCGGTCAAATGGCCTTGATTGTTGGATGTGGAGCTACGTTCCCTTGGGAGATGAAGGTTTTAGATGTGTTGTTTTCTGTGTTTTGTGCTGCAAGTTATTTGGGACTGGTTGGCTTGGAAGTGGTGATGTCTTTGCTGTTAATGCTAGTGTTTCAGTGCTATATTTTGTTGGAGGCTGCTATTGGTTTCTTGGGAAGATGAGCTTGTCTTGGACTTCTGAGCGGGGTTTGCTTTGGTGCTGCGGTCTGGTTGTAACCTATAGTTTTCTATGCAATGGTTTTTCAGCTGTGATTTTTTGCGGGTGCTGGTCGTTGGTTATGTATGCTGGTGCTTGGCGAGGGTTTTTGTTCTACTGCGTGGTGGAAAAGATGGTATGGTTGTGGTTCAATGCGTATGCTGGCTATGTGTTCTTCTGAGTGGTTCTGTGCTGATGGTGGTGGATCTTCTTGGTGAGAAGGTGGTGGATACTGGTCTGTGTAAGTTTGGATGCTGGTATCTGGTTGGTTGTGAACTGTTGGTTGCTGGTGACTACTGGATGATGAAGCTTTTTATGGCGGAGCTTCTTGGTGAGAAGGGGTTGGTTTCTAGAACTCGTGAGATTGGACGCTGGTCGCTGCTTGGCTGTGAGCCATGGATGCTGGTTTCTGCTTGGCTGGGAAGTGATAAAGGGGTGATGGTGCTGCCAACTGCTGGAATTGGTTGAGAAGGTGCTGAAGCTGTTGTGGGTTTGGTGTTGTGTCTTTTTTCTTTTGATTTTCTTTTTTTGCGGTCTTTGTGTGTGTTTGTTAAGGGCTTTTGGGTGTGGGTTGATTGACCCCGTCCCTCCCTTGTCTGTAGTGTATTTGCGTCTTTCTTCTAATAAATTTTGGGGGGCGTCAGGAATAGCCTGTCCCCGAGCCTTCCTTGCCTAACAAATACTAATAAACCCTAACAAACCCTAACAAACCCTAACAAAACCTAACAAACCCCAAAAAATCCTAAAAACATAAAAAACCCTAAAAAAACCCTAAAAATCCCTAACAAACACCAAGAAGCACTATGAAACCCCAATAAACCCAAAAAAACCCCGAAGAAACACTAAAAACAACTAAGAAACCATAAGATACCCTAACAAAAACCTAAAAACCCTAACAAACCCTTAGAAAACCTAAGAAACATTAACACACCCTTAGAAACCCTAACACACCCTTAGAAACCCTAGCACGCCCTTAGAATCCCTAGCACACCCTTAGAAACCCCAACACACCCATAGAAACCCTAACACAACCTTAGAAACCCTTCGAAACCATAGCACACCCTTAGAAACCCTAACCCGCCCATAAAAACTCTATCCCAGCCTTAGAAACCCTAACACATCCTTAGAAACCATAGCAAACCCTTAGACACCCTAAATCACTCTAATAAGCACTAATAAATCCTAACAAACCCTACTAACTAATAATAAACCATAATAAACCCTAATAAACCCTAAAGCCCACTACTAAACCCTAATAAACACTAATAAATCGTAATGAACCCTAAAAATCCTATTAGACCCCAATAAAAGCTACTAAATACCTAATAACCCAAATATACAACAAAAATGCTATTAAACCGTTCAAAATGCTAATATTGACAAAAAAACCATAACAAACCCATAATAACATGACAAAACCATAAAAACCCCTAAAACCCAAAAAACCCAAAAAACCCAAAAAACCCCAAAAAACCCTAAAACATCCTAAAAACCCTAAAAAACCCTAAAACCCCTAAAACACAAAAAAAAAACAGAAAAAACCCAATAAAAAACCTAAAAACCCTAAAAAACCTCAAAAAACGCTAAAAACCCTAAAACCCCTTAAAACGCTAAAAACCCTAAAAATCCGAAAAATGCGTAACAAAACCCTAACCAATGCTACGTAACCATTTAAAACCCTAAAAACCTTATATAAAACCCTAAAAACCACAAATGAAACCCTAAAACACCATAAAGAACCTTAAAACCCTAAAGAACCACTAAATCCACTAACAACGCTACATAAACCCTAACAATTACTACAAAAATCCTAAAAATTCTTTAAAACCCACAAAAAGTAAAAAAACCCCCAAAAACGCTAAAATAACCCTAACAAAGCATAAAAAATCCAAACACACCCATAAAACCCAAAAAAACTCATAAAACCCCAAACAAATCAAACAAACCATAACAAACCCTAAAAACCCTAACAAAACCTAACAAACCCTAACAACCACTAATAACCCCTAAGAACCACAAATAATCCCTAAGAACCCATAAAACCCACTATTAAACCCTAAAACCCCAAATAAACACTAATAAATCGCAATAAACTGTAATAAACCCTAACAAACTCTATTAGACCCTAATAAACGCTACAAAAGCCCTCAAACCCCTAATATTCAATAAAAAACATTATTAAACCATTATAAACACTAATAATCACTAAAAACCCTATCAAACCTGAAAAAATGCTACAAAAATCTCCAAAAAATATCCTACAAAACCCTACAACCCACTAATAAACCATAAAAACCCTAATAAACCCAAAATAAATCGTAACAAACCCTAACAACCCCAAATAAATCGTAACAAATCCTATCAACACAAAATAAATCGTAACAAACTGAAACAAAATACAACAAACCCCTAATAAACCCCAATAAACCCTAACAAATCATAATAAACCCTAATAAATCTTAATAAACCCAAATACACGTTACTAAACCTAATGAATAAATGAAACCCAAATAAACCCTAATAAATCCTAAATAACCCTAAAAAGGTTAATAAACCCTAGAAAAAGCTATTAATGCCTTCAAAATCCCAATAAAACCCTAATATACAATAAAAAAATGTGAATAAACAGTAACAAATCTTAAAGAACATTTATAAACCCTAAAGAACGCTAATAAACCCTAAAGAACCATATTAAACTCTAAAGAACACTAAAAACCCTAAAGAACCAAAAAAACACTAAAACACATTATATAAATCCTAAAAACCACTACAATACCCAAACAAACACTAAACCACACTATAAATACCTAATAACCCCTATCAATCCCCAAAAAACAAATAAATCCATAAACCCACCCAAAAACCATTAAAAATCCATCAGATACCATAAAAACCATAAACACCCGTTAATAAACCTTAAATACCCTAAAAACACAACAAACCATAAATAACCATTAAAACCGTAAAAAAGGCATCAAATATATACATAAACCCTAAAAAAATACATAAGCCCTAAAAAATGCAACAAAAATCCAAAAAAAGCAACCTAAACCAAAAAATCCAACATAAACACAAAAAACGCTACATAAACCCAAAAAGCACTACATAAACCCAAGAACTGTAACATAAACCCAAAAAACACAACATAAACCCTAAAAATGCAACATAAACAGTAAAAAATTCTACATAAAACCTAAAAACACAATAAATACCCTAAAAACTACATTAACCCTAAAAACGTTACATAAACTCTAAAATATGAAATATAAATGCTATATCACCCCTACAAATGCTACATAAAACCTAATCCCTAAACAAGCTACACAAACCCTAAAAGCGTTACATAAACCCTAAAAATGATACATAAAACCTAAAACCGCTATCTAAACCCAAAAAATGCTACATAAACACTAAAAATGCTACATAAAGTCTAACAATGCTACACAAACCCTAAAAATGCAACAAAACCCTAAAGACGCTTCAAAAACTTCAAAAATATTAAACCCTAATATACCATAAAACAAAAAATTAAACCATAACAATCCCCAAATAAACCCCTAATAAACTCTAATAATCCCTAAAAACACCTTATAATCCCTAAAACCCTAAGAAACTCTACTCAACCCTAATAAAACCCCCAAAATACCTAATAAACCCTTATAAATGATAATAAAACCTAATAAACCCTAAAAACACATTAAGAAAACCTAAAGAACGCTAAACAATCCTAATAGAAAATAATAAACACTAATAAACCCCAATAAACCCCAAACAAACCCTAAAACGCCCTAATAAACCATAAATTAAGCCATATAAACCCTACTCAACCCCAACAAACCTTAACACACCATAATAACCCCTAATAAAACCCTAATAATGAAACAAAATGCTATTGTACCTTAAGAGACCCCTAGAAACCTTGATAAACTCTAATATAACCTAATAAACTGTAAAAATGCCCACAAACAATACAAAACGATCACAAACATTAAAAACAGGCTATATTACCTAAAAAGCCCTAAAAACACAAATATAACCTAATAAAGACAAAAACTATAATAAACCGTAAAAATCCATAGAAACCCTAATAAACTATAATAAACTCTAATATAACCTAAGAAACACTAAAAACACTCACAAACAGAAACAAAATGATCACAAATAATAAAAACATGCTATATTATCTAAAAAGACATAACAAACACTAATATATCCTAAAAAAACAAAAAAACTAATAAACCCCTAAAAAACCCTAGTAAACCCTAAAAATATCTAATAAACCCTAATGAAACCATAATAAAACCCTAAAAATATCTTCTCAGCCCTAATAAACCTTGACACACTATAATAAAACCAAATAATACCCAACTAAACCCCAATAAACAAAAAAAACACAAAAAAACCATTAAACACCCTAGAAAACCTAATAAACCATAATAAATTCAAATAAAACCTAACAAACCATAAAAAATACTCACAAACCCTAAAAACACAATAATAAAACAAAAAAAGTCCTAAAAACTGCTTATATATATTAACAAAAACTCAAAAACACTCATATACCCTAATACAAACAATAACAAACCCTAGTAAACCCTAAAAATCCCAAACAAACGCTACTCAACCCTAATAAACCCTAATAAAACCCTAAATATACCTACTCAACCCTAATAAAACCCTAAAAAAAACCTAGTCAACCATAATAAACCTTAACAAACACTAAAAAATCATAATAAACCCTAATAAATCGTAATAAACCCAAATACACGTTACTAAACCCCAATAAATAAAATAAACCCTAATAAATTCAAAATAACCCTAAAAAGGTTGATAAACACTAGAAAAAGAAATTAATGCCTACTAAATCCCAATAAAACCATAATATAAAATAAAAATGATAATAAATTTTAACAAATCCTAAAGAACACTAATAAACCCTAAAGAACCCTAATAAATCCTAAAGATCCATATTAAACACTAAATACCACTAAAAAACCCTAAACAACCCAAAAACGCTAAAACACATTATATAAACCCTAAAAACTGCTACAATACCCAAACAAACTCTAAAACACACTAAGAAACCCAAACAACCCCTATCAATCCCTAAAAAACAAACAAACCTATAACCCCCCCCCAACCATTAAAAAACCATCAGATACCATAAAAATCCATAAACATCCATTAACAACCCTTTAAAACCCTAAAAAACTACAAACCATAAACAACCATTAAAACCCTGAAAAAGGTTTTAAATATACACATAATCCCTAAAAACGTTACATAAACCCTTAAAAAGCTACAAAATCCTAAAAAACGCATCATAAACCAATAAACACAACGTAAACACAAAAAATTCTAGATAAACCCTAAAAGCACTACATAAACCTTACAACTGTAATATAAACCCTAAAAACAGAATATAAACACTAAAAAAATGAAATATAAACATTATAAAATGATGCATAAAACCTTAAAACACAATATAATGCCTAAAAACACTACATGAACCGTAAAACGTTACATAAACCCTAAAAATGCAACATAAATTCTACATCACCCTAAAAAATGCTACATAAACCCAGAAAACACAATATAAACCCTAAAAAATGCTACATAAAACCTAAACCCTAAACACACTACATAAACACTAAAAACATTACATAAACACTAACAATTATACATAAAATCTAAAACTGCTAACTAAACCCTAAAAACACTACATAAACCCAAAAAATGCTACATAAACTCTAAAAATGCTACACAAACCCTAAAAAATGCAACAAAAACCCTAAAGATGCTTTAAACCCCTAAAAAATATTAAACCCTAATATACGATAATATTTCAAATTAAACACTAATAAACCCCTAATAAACTCTATTAATCCCTAAAAACACCTTATAATCCCTACAAACCATAAGAAGCTCTACTCAACCCTAATAAAACCCCAAAAATACCTAATAAACCCTAATAAACGATAATAAAACAAAATAAACCCTAAAAACAAGTTAAGAAATCATAAACAACCCTAACCAACCCTAATAGACACAAATAAACACTAATAAACCCTAATAAACCCCAAAAAACCCTAAAAATCCCTAATAAACAATAATTGAATCCAAATAAACCCTACTAAACACTAACAAACCTTAACACACCATAATAACCCCTAATGAAACCCTAAAAACCCCAAATAAAGAAAAAAATGCTAATATACATTAAAAAATCCCTAGAAACCCTGATAAACTCAAATATAACCTAATAAACCCTAAAAACCCTCACAAGCAATAAAAAACGATCATAAACAATAAAAACGTGCTATATTACCTAAAAATACCTAAAAACACTAATATAACCTAATAATGAAAAAAATGCTAATATACCTTAAAAATCCCTAAAAACACTAATAAACAATAATAAACTCTAATATAACCTAAGAAACACTAAAAATGCTCACAAAAAAAACCAAATGCTCATAAACAATAAAAACACATTATATTATATAAAAATACCTAACAAACCATAATGAAGGGTGAGATTCACTCTTGCCCTTGTTAACCCATCTTGTAATTGTCCCTTTATGTTTTATTAATTTTTGGGGGGCTAGGCTTGCTTAGCCCTGAACCTCTTTTTCCCTAACAAACCCTAATAAACCCTAAAAATCCCTAATAAACCCTAATAAAAACAAATAAACACTAATAAAACCATAAAAATTCATTCTCAACCCCAATAAACCTTGACACACCATAAAAAACCTAAGAAAGCCCAGCTAAACCCCAATAAACAAAAAACTCAAAAAAAAGCATTAAAAAGCTCTAGAAACCCTAATAAACCATAATAAATTCAAATAAAATCTAATTAACCAATAAATATGCTCACAAACAATAAAAACATGTCAATAAAACCAAAAAAGTCATAACAACCCCTCATATAAATTTACAAAAACAAAAAAACACTCATATACCCTAATAAAAATACTAACAAACCCTAGTAAACCCTAAAAATCCCTAACAAACCCTAACAAACCATGCTCAACCCTAATAAACCCTAATAAAACCATAAAGATACCGACTCAACCCTGATAAAACCCTAAAAATACCTATTCAACACTAATAAACCTTAACACACCATAATAAACCATAATAAACCCCAGTAAACCCTAAAAACACAGATATACCATTAAAAAGCCCTAAAACCCCTAATAAATGCTAATAAAACCTAACAAAGCATAAAAGCGCTAATAAACTCGAATAGACACTACTAAACACTAAAAAACCTTAATATACCCTCTTAAAAATTAATAAACCATAATTAACCATAATAAACCCTAATAAATCATAAACATACCCAAATATACCATAATATACCCTAATAAACCCAACTCAATCCTAATAAAACCCTAAAAATAACTAATAAACCATTATAAACCTTGACACACCATAATAAACCCTAATAAAATCCTAATAACCTCCACCAAACACTAAAAAAGGCTAATATACCATTAAAAAACCATAAAACCGTATCAAATCATAATA
Organism: Viscum album; assembly: GCA_963277665.1. Taxonomy (NCBI): domain Eukaryota; kingdom Viridiplantae; phylum Streptophyta; class Magnoliopsida; order Santalales; family Viscaceae; genus Viscum; species Viscum album. The sequence goes on along the minus strand of CAUJRU010000020.1, from coordinate 4,171,964 downwards.
AAAGTTAATAGCACCAAGAAATCCTAAAAATGATAGTAAACCCAATAAATACCTCTAATAATATTTGTAGTAATAACACATGTGCATGTGCATATGCAAGTGCAAGGTTTAAATAATATATCATAACACACTTGCATGTGCATATGCCTACGCATTTGCATGTGAATGATAATAAATAATAAATAATAAATAATAATGCATGTGAATTTCAATTGTATGTGCATGTGCATGTGAATGATAATAAATAAAAATAATTACGCACATACAAGTGCATGTGCATGTGCATGTGTATGTGCATGGTAATAAACAATAAATAATAACTAAGTCCACATGAATGTGCATTTGCATGTGAATTATAATAAATAATAAATAATAACACATGTGATAATAGAATAACGTAGGTGCATTGCATGTGCATGTGCATTAGAGAAAATAATAATAACACATGTGATAAAATAATAATGCAAGTGCATTGCATTTGCAGGTGCATGATAATACATAATAAATAATAATGCACATGCATGTGCATTTACATGTAATGATAATGATAATGACACATGCATGTGCATGTTAATAAATAATAAATAACGACGCATGTTCTTGTGCATTTGTATTTGGTGATACAAACAACAACAACGAGAATAATAATAATAATATTAATAATAATAATAATAGAATAACGCAAGTGCATTTCATGTGCACTTGCATATTAGTAAATAATAAATAAATAATAATAAATAAGAATTCACATCCATGTGCTTGTGCATTTACATTTGATGATAATATTAATATTACTAATTGTAATAATAATAAAAATAATGCATGCACATTCATGGTAATAAATAATAAATAACAATGCACATGCATGTGCATTTGTATGTGATAATGATAATAATAATGATAATGATAATAATAATAATAATAATAATAATTGTGATAATAATTATAATAATAATAATAATAATAAAAGAATAATACAAGTGCATTGCTTATTCACGTACTTGGTAATAAATAATAAATAATAACGCACATGCATATACATTTTCATGTGATGATAGTAATAATAATTGTAGTAGAAATAGTAGTAGTAGTGGTGGTGATAATAGTAGTAGCACTAATGAATATGATAATAGAATATTGCATGTTCATTATGTGTGTATGTGTATGGTAATAAATAATAACTCTCGTGCATTTCAATTTCATGTGATGATGATGATGATAATAACAATAATAATACTATTATTATTATTATTATTATTAACAACGCATGTGATAATAGAATAACACATGTTCATTCAATGTGCATGTATGTTAATTTGGATGTGAATTTTCATGTGACGGTATCAACAACAACAACAACAACAACAACAACAACAACCACAATAATAATAATAACAATAATAATAACAACACATGTGATAATAAAATAACGTGTGTGAATTTCATATTCCCGTGCATGGTAATAAATATATAATAATAATACACTTTCATGTGCATGTGCATTTTCATGAGATGATGATAATAATAATAATAATAGTAGTAATAATAAGTTATAGTTGTTTGAAAAAAAAGTAGCCATGACAAATGTGCTAAAAATGGTGTCTCGAAAAACCTAACAAATCACAGAGTCATTAAAAAAGTCATAAATTATTCTTTAGGTGTCCATTTAAGCTCCATGAATAGTCCAACTAAATCTCATGGAACGAACTATGATAAAAATATGTGCCGAAGGCTGACCAGACACACAGATCAGATGTTGTGACCATTTTAAGAAAAATTTGACAGGAATCCGAACATGAAAATGGAGTTTTGGAGGCCTTCTGATGGGTTTTTGGGATTTTAGTGTCCCAAACATGACTTTAACGTTTTTCAATTTATCCTTTTGTGTAGATCTCTTCACTGCCTTCGATTAGATATGTGGTACAGCTCAAACGGACAACTAGAGTGAAAGTTATGGTCATTTGAAGTTGGACTTTTTTTGGAGTGGTATAACTAATATATCTTCTCATAGTTTCGATTAGACTTGGTCCTCACTCAACTCATGAGATTCAATTTTACTAGTCACAGTTCTCAAATAGACACCTTAAGGATATGTTATGCCTATTTTAGTGAGTTGTGGGTTTCTTAGGTTTTTAGGCGCTAGGAGGGTTGCTCAATTCAAAACGACAATAACTTCTGCTACTTGTGGTCATTTTGCATCTACCACATATAAAATCAAATATTGTGAAATGATACACACTCTAGTAACCACTGGCACCCATTCTGACATTCTTCAACCCCCCAAAAGACCCAAAATCCCTTTGGATGGTCAAAAGATTGGCTTCTGGTGTCCACTTTGCAATAACTTCTTCAATGGGTGTCCGTTTTGCCTCTACCACATATCAAATCGAATATTGAGACTAGACCTACACTCCTATAACCACTGAAGAACCTTATCACATCCTTGAAGGCCCAAAAAGGTACTTAAACCTTCCAAAAGTCCATAACATCTACTTCGGGAGTTCATTTTGCCTCTACCAGATATCAAATCGATGAATTCGACTAGATATACACATCTGTGACCAATAGGAACAACTTATCACATTCTTAAAGACCCCAAAGATCCTAAAGTCCTCCAAATGACCAAAACATCTGCTCTCAGTGTCCGTTTCACCTCTACCATGTATCAAATTGAAACTTGCAACGATGTTTACACATCTGTGAAACCCATGAACAACTAAATAAACCTAACAATCAATGAATAACCCCATATACAATAAAAGCTATTAAAAACCACGCACAAACCATAAAAATCCCCTAATAAACCATAAAACCCCATAAAAACTTGAAGAAACCCAAACCCCCCTAAGAAACCATACGAAACCCTAACATAACCCTAAAAACACTAACAAAAGCCTATGAAAACCTAAGAAACACTAACACTCCCTTAAAAAACCCAACACACCCTTAGATACCCTAACACACCCTTATAAACCATAGCACACCCTTAGAAACCCCAACATACCCATAGAAACCCTAACAAAACCTTAGAAACCCTTAGAAACCATAGCACACCCATAGAAACCCTAACATGCCCATAAAAACCCTAACTCACCATTAGAAACTACACACCCTTAGAAACCCTACAAAACCCTTAGAGACCCTAAATTACTCTAATAAGAACTAATAAATCCTAATAAACCTTACCAACTAATAATAAACAATAATAAACACTGATAAACCCTAAATCCCACTACTAAACCCTAATAAATACTAATAAATCGTAATAAACCCTAAAACCCCTATTAGACCCCAATAAAAGCTATAAAATACCTAAAAACCCAAATATACAACAAAAATGCTATTAAACCATTCAAAACACTAAATTAAAAAAAACCCTAACAAACCCAAAAAAACCTGACAAAACCCTAAAAAACCATAATAACCCCAAAAAACCATAAATGCCCTAAAAACCCTAAAAACCCTAAAACTCCTAAAATCCTGAAAAACCCTAAAAAACCCTAAAACCCCTAAAAACCTGAAAATACTGAAAAACACTGAAAAAAACATAACAACCCTAAAAAACCTCAAAAAACCTCAAAAAACCCTAAAACCCCTAAAAACCAATAAAAACGCTAAAAACCCCTAAAATCTTAAAAATTCCTAAAAAACCCTAACCAACCCTATGAAACCCTTAAAAACCCTAAAAACCCCCTATCAGACACTAAAAACATCAAAAGAAACCTTAAAACACCCTAAAGATCCCTAAAAAACCCTAAAATCCTAAAGAATCCAAAAGTACCGCTAAAGCCACTAAAAATGCTACATAAATCCTATCAATTTCTTCAAAAACCCAAAAAATGTTTCAAACCCCAAAAAACGCAACAAAACCCCAAATAATGTTAAAACATCCCTAACAAAGAATAAATAATCCAAACACAGCCATAAAACCCAAAAAACTCATAAAAACCCAAACAACTCAAAAAAACCATAACAAACCCTAAAAACCCTAACAAATCATAACAAACCCTAACAACCACAAATAACCCCTAAGAACCACTAATGAACCCTAATAACCCATAAAACCCACTATTAAACCCAAAAAATCCTAATAAACACTAATAAATCTTAATAACCTATAATAAAACCTAACAAACTCTATTAGACCCTAATAAATGCAAAAAAATACCTAAAACCCCTAATATACAATAAAAACACTTTTAAACCATAATAAACCCTAATAATCACAAAAAACCCTATGAAACCCGACAAAACGCTACAAAAATATCAAATTAATAGCCTAAAAAACCTTACAACCCACTAATAAACCATAAAAAACTTAATAACCCCAAAATAAATCGTGACAAACACTAAAAACCCTAAATAAATCATAACAAATCCTAACAATTCCAAATAAATCGCAACAAACTAAAACAAACCAAAACAGAATCCTAATAAACCCCCAATAAACCCCAATAAACCCTAACAAATCATAATAAACCCTAATAAATCTTAATAAACCCAAATACACATTACTAAACCCTAATAAATTAAATAAACCCTAATACACCATAATAAATCCTAAATAACCCTAAAAGGTTGATAAATCCTAGAAAAAGCTATTAATGCCTACAAAATCCCAATAAAACCATTATATACAATAAAAATGCTAATAAACTGTAACAATTCCTAAAGAACACTAATAAACCCTATAGAACCCTAATAAACCCTAAAGAACCATATTAAACTCTAAAGAACACTAAAAAACCCTAAAGAATCCAAAAAAATGCTAAAACACATTATATAAACCCTAAGAACCGCCAAAATACCCTAATAATCCCTAAAACACACTAAAAAACCCTAACAACCCCTATCAATCCCAATAAAACAAATATTCCCATAACCCCCCCCCCCCCAAAAAAACCTTTAAAAAACCATCAGATACCATAAAAAACCATTATCACCCGTTAACAACCCTTAATAAACCAAAAAAAATACAAACCATAAACAGCCATTAAAACCCTAAAAAAGGCATCAAATAGTTACCTAATCTCTAAAAACGTTACATAAACCCTTAAAATGCTACAAAATCCCTAAAAATGCAACATAAACAGAAAAACGCTTCATAAACCCAAAAAACGCTATATAAAACAAAAAAGCAATACATAAACCCTAGAACTGTAACATAAACCCAAAAAAACAAAACATAAACCCTAAAAACGCAACATAAACATTAAAAAATGCTACATAAAACCTAAAAACGCAATATAAACCCTAAAAACATTACATGAACCCAAGAAACCTTATATAAACCCTAAACAATGCATCATAAATGCTACATCACCCCTAAAAATGTTACATAAACCCAGAAAGCACAACATAAACCCTAAAAAATGCTACATAAAACCTAAACTCTAAACACGCTACATAAAACCTAAAAACATTACACAAATCCTAAAACTGAAACGTAAAATCTAAAACTTCTAACTAAACCCTAAAAACACTACATAAACACTAAAAATGGTACATAAACTCCAACAACGCTACACGAACCCTAAAAAATGCTACAAAAACCCTAAAGATACTTTAAAACCTTAAAAAATATTGAACATTAATATACAATAATATAAAAAATTAAACACTAATAAACCACTAATAAACTCTAATAGTCCCTAAAAACACCTTTTAATCCTTAAAAACCCTAAGAAACTCTACTCAACCCTAATAAAACCCCAAAAATACCTAATAACCACTAATAAATGAAAATAAAACCTAATAAACCCTAAAAACACGTTAAGAAATCCTAAACCCTAACCAACTATAATAAACACTAATAAACACTAATAAACCTTAATAAACCCCAAACAAACCCTAAAAATCTCTAATAAATCATAAATGAAGCCAAATAAACCGTACTAAACCCTAACAAACCTTAACACACCATAATAACCCCTAATAAAATCCTACAAAACCCTAATAATGAAAAACTGCTAGTATACCTTAAAAAATACCTAGAAACTCGGATAAACTCAAATATAACCTAATAAACCCTAAAAATGATCACAAAAAATTAAAAAACAATCACAAACAATAAAAATCTTCTATATTACCTAAAAACACCTAAAAACACTAATATAAACTAATAAAGGCAAAAAATGCTAATATACCTTAAAAATCCCCAGAAAAACTAATAAACAATAATAAACTCTAATATAACATTTGAAACCCTAAAAATGCTCACAAACAAAAACAAAATGCTCACAAACAATAAAAACTCCCTATAATATCTAAAAAGACCTAACAAACACTAATATAACCTAATAAAACAAAAAAAACTAATAAACCCCTAACAAACCCTAATAATCCATAAAAGTCCCTAATAGACCCTAAGAAAAACTAATAAACCCTAATAAAACCATAATAAAACCCTAAAAATACCTTATCAACCCTAATAAACCTAGACACACCATAACAAAACCTAATAAAACCCAACTAAACCTCAATAAACAAAAAAATGCAAACAAACCATTAAAAATCCCTATAGACCCTAATAAACCATAATAAATTCAAATCAAAGCATATAAACCATTAAATATGCTAAAAAACACTTAAAACGTGTTAATAAAACCTGAAAAGTCATTACCACCCCTCATATATATTAACAAAAACTAAAAAACACTCATATAACCTAATAAAAACACTAACAAACCCTAGTAATCCATAAAAACCCCTAACAAACCCTTATAAACCGTACTCAACCCTAATAAACCCTACTAAAACCTTGAAGATACCGGCTCAACCCTGATAAAACCCTAAAAATACCTATTCAACCCTAATAAACCTTAACACACCATAATAAACTATAATAAACCCCACTAAACCCTAAAAATGCAAATATACCATTAAAAAGCCTTAAAACCCCTTATAAATGCTAATAAAACCTAAAAAAGCATAGAAGCACTAATAAACTTGAATAGACACTACTAAACACTAAAAAACCCTTATATACCCTCTTAAAAATTAATTAACCATAATGAACCATAATAAACCCTAATAAATCCTAAACATACCCAAATATACCATAATATACCCTAATAAACCCAAATAAATCCTAATAAAACCCTAAAAATACCTAATAAACCATAATAAACCTTGACACACCATAATAAACCCTAATAAAATCCTAATAACCCCCACCAAACCCTAAAAAATGCTTATATACCATTAAAAACCAATAAACACTAACAAACCATAATAAATGTTAATAACACCAAAAAATCCTAAAAAATGATAGTAAACCCTAAAAACACCTCTAATAATAATAGTAGTAATAACGCACGTGCATGTGCATATGCATGTGGAGGGTTTAAATAATAAATCATAACACACGTGCATGTGCATATGCCTGCACATTTTCATGTGAATGAAAATCAATAAAAATTTATAAATAATAATGCATGTGAATTGAAGGTGTTTGTGCATGTGCATGTGAATGATAATAAATAATAAATAATTACGCACATACAAGTGCATATTCCTGTGCATGTGCATGTGTATGGTAATAAATAATAAATAATAACCAAGTCCACATGAATGAGCATTTGCATGCGAATGATTATAAATAATAAATAATAACACATGTGATAATAGAATTACGCTCGTGCATTGCGTGTGCATGTGCATTAGAATAAATAATAATAACACATGTGATAATAGAATAATAAAAGTGCATTTCATTTATAGGTGCATGATAATAAATAATATATAATAATGCATGTGCATGTACCTTTACATGTAATGATAATGATAATGACACATGCATGTGTATTGTAATAAATAATAAATAACAACGCACATGCATGTGCATTTGTATTTGGTGATACAAACAACAACCACAAGAATAATAATAATAATAATAATAGAATAACTCAAGTTCATTTCATGTGAACGTGAATATTAGTAAATAATAAATAAATAATAATAAATAAGAATTCACATGCATGTGCTTGTGCATTAACATTTGATGACAATATTAATAATACTAATTGTAATAACAATAATAATAATAACGCATGCACGTTCATGGTAATAAATAAAAAATTACAATGCACATGCATGTGAATTTGCATGTGATAATGATAATAATAATGATAATGATAATAATAATAATAATAATAATAACTATGATAATAATAATAATAATAATAAAAGAATAATACAAGTACATTTCTTATGCACGTACATGGTAATAAATAATAATGCACGTGTATCTACATTTGCATGTGATGATAGTAATAATAACAGTATTAGTAATAGTAGTGGTGGTGGTGGTGATAATAGTAGTAGTACTAATGCATATGATAATATAATATTGCATGTGCATTACGTGCGCATGTGTATGGTAATAAATAATAACTCTCGTGCATTGCATTTTCATGTGATGATGATGATGATAATATTATTAATAATAATATTAATAATATTAATAATAACAATGCATGTGATAATAGAATAATGCACGTTCATTGAATGTGCATGTATGTACATTTGGATGTGCATTTTCATGTGATGATAATAACAAAAACAACAACAACAAAAAATAACCACAATAATAATAACAACGCATGTGATAATAAAATAATGTGTTTGTGTTGCATGTGAACTTGCATGGTAATAAAAATATAATAATAACACACGTGGATGTGCATGTGCATTTTCATGATATGATGATAATAATAATAATAATAATAATAGTAATAATAAGTTATAGTTGTTTGAAAAAACAGTAGACATGACAAAAGTGCTACAAATGGTGGCTTGAAAATCCTAACAAATCACAGAGTCATTAAAAAGTCGTAACTTATTCTTTAGGTGTCCATTTCCACTCCGATAATAGTCAAACTAAATCTCATGGAACGAACTACGATAAAAAAAGGTGCCAGAAGCTGAACAGACACACAGATCAGAAGTTATAACTATTTTAAGAAAAATTTGACAGGGATTTGGACATGGAAAAAGGAGTTTTGGAGGCCTTCTGATGGGTTTTTGGGATATTAGGGTCCCAAACATTCCTTTAAATTTTATCAATTTTACCTTCTGTATAGATCTCTTCACTGCCTTCGATTTGATATGTGGTAGAGCTCAAACGGGCAACTGAGGTGAAAGTTATGGCCTTTTGAAGTTTGACTTTTTTTTTTGGAGTGGTATAACTAATATATCTTCTGTTTCTTTGATCTTATCATATTTTCAATTATACATGGTCCTCGCTCATCTCACGAGCTTCGATTTTACTAGTCATTGTGCTCATATAGACACCTGAAGAAGAAGTTATGCATACTTTAGTCAGTTTCGGGTTTCTTAGGATTTTAGGCGCTAGGACGGTTGCTCAATTTAAAACGACAATAACTTCTTCTACTTGTGTTCATTTTGGCTCTTCCACATATCAAATCGAAGATTGTGAAATGATATACACTCTAGTAACCACTATAACCCTTTCTGAAAATTTTCAACCCCCAAAAAGTCTCAAAATCCCTTTGGATGGTCAAAAGATTGGCTTCTGGTGTCCGTTTTGCAATAACTTCTACAATGGGTGTATGTTTTGCCTCTACCACATATCAAATCAGATATTGAGACTAGACCTACACTCCTATAACCATTGAAGCACCTTCGCACATCCTTGAAGGCCCAATAAGGTACTTAAACCTTTCAAAAGTCCATAACTTCTACTTCGGGAGTCTGTTTTTCCTCTACCATATATCAAATCGAAGATTTCGACTAGATATACACATATGTGACCAATAGGAACACCTCATCATGTTCTTAAAGTCCCAAAAGGTCCTTAAGTCTTCCAAATAACCACATCTTCTGCTCTGGGTGTCCGTTTCACCTCTACCACATATCAAATTGAACCTTGCGATGAGCTCTACACATGTGTGAAAACTATGAACAACTAAATAACCCTAACAAACAATGTGTTACCCCATAAACACTAAAAACCATTAAAAACCACACAGAAAGCCTAAAAACCCTCTATGAAACCATAAACCCCCCCTAAAAACCCTAAAAACCCAAAGAAACCCAAAAAACCCCTATGAAACAATAAAAAACACGTACATAACCCTAAAAACCCTAAAAACCCTAAGAAAACCTAAGAAACACTAACACACCCTTAGAAAACCTAACACACCCTTAGAAACCCTAACACACCGTTAGAAACCCTAGCACACCCTTAGAAACCCCAACACACCCATATAAACCCTAACACAACCTTAAAAACCCTTAGAAACTGTAGCACACCCTTAGAAACTCTAACCCACCCATAAAAACCCTAACTCACACTTAGAAACCCTAACACACCCTTAGAAAACCTAACAAACCCTTATACACCCTAAATGACTCTAATAAGAACTAATAAATACTAACAAACCCTGCCAAACAATAATAAACAATAATAAACCCTAGATCCAACTACTAAACCCTAGTAAACACTAATAAATTGTAATAAACCCTAAAACCCCTATTAGACCCCCAAAAAATCTATAAAATACCTATAAAAATATACAACAAAAACACTATTAAAGCATTCAAAATTCTAATATTCACAAAAAAAACACCTAACAATCCCATCAAATCCTGACAAAACCCTAAAAAACCATAAAAACCCAAAAAACCCCAAAAAACCATAAAAAACCCTAAAAACCCTAAAAACCATAAGAACCCTAAAAAATCCTAAAAAACACTAAAAACTCTAAAACCCCTAAAAACATGAAAAAATTGAAAACCTCCGAAAAAACCTAAAACCAGAAAAAACCTCAAAAAACCACAAAAAACCATAAAAATCCTAAAAACCAATAAATACGCTAAAAACCATAAATACCTAAAATGCCTAAAAACCCTAACCAACCCTATGAAACACTTCAAACACCTAAAACCCCATATCAAACCCTAAAAACCTCAAAAGAAAACTGAATACACCCTAAAGAACCCTAAAAAACTCTAAGAACCCAAAGGAACCCTAAAGAACCACAAAAGACACTAACAACGATACATAAACCCTATCGATTTCTACAAAAGCCTGAAAAATGATTCAAAACCAAAAAAACACAACAAAACCCCAAATAATTCTAAAATAACCCTAACAAAGCATAAAAAATCCAAACACACCCATAATACCCAAAAAACGCATAAAACCCCAAACAACTCAAACAAACTGTAACAAACCCTAAAAACCCAAACAAAACCTAAAAAACTCTAACAACAACTAATAACCCCTAAGAAACACTAATAAACCCTAATAACCCATAAAACCCAATATTAAACCCTAAAAACCCTAATAAACACTAATAAATCATAATAACCTGTAATAAACCCTAACAAACTATATTAGACCCTAATAAATGCTAAAAAAGCCCTAGAACCCCTAATATACAATAAAAAAACTATTAAACAATAATAAACCCCAATAATCACTAAACCCAAACAAATCTGACAAAATGCTACAAAAATCTCCACATAATAGCCTACAAAACCCTACAACCCACTAATAAACTCTATAAACCCTAATAACCCAAAAAATAAATTGTAAAAAACCCTAATAACCCCAAATAAATCGTAACAAATCCTAACAATGCCAAATAAATCATAACAAACTGAAACAAACCATAACAAACCCCAAATAAACACCAATAAACCCTAACAAACCATATTAAACCCTAATAAATCGTAATAAACCCAAATACACATTAATAAACCCTAATAAATAATATAAACCCTAATAAAAACTAATAAATCCTAAATAACCCTAAAAAATGTTGATAAAACCTAGAGAAAGCTATTAATGCCTACAAAAGCCCAATAAAAACCTAATATACAATAAAAACACTAATAAACTATAACAAATCCTAAATAACACTAATAAACCCTAAATAACCATATTAAACTCTAAATAACACTAAAAACCATAAGGAACCCCAAAAAATTCTAAAACACATTATATAAACCCTAAAAACCGGTACAATACCTAAATAAACCCTAAAACGCACTAAAAACCCTAACAACCTCTATCAATCCCAAATAACAAATAAATCCATAAATCTCCCCAAAGACCATTAAAAATCCATTAGATACCATAGAAAAACATAAACATCTATTAACAACAATTAAAACCCCTAAAAAACACTACAAACCATAAAAAACCATTAAACCCCTAAAAGGATTCAAATAGATACATAAACCCTAAAAACGTTACATAAACCATAAAAAATGAAACAAAAACCATAAAAACACAACATAAACCAAAAAAAGCAACATAAACCCAAAAATGCTACAAAAACCCTAAAATTAATACATACACCCTTGAACTGTAACATAAACCCTAAAAAACACAACATAAACCCTAAAAACGCAACATAAACATTAAAAAACACTACATAAAACCTAAAAACACAATATAAACCCTAAAAAACTACATGTGTAGTACCACAAAAATTTTATGTTATGTTTCTCTATTCATTACTGAGTTACATTCTATTGATCACTCTGTTCCTTTGAAACAACACTAGGTTATTTAGGAGATAGTTAAAACCTCTCCATTAAACATAAATTTCTCACTTCTATGTTTTGAATTTCGAAAAATGATCATCTAGAGTTGTGTTCAGTAAGTCATTTGGAGTCTGATAGAACAAACTTGATTTTTGGTGAATAGTAACATACCATTATTAATAGTAATATGAATAGTAACATGACCCTTATGAATAGTAAATAATATTATTATTTTATTTTCTTAAGGAAATATGATAATGGGATTTTAATTAATTTTTCAATGTCACATAAAACTAACTGCACTTCAAAATTGTTATTTTTCAAACTAGCTATGGCCTTATTTCAAAATTAAATTAATAATATTTAGAAAATTATTTGTGAAAAATGGATTTCTCTTTTGAATTCTACACGTCGAAAAATGGTAGGGGTGAATTTTTGGGATTTTTCTGAAAATCCGGAATTTTTTATGAATAGTGAAATACGGTAAAATTCCGTATATTCAATTTATCAGTTAAATAAACTATTCATGACATCACAAGTGATGAAAATACACTTGGTTCAAACCCACATGCACTTATTACTATTAGGGGTCACATTAAACCACACTATCTGGTTGTCTTGAGAGAAATAATAAAATAATGAATTTAATATTCAAATTATATAATTATCCTCCACTATAAAACCCCCCACCACTACCTCTTCTCTTCACTCCTCTAAGCCTTGAATATCCTCAAAGTTCGCCCCAATTACCCTTCCCAAGTCTCTTCCCCACGTCCTAGAGCTACCGGTCTCACCAAAAGACCAAATCCAAAGCCCTTAAGAAGGATCTCAAGGAGAAGAGATCAAGAGGTAAGCAACATCTTTTTTTTCATTCTTTTATTTCATTTTATATTATTCCATTCCTTTCCCTTTGGCATGTGTTGGGATATTTCATTAAATATTCCCCCTTGATGTCCATATTATGTATTAATGATGAGATATTTCATTCCTCTCATCAAAGTATTTTTATGAAATTTTAAGAGACGTCATTAGGCTGCCAAATTTTAGTGAGAAAATTATCATGTTTTCATTCATTTTAAGATTCCTTTATTTTCTTCTTCTTTCCTCGCCTCATCTTAACAAAGATTCATGTATGTACCAGAATCTCGTATTTTATGTATTTTCTAATGTTTATGGAAAATTCTTCATCATTATTCTCCTCCTCTCCAACTTATTTAAGGAATAAAAACATTGTACGTGATGTGTCGAATTACCGACATCATGGACGATGTAATTTCAATTTCCATTAATTCTTTCAAGTCTGGTCATGAAACCAAATATATGATTGAACCAGGTCATCAAAAATGTGTTTTATCTTTATTAATGTTCTAGAATATTTACACATTCATAATATGAAAAAAAATACCAAACAATTTTATTTAGCACAAAAACTGCCTAGCCAAATTCAAGTGTTTATCTTTAAACTCATCGAATGAGTCATCATCATAGTATATAACCAGAATCATTATAAGATCATTTATGTCTCTTTCATTTCACTAATAATGTATATTAACAATTCTGGATGTTCAACCATATTTCAAACCAACTTCCATTCATGAATATAAGTAAACAAAGCATGAAACCAAGTAAGAAAATGCTTCCAAAACAATAAAATTGAATCTCTTAAATCCATCAAAAAGGACATTAATGAACCAAATAAGGCTAAACAATATCAATTAAATATAAAATATGTTCTGGACTTATGAATTAATAATCCTAATTTTTTTTATTCAGGTCTTTAAAAAAAAGACAAGAACACCATCAAGCATAAGGTAAGGGATCCTCTCTCTCACTTTTGTTCAAGAATATCCCCTTTGTTTTGACTAACTGTTTAGTGTGCACCTAATAATACTTATGTGGTGTACCTACTACCCAATTGAGATCACCTTCCATTTGAAATTATATTTCTATATATAATCTCATGTTATGGATATTTTTATTGTCTCAACCATATACCATTTCACATACGGTGTATATTTGGGATGTTATTGATGAATCCATATTCTATACACTATACGGATATTGAAAAAGCATATTTCTCTTGTATTGAATCATTGTATAAAGAATTATTTGGATGTAGAGGTGGGTGGGGCCCATTAAAGACCCTCGATGCATCGGTATGTCTCATGAGACAAAACAGTTTGGTGACAAACCCTTCAAGTTTGTTTCCAAAAAAATCAGACGGGTTTCTACCCACAGCAGTAAACCATTTTAACATTATTAAGGTTTCATGAGGCAGATACATGACATCTAATTAAAAATCATTCTCTTTATTCATTATAAGTAATTATTATTATCCATGAGGTTTTCACTATGACAAAATCTATGGATGTAGTTTCATTATTAGTTTATTATTGGCATTAGTTATCCATTTATTCACTTTGCCATATTGATTATGTCAGATCGATTGTGATTCACTTGTTATTGTACTCATGCTTCCACTATTTTTAACCCTTACTGAGCATTTGAACTCACCCCTTTCATTGTCTACCTTTGACAATTGATGATGAGAAGGCCTTTTATTGAGTTCTTGTGGATGCAGTTTTAGTTTTAGTTTTGTATTGTATTCTATAACCTTTCCAAATGTAATTGGTGTTACATCTATGTATATAGTTTATTCAAGACTACTAAACTGATCGTTCCTTCGGGATTTTCATTCCTTCTAACCATGCCAATATCAAAAGTAATGCACCGGCTCTTGTCCAGAGGGGTCGGGGTGTTACAATTGATATCAGAAGAAGTTTAGTAGGAAACACGGAAACTAGAGTAGGAAATAAATAGTAGGGAACAGAGTCCTAAGGTAGAATTTGAGGATAAACATACAAGAACGTCCTGGTATTTTGGTAAGGAATAGATTATGTGGATCTTTAAAGCGATACATCCCTTTCTGGATACGAGCAGGTAGAGGAGGCTCTAACACATATGTATCTAGGGCTAAAACCAGAATACACCGCTTTGGGCTAGACTCAAACGGGAAATGGTACACGAAAATGGGCCTTGCTGCACTCTTGGTTATGACACTCTCGGGGGATATGCTTAGGATAATTCATATTTTCTTTATAATCCATTATGAAGAAGTTTAATGTAAATTTTACCTTAAGGAAACCATGTTTATATGATTAGATATGCATAGAATTTAAATATATGTTGAGTGCTTTAATATTTAAGATTCATAAACATATCTAGTTTATCCCATTATTTAGAAATTGCGTCTAATGGAAGAAGGGGAATCTATACTCGTGGGCAAGGTGGGGATCTCCCTACCGATCAAGTCAACACAGTCAATGTTGGAGCAGGTCAGATCATGACTATATTGGGACAACTTGCTCAAGTTGTAACAAATAACCATTCCACACCTATGTGGGATCGTTTCATGTGGCAGAAGCCCCCATCTTTCAGTGGGACTACTAATCCAGTGGTATCTGAGCAATGGATCAAGTCACTTGAAAAAATATTCATGGCATTAAGATGCAATGAAAATTAGAAGGTGGTGCTGGTAGTATATTGTCTCAAGGGTGATGCTGAACAATTGTGGTCCCTGATTCAGAACACCATGGAGGAAGAAGAAATAGAAGATATAGAGTGGAGGAATTTTAATGAAATATTTTTCGAGAAATATTTCCCTCGTGGGCAATAAACTGAAATGAAGCGAAAATTCCTTAGCTTAAAACAAAGGGAAGAAGACCGTGTTGCAGAGTATGAGTCTACTTTTAAAAGTCTGGCCAGGTATGTTATTGATTACGTACATGACTCGGCAGACAAGATTGATAATTTCTTTTAAGGTCTTAAGCCAAGTCTTCGGAGGGCACTAGCTTCTCAAACATTTTCATCATATGATGTAATTGTATTATGTGACATCAAAACAGAGAGGGAATTTTCTAGATCAAATAATTTCAAAGGAAACCAAGATAATAAGCGGTACTCTGATAACAATGGAAAATGAGAATCACTAAAGAAGAGCAAGGGAACAAATAGTTTTCCATTATATTAGAACTGTGGAAAGAATCATCTCGGGAAATCCTTGAATGGAATGGGAGTCAGGTATAACTGCGGAGAAAAGGTTCATCGATCTGGTGAATGAAAGGGGAAGAAACAATTCAATGATGTGCAATTCTACAATTGCAGAGATATGGGACACTATGAAAATGAGTGTCCTAAACGCCAAGGAAAATTTACTCAGAAAGGGCCAATAGATCGAGGGAGAGCTTATGCGATTACAATTGCGGAGGTCGAAGTTCCTAATGATGTGGTGGAAGGTACTTTAATTGTTTCCTCAAACTTAGCCAATACATTATTTGATTCTGGATCATCTTATTCATTTATATCCTCTCAATTTTCCAAATAAATTAGATATGTCCAATTTGATTTAAGAAAGGCGTTTTCAGTCAAAAATCCCATGGGATGTATCATTGTAACAAAGGAATGCCGAATTGTCCCTCTCCAAACACCAAAACGTGCATTAGTTGCTAGCCTTATCATCATACCCATGACTGAATTTGATATAATTCTTGGTATGGATTGGCTATCAAATTATGATGCGAGGATTTATTACAAGAAAAAGGAAGTTACAATTTTTGGAAATGGTGTAGAATCCCTTGTCTTTAGGGCAGAAACTTCGCCACCTAATTCTTATCTAGAACCACCCCCAGTAGCTCTATTGAATGCAATACTTGGAGAGGAAGATAAACCAATATCTATGGGAGAGGAAAGAAATATTCAAATAGAATATGTGCATATAGTAAAAGAGTACATTTATGTATTTCTAGAGGATTTACCTGGACATCCTCCAGAGCGGGAAATTGAGATTTCCATTGAATTAATACCTGGTGAAAGACCTATATTAAAGACCCCATATTGAATGACACTGTGGAGCCAGTGGAGCTGAAGAAACAACTAGAAGAGTTGAGTGACAATGGATTTATTCGACCTAGTGTTTCTCCATGGGGAGCCCCAGTCTTGTTTATAAAGAAGAAAGATGGATCTGTGAGTCTATGCATTGATTATAGAGAAATCAATGCTATTACAATAAAGAATAAGTATCCTCTACCCCGGATTGATGATTTATTTGACCAACTTCAGGGATCCAAATACTTTTCAAAGATTGACCTTGGATCCCGATATCATCAATTGAGTGTGATGAAGGTTGATATTCCGAAGACATCATTTCGAACCAGGAATGGGCATTATGAGTTTACAGTGATGCCTTTTGGACTGTTTAATGCACCATCTATTTTCATGGATTTAATGAATAGATTATTCAAGGAATATCATGATAACATTGTTTTGATATTCATCGATGATATCCTCATATACTCAAAAATCTATGAAGACCATGAGAGTCACTTGCGAGTTATTCTGGGAACTCTTAGAAGAAATCAATTATATGAGAAGTTTAGCAAGTGAAAATTTTGGCTTCAGTCAGTTTATTTTATTGGTCATATTTTCTCAAAAGATGGAATCCTAGTCGATCCTATGAAGACAAAGGAAATCCATGATTGGACCATGACAACAAACATAACTGAGGTATGCAGTTTTATTGGCTTAGTAGGTTTTTATCGGTGTTTCGTGCAGAATTTTTCCCGACTGTCTTACTCGGTAACGAAGCTCACACAAAAATGGGTTAAATTTGTTAGGACAAAAGATTGTGAAGAATGTGTTAAAGAAATGAAGAGAATATTAGTCAATGCTTATATATTGACTCTACCATCGGGGAATGATGGGTTTGTTATTTATAGTGATGCTTCAAAGAAAGGACTTGTTTGTGTCCTTATGCAAAATGATAGGGTTATTTCTTATGCTCCACGACATCTAAAAGTTCATGGGAAAAACTATCCTAATCATGATCTTGATTTAGCTACTGTAATATTTTCTTTGAAGATATGGATTCATTTTCTCTATGGTGAAAAATGTGAGATTTATACTGATCACAAGAGTTTGAAGTATATTTTCTCACAGAAAGAACTCAACAAGAGGCAAAGGAGATGGATTTAACTACTCAAGTATTATGATTGCACGATAAACTACCACCCAGGTTAGGCAAATAAGGTGGCATATTCTTTGAGCATAAAGGATCATGGAGTTTTGAACATGATGAGAGTTGAAAGGGATCCTATTTTCATGGTTCTAATAAAGATGGATATGGGAATAACCATGGAATGTGAAACGTCAATTCTTTTTCAAATGGTTTCCAAACCATCTCTACTAGAAAGGATAAAAATTTCTCAAGCTGAGGATGAGGAGTTTCAAAAGAAGATTAAAGCTGTGAATAATGGGAGATTGAGTGAATTCGTATATGAAGATGGAATTTTGAGATTTGGGAAGAGAATTTGTGTTCCCAATATACCTGATCTAAAAAGGGAATTGTTGGATGATGCACATAGTTCCAATTTCTCTATACACCCTGGTAGCACTAATATGTATAGAGATTTGAAGGAACAATTTTGATGGGACAACATGTAGAGAGATATTGCTGATTTTGTGTCAAGATGTATTGTATGTCAACAAGTGAAACATGGATGGAAACATCCTGGAGGAGTATTGTTACCTCTTCCCATACCTGAGTGTAAATGGGATAATATCACGATGGAATTTATCATGGGACTACCAAAGACTCCTAGATGGAACGATGCAATATGGGTCATTGTTAATCATCTAACCAAGGCAGCACATTTTCTTGCTATAAGAGAAGATCTACCACTTGAACGTCTAGGACGACAATATATTAATGAAGTTGTGAGACTTCATGGAGTAACCCTATCGATTGTTTATGATCGTGATCCACATTTTAAGTCAAGATTCTGGAAAAGTATTCAGAAGGCCCTAGATACTGATCTTCATTTGAGCACTGCCTACCACCCACAAACTGATGGACAATCAGAACAAACAATTCAAACATTAGAATATATGTTGAGGCCTTGTTCACAAGATTTTCAAGTCATGTGGGATAATTATTTATCTATCGTAGAATTTTCCTACAACAATAGATTCCATTCAAGTATTCAAATGGCACCCTATGAAGCATTGTATCGGAGGAGATGTCATACACCAACTTGCAGGTATGATGTTGGTGAAAGAAAGCTCGTGGGACCTGAACTTGTTAAAGAAACAACGAAGAAGGTTAAGAATATCTAGAACCATATCAAAATAGCGCAAAGTAGGCAAAATACATATGCAATTAACCGAAGGAAGGATTTGGAGTTTCAAGAAGGTGATCACATTTTCTTAATGGTATCTCCACGGAAGGGTATTATACTATTCAACAATATGGGAAAGTTAAGTCCCAGGTACATCAGGCCTTTTGAAATTCTGGACTGAATTGGAGCCTTAGATTACCATTTGGAAATGCCGCCAAGTCTCTCCAAGGTTCAAAATGTCTTCCACATGTTAATGTTAAGAACGTACATGCCATACCCAACTCATGTACTCACTTATGAAGAAGAAGAACTTGAGCCAGATCTATCTTATTGTTAAGAGCCTGTCAAGATTATTGATACTAGATAACAAGTATTGAAAAATTGAATGACTCGTCTGGTAATGATTCTATGGAGGAACCATAAGATGGAGGAAGCAACATGGTAGCCTGAGGAACCTATGTTAAAGATATACCCGAATCTTTTTAGATAATATTTTCTAAATTTCGAGGACGAAATTTTCCAAAGGAGGGAATAATGTAGTACCACAAACATTTTATGTTATGTTTCACTATTCATCACTGAGTTACATTCTATTCATCACTATGTTAATTTGAAACAACACTAGGTTATTTAGGAGATGGTTAAAACCTCTCCATTAAACAAAAATTTCTCACTTATATGTTTTGAATTTCAAAAAATGAACATCTAGAGTTGTGTTCAGTAAGTCATTTGGATTCTGATAGAACAAACATGATTTTTGGTGAATAGTAACATACCATTATGAATAGTAATATGAATAGTAACATTACCCTTATGAATAGTAAATAATAATATTATTTTATTTTCATAAGGCAATATGATAATGGGATCTCAATTAATTTTTCAATGTCACATAAAACTAACTGCACTTCAAAATTGTTATTTTTCGAATTAACTGTGGGCTTATTTAAAAATTAAATTTAATAATATTTAGAAAACTATTTTTTGAAAAATGGATTTCACTTTTGAATTCTACACATCAAAAAATGGTAGGGGTTAATTTTTATGTTTTTTCTGAAAATATGGAATTTTTTAGGAATAGTGAAATACGGTAAAATACCGTATATTCAATTTATCAGTTAAATACACTATTCATGACATCACAAGTGATTCAAGGACACTTGGTTCAAACTCATATGCACTTATTACTGTTAGGGGTCACATGAAACCACACAATTTGGTTGTCTTGAGAGAAATAATAAAATAATCAATTTCATATTCAAATTATACCCCTCTCCTCCACTATAAAACCCCCCACCGCTACCTCTTCTCTTAACTCGTCTAAGCCTTGAAGATCCTCAATGTTCAGCACAATCACCCTTCCCAAGTCTCTTCCCCACGTCTTAGAGCTACTGGTCTCACCAAAAGACCAAAACCAAAGCCCTTAAGAAGGATCTCAAGGAGAAGAGATCAAGAGGTAAACAAACCTCTTTTATTTTCATTCTTTTCTTTCATTTTATGTTATTCTCTTCCTTTCCCTTTGGCTTGCGTTGGGATATTTAATTAATTATTCCACCTTACTATCCATATTATTTATAAACAATGATATATTTCATTCGTCTCATCAAACTATTTTTATGAAATTTTAAGAGACGTCGTTAGGCTGCCGAACTTTCGTGAGAAATTTATCAAGTTTTTGTTCATTTTAATATTCCTTTGTTTTCTTCTTCTTTCCTCACCTCATATTAACCAAGAAGCATGTATGCTCTAGAATATTTTATTTTATATATTTTTTAGTGTATAAGAAAAATCCTTCATCATTATTCTTATCCTCTCCAACTTATTTAAGGAATAAAAACATTGTCCGTGATGTGTCGAATTACCGACATCGTGGACGATGTAATTTCAATTTTCATTAATTATTTCAATTATGGTCATGAAAAAAAATATATTATTGAACCAGGTCACAATAAATGCGTTTTATCTTGATTAATTTTCTGGAATCTTTACAAATTCCTAATATGGAATAAAAATACAAAACAATTTTATTTAGCACAAAAACTTCCTAGCGAAATTCAAGTGTTTATCTTTAAACTCATCGAATCAGTCATCATCATAGTACATAACAAGAATCATTATAAGATAATTTATGTCTATTTAATTTCACTAATAATTTATATTTACAATTCTGGACGTTTAACCATATTTCAAACCAACATCCATTCATGAATATAAGTAAACAAATCATGAAACCAAGTAAGAAAATGCTTCCAAAACAATAAAATTGAATCTCTTAAATCCATAAAAAGGCGATTAATGAACTAAATAATGTTATACCATATCAATTAAATAAAAAAGAGGTTCTGGACTTATGAAATAAGAATCCTAATTTATTTATTCAGGTCTTTAAAAAGAAGACAATAACACCTTCAAGCATAAGGTAAGGGATCCTCTCTCTCACTTTTGTTCAAGAATATCCCCTTGGTTCTGACTAACTTTGTATTGTGCACCTAATAATACTTATGTGGTGTACCTACATCCAATTTGAGATCACTTTCCATTTGAAATTATATTTCTATCCATAATCTCATGTCATGGATATGTTTATTGTCTAAACCGTATACCATTTCACATACGGTGTATATTTGGGATGTTATTGATGAATCTGTATTCTATACTCTATACGGATATTGAAAAGGAATATTTCCCTTGAATTGAATCATTGTATAAAAAATGATTTGGATGTAGATGTGGGTGGGGCCCACTACAGCCCCTCGATGCATCGGTAGGTCTCATTAGACAAAACAGTTTGGCGACAAACCCTTCCAGTTTGTTTCAAAAAAAATATGACGGGTTTCTACCCACAGCAGTAAACCATTGTTACGGTATTATGGGTTCATGTGCCAGATACATGACATCCAATTAATAATCATTATCTTTATTCATTATCAGTTATTATTATTTTCCAAGAGGTTTTCAATATGACAAAATCTATGGATTCAGTTTCATTCTTAGTTTATTATTGGCATTAGTTATTCATTTATTCACTATGCCATATTGATTATGTCATATCGATTGTGATTCACTTATTATTGTACTCATTCTTCCACTATTTGTAACCATTAATGAGTGTTTGAGATCACCCCTTTCATTGTCTACCTTTGACAAGTGATGAAGAGAATGCCTTTTGTTGAGTTCCTGTGGATGCGGTTTTAGTTTTTGTTTTGTATTGTATTTTTTAACCTTTCCCAATGTAATTGGTGTTACATCTATGTATCTAGTTTTTTCGAGACTACTAAACTGATCGTTCCATTGGGATTTTCATTCCTTCTAACCATGCTAATATCATAAGTAATGCACCATCTCCTGTCTAGAGGGGTCGGGATGTTACAACATGAACCCTAAAAACGTTACATAAACCCTAAAAAATGCAACATAAATGTTATATCACCCCTCAAAACGTAAATTAAACCAAGAAAACGCAACATAAACCCTAAAATTGATACATAAAACCTAAACCATAAACACGCCACATAAACCCTAAAAACGTTACATAAACCCTAAAAATGATACATAAAACCTAAAACAACTAACTAAACCCTAAAAATGCTACATAAACACTAAAAATGCTACATAAACTCTAACAACGCTACAAAAACCCTATAAAATTATACAAAAACCCTAAAGACACTTCAAAACCCTCAAAAATATTAAACCCTAATATACCATAATATAAAAAATTAAACCCTAATAAACCCCTAATAAACACCAAATAAACTCTAATAATCCCTAAAAATACCTTATAATCACTAAAAACCCTATGAAACTCTACTCAATCCTAATAAAACCCCAAAAATACCTAATAAACACTAATAGATGATAATTAAACATAATAAACACTAAAAATACATTAAGAAAAACTAAAGAACCCTAAACAACCCAAATAGACATTAATAAACACTAATAAACCCTAATAAACCCCCAAAAAACACTAAAAAGCCCTAATAAACCACAAATAAAGCCAAATAAAACCTACTCAACCCTAACAAACCTTAACACACAATAATAACCCCTAATAAATCCTTACTAAACCCTAATAAAGAAAAAATGCTAGTATACCTTAAAAAATCCCCAGAAACCCTGATAAATTCTAATATAACCTAATAAACCTTGGAAACGCTCACCAATAATAAAAAACGATCACAATCAATAAAAATGTGATATATTACATAAAAAGACCTAAAACACTAATATAACCTAATAAAGACAAAAAATGCTAATATACCTTAAAAATCCTTAGAAACCCTAATAAACCATAATAAACTCTAATGTAACCTAAGAAACCCTAAAAACGCTCACAAACAAAAAAAACACTATATTATCTAAAAATACCGAATAAACACAAATATGACCTTATAAAACAAAGAAACTAATAAACCCGTAACAAACCCAAATAAACCCTAAAAATCCCAAATAAACCCTAATAAAAACTAAAAAACCATAATAAAACTGTAATAAAACCCTTAAAATACCTTCTCAACCCTAATAAACCTTGACACACCATAATAAAATCTAATAAAATCCAACTAATCCCCAATAAAAAAAATACAAACAAACCATTAAAAACCCTAGAAAACCTAGTAAACTATTATAAATTCTAATAAAACCTAATAATGCATAAAAATGCTCACAAACACTAAAAACACTCTAATCAAACATATAAAGTCCTATCAACCACTCATATATATTAACAAAAACTAAAAAACACTCATATACCCTAATGAAAATAGTACCAAACCCTAGTAAACACTAAAAATCCCTAACAAACCCTAATAAACCCTAATAATCGCTAATAAAACCATAAAGATACCTACTCAACCCTAATAAACCCTTAAAAATTCCAAGTCAACCCTAATAAACCTTAACACACCATAATAAACCATACTAAACCCCACTAAACCCTAAAAAAATAAAATATACCATTAAAAAGCCCTAAAACACCTAATAAATGATAATAAAACCTAACAAAGATTAAAAGCTCAAATAAACCATAATAAACACTACTAAACACTAAAAACCCATAATATACCCTCTTAAAAATTAATAGACCATAATGAACCATAATAAACTCTAATAAATCCTAAAAATACCCAAATATACCACAATATACAATAATATACCCTAATAAACCCCACTAAATCCTAATAAAACCCTAAAAATACATAATAAACCCAAATAAACCTTGACACACCATAATAAACCAGAATAAAATCCTAATAACCGCCACCAAACCCTAAAAAATTCTAATATACCATTAAAAACCCTAAAACCCTAACAAACCATAATAAATGTTAATATCAACTAAAAATATAAAAAAATTCTAGTAAACACTAAAAAACCTCTAATAATAATAATAGGAATAACGCACGTGCATGTGCCTATGCATGTGCATGGTTTAAATAATAAAAAAACGCATGTGCATGTGCATATGCCTACGCATTTGCATTTTAATGATAAAAAATAATAAATAATAAATATTAACACATGTGAATTGCATGTGTATGTGCATGTTCATGTGAATGATAATAAATAATAAATAATTTCACACATACAAGTGCATGTGCATGTGCATGTGCCTGTGCAAGTTCATGTTCATGGTAATAAACAATAAATAATAACCAAGACCACATGAATGTGCATTTGAATGTAAATGATAATAAATAATAAATAATAAAATATTTGATAATAGAATAACGCATGTGCATTGCGTGTGCACACTACTACAAAAATGACCTTTATCAGCGCTAGAAAATTGCATTAAGAACGCTAAAAAAGAACTGTTAATCGAGGAGAGGATATAGGGCGGTCCCTTTCATCAGCGCATAGAAAAGTGCTGATCAAGGAACCTTTTATCAGTGTTAAAAAAAGCACTGATAAAAGACCCCTTTATCATCGCTTTTTTTAGCTCTGATAAAATGGTACTTTTATCAGTGCTTCTGAAAAGCACTGATAAAAGTCAAAAATAAAATAAAATGAAAAATATTTATATAATGCGTGGCGGTGGGGAGCTTTTAACAGCGCTTGACCCCCTCCCTCCCCCCCCCCTCGTATCAGCGCTAGGCAGACCCCCCTAAATCTCTCCCATGCACTACCTTCCTCGTGCATCCTCCACACGTGCACATCTCCTTACTTCCACCCGAACTCGAACCCGTGACCTCCCCGCTTGCGTTCCTACACCTTCACCACTAATCCATTTCATTTTTTTCTCTATTTAATGATATATCTATTTATTTATATATATAGTTATATTTATTCTTATATTAATATGGATTCATATTAATATAAATATATTTAGTTATATTAAGGCATATATATTTATTCATATATTAGTATATATATATATTAATTCTTATATTAATATATATTTATATTAATATGTTTTTTATTCGTATATTTATTTTAATATTAATATATATTTATAAGATTAGTTTTAAATAAATTTATAAAATATAGTTTTTATGTGTTTTTATAAATAAATAAATACATACATATATACAACACACCCACACAGACACACACACACACATATATTTACAGATATATATATATATATATATATATATATATTTGAAAATCCATATAATGTTAAAATGACCATAACTTCTAATCTAGAAGCCCATTTCAACTCCACAACTAGTCTAATTGAAGAAAATGAAACAATCTTCGATATGATATGTGGTACATGCCTAATAGACATCCGGATCAGAAGTTGTACTTGTTTGAATGTTAACAAATCGGGGTATCCCAACTAAAGCCACGAACAAAGCTACATAAACCCTATCAATTTCTACAAAAACCTAAAAAATGCTTCAAAATCCAAAAAATGCTACAAAACCCCAAAAACACTAAAATAACCCTAAAAAAGTATAAAAAATCCAAACATTCCCATAACAACCCAAAAAAACACATAAAAACCTAAACAACTCAAAAAAACCATAACAAACCCTAAAAACCCTAACAAAACCTAAAAAACCCTAACAACCACTAATAAACCACAATAACCCCTAAAACCCGCTATTAAACCCTAAAAACCCTAATAAACTCTAATAAATCGTAACAACCTGTAATAAACAATAACATACTCTATTAGACCATAATAAATGCTAAAAAATTCCAAAAACCCCTAATATGCAATAAAAACACTATTAAACCATAATAAACCCTAAAAATCACTAAAAACCCAAACAAACCCAAAAAATGCTACAAAACCCTCCAAATAATAGCCTAAAAAACCCTATAACCCACTAATAAACCCTAAGAAACCCTAATAACCCCAAAATAAATTGTAACAAACCCTAACACCCCAAATAAATCGTAACAAATCCTAATAATGCCAAATAAATCGCAACAAAGTAAAAAATCCATAACAAACCCCTAATATACCACAATAAACCCTAATAAATCATAATAAACCCTAATAAATTGTAATAAAACCAAACACACGTTACTAAACCCTAATAATTAAAATAAACCCTAATAAATTCTATATAACCTTAAAAAAGTTTGATAAACCCTAGAAAAAACTATTATTGCCTACTAAAGCCCAATAATACCCTAATATACATTAAAAATGCTAATAAACTGTATCAAATCCTAAATAACACTAATAAACCCTAAAACTCTTAATAATGCCTATATAACCATATTAAACTCAAAAGAACACTAAAAACCCCTAAAGAACGTAAAAAACTCTAAAACACATTATATAAACCCTAAAAAATGCTACAATACCCCAAAAAACCCTAAAACAAACTAAAAACCCCTAGCAACCCCTATCAATCCCAAAAATAAAAAATAAACCCATAAAAACCACCAAAAAACCATTAAAAAGCCATCAGATACCATAAAAATCCATAAACACCTGTTAACAACCCTTAAAATCCCTAAAAAACACTACGAACCATAAACCACCATTAAAACCATAAAAAAGATTCAAATAGATAAATAAACCCTAAAAACATTACATAAACCCAAAAAATGAAAAAAAACCCCTAAAAAAGTAACATAATCCAAAATACGAAACATAAACCCAAAAAACGCTATATAAACCCTGAAAGCACTATATAAACCCTAGAACTTTAACAAAAACCCTAAAAACACAACATAACCCCTAAAAACAAAACATAAACATTAAAAAATGCTACATAAAACCTAAAAACACAATATAAACCCTAAAAACTACTTGAACACAAAAAACATTACATAAACCCAAAAAAATGAAACATAAACACTACATGACCCCTAAAAATGCTATATAAACCCAGAAAACACAACATAAACCCAAAAAATGCTAAATAAAACCTAAACCCTAAACACACTACATAAATCCTTATTACTTTACATAAACCCTAAAAATGATACATAAAATCTAAAACCGTTAACTAAAGCCTAAAACGCTAGATAAACACTAAAAATGCTACATAAACTCTAACAACGCTACACAAACCCCAAAACATGCTACAAAACCCTAAAGACGCTCTAAAACCCTCAAAAATATTAAACCCTAATATACCATAATATAAAAAAATTAACACTAATAAACCCCTAATAATCCCTAATAATCCCTCAAAACACCTTATAATCCTTAAAAACCCTAAGAAACACTACTCAACCCTAATAAAAACCCAAAAATACATAATAAACCCTAATAAATGACAATAAAACCTAATAAACCCTAAAAACACATTAAGAAAACATAAACAACCCTAACCAACCGTAATAGACACGAATAAACCCTACTAAACTCCAAAAAAACCCTAAAAATCACTAATAAACCATAAATAAAGCCAAATAAACCCTACTCAACCCTAACAAACCCTAACACACCATAATAACCCCTAATAATGCCCTACAAAACCCTAATAAATAAAAATATGCTAGTATACATTAAAATATCCCTAGAAACCCTCATAAACTCTAATATAACCTAATAAACCCTAAAAATGCTCATAAACAATAAAAAAATGATCAGAAACAATAAAAAAGTGCTATATTACCTAAAAAGACCTAAAAACACAAATATAACCTAATAATGACAAAAAACGCTAATATACCTTAAAAATCCCAAGAAACCCTAATAAACCATAATAAACACTAATATACCCAAAGAAACCCTAAAATGCTCACAAACAAAAACAAAACACTCGCAAACAATAAAAACACACTATATTATCTAAATAGACCTAACAAACTATAATATAACCCAATAAAAAAAACTAGTATACTCCTAACAAACCCTAATAAATACTAAAAATCCCTAATAAACCCTAATATAAATGAATAAAACCTAATAAAAACCATAAAATACCTTCTCAACCCTAATAAACATTGACGCACTATAACAAAACATAATAAAACCAAACTAAACCCCAATAAACAAAAAAACGCAAACAAACCACTAAAAAGCCCTAGAAACACTAATAAACCATAATAAATTCAAATAAAAGCTAATAAACCATTAAAAATTCTCAAAAACACTGAAAACACACTAATAAAACCTAAAAAGTCATAACCACCCCTTATATATATTAAAAAACTAAAAAACACTCATATACCCGAATAAATACACTAACAAACACTAGTTAACCCTAAAAATACCTAAAGAACCCTAATAAACCATACTCACCCCTAATAAAACCTAATAACACATTAAAGATACCGACTCAACCCTAATAAAACCCTAAAAATACCTACTCAACCCTTATAAACCTTAACACACCATAATAAACCATAATAAACCCCACTAAACCATAAAAAATGAAAATATACCATTAAAAATAACTAAAACCCCAAATAAATGCTAATAAAACCTAACAAAGCTTAAAATCACTAATAAACCCGAATAAACACTACTAAACACCAAAAATCCATAATATAACCTCTTAAAAATTTATAATCCATAATGAACCACAATAAACCCTAATAAATCATAAAAATACCCAAATATACCATAATATACCATAATTTACCCTTATAAATCCAACTCAAACCTAATAAAACACAAAAAATACCTAATAAACCCTAATAAACATTGAAACAAGCTAATAAACCCTATTATAATGCTAATAACCCCCACTAAACCCTATGAAACGCTAATATACCATTAAAAACCCTAAAACCCTAACAAACCATAATAAATGTTAATTACACCTAAAAATCCTAAAAATGATAGTAAAACCTAAAAATAACTCTAATAATAATAGTAGTAATAATGCATGTTCATATACATATGCATGTGCATGGTTTAAATAATAAATCATAATGCACGTGCATGTGCATACGCATGCACATTTTCATGTGAATGATAATAAATAAAAAATTATAAATAATAATGCATGTAAATTGCATGTGTATGTGCATGTGCATGTGAATGATAATAAATAACAAATAATAACACATATCCAAGTGCATGTGCATGTGCATGGTAATAAAAAATAAATAATAACCAACTACTCATGAATGTGTATTTTCATTTGAATGATAATAAATTATAAATAATAACACATGTGATAATAGAATAATGCACCTGCATTGTGTGTGCACGTGCATGAGAATAAATAATAATAACACACGTGATAATTGAATAACACAAGTGCATTGCATTTGCATGTTCCTGATAATAAATAATATACAATAATGCACATGCATGTGCATTTACATGTAATGATAATGATAATGACCCATGCAGATGCATGGTAATAAATAATAATTAACAACGCACGTGCATGTGCATTTGTATTTGATGATACAAATAAAAACAACCACAATAATAATAATAATAATAATAATAATAATAATAATAATAGTAATAATAATATTAGAATAACGCAAGAGCACTTCATGTACACGTGCATAGTAGTAAATAATAAATAAGAAGCACATGCATGTACATGTGCATTTACTTTTGATGATAATATTAATAATACTAATTGTAATAATAATAATAATAATGCATGCACGTGCATGTTAATAAATAATAAATAACAACGCACTTGCATGTGCATTTTCAAGTGATAATGATAATAATAATGATAATGATAATAATAATAATAATAATAATTATGATAATAATAATAATAATAAAAGAATAATACAAGTGCATTGAATATGCACGTAAATGGTAATAAATAAAAAATAATAACGCACGTGCATCTACATTTGCATGTGATGATAGTAATAATAACAGAAGTAGTAATAATAGTAGTAGTGGGGGTGATAATTGTTGTAGTACCAATCCATGTGATAATAGAATATTGCATGTGCATTACGTGTGCATGCGCAAGGAAATAAATAATAATGCCCGTGCATTTCATTTTCATGTGTTGATGATAATAATAATAATAATATTATTATTATTATTATTAAAAATAGCACAAGTGATAATAGAATAACGCACGTGCATTGAATGTGTATGTATGTGTATTCGCTTGTGCAGTTTCATGTGATGATAATATCAACAACAACAACAACAACAACAACAACAACAATAATAACAATAATAATAATAACAACTCATGTGATAATAAAATATCATGTGTTCATTGCATGTGCACGTGCATGGTAATAAAAATATAATAATAACCCACATGCACGTGCATGTGCATGTGGATGAGATGATGATAATAAAAATAATAGTAGTAGTAATAATAAGTTATAGTTGTTTGAGAAAAGAGCAGACTTGACAAAAATGTTAGAAATGGGGTCTCGAAAAACCTAACAAATCACAGAGTCATTGAAAAAGGCATAACTTCTTCTCTAGGTGTCCATTTCCACTCAGGAATAGTAAAACTGAATCTTATGGAATGGACTATGATAAAAATAGGTGTTGGAGGCCGACAAACATACAGATTAGAAGTTATGACAATTTTATGAAAAATTTGATAGGGATCTGTATAGGGAAATGGATTTTTGGAGGCCTTATTATGGGTTTCTGGGTTTTTAGGTACTAAAAAAAACTTGAAAAATTTTCAAGTCTTCCTTCTGCATAGATCAGTTCGCTACTTTCGATTTGATATGCGGTAGAGCTCAAATGTACCACCGGAGTGAAAGTTATGGCCGTTTGAAGTTGGCCTTTTTTTGGATTGGTATAACTAATATATCTTATATTTCTTGGATATTCTCATAGTTAATACTAAACGTGGTCCTCACTCATCTCACAAGATTTGATTTGACTTGTCTCAGCGCACAAACGAACACCCAAAGGAGAAGTTATGCCTATTTTAGTGAGTTGCGGGTTTCATATGTTTTTAGGCACTATGAGAGTAGATCAAATTAAAATGACAATAACTTCTGCTATGTGTGTTCATTTTGGCTCTACCACATATGAAATCTAATATTGTGAAATGATTCACACTCTGGTAACCACTGGAACCCTTTCTGACATTCTACAACCCACCAAAAGACCCAAAATCCCTTTATATGGTCAAAAGATTGGTGTCTGGTGTCCGTTTTGCAATAACTTCTTCTATGGGTATCCATTTTGCCTCTACCACATATCAAATCGAAGCATGCGACTAGACCTACACTCCTATAACCACTAAAGCACCTTCTCACATCCTGGAAGGCCCAAAAAGGTACTTAAACCCTCCAAAAGACCATAACATCTACTCTGGGAGTCCATTTTGCCTCTACCCTATAAAAAATCGAATCTTTCGACTAGATATACACATCTGTGACTAATAAGAACACCTTATCACATTCTTAATGTACCAAAAGGTCCGTAAGTCCTCCCGATGACCATAACTTCGGCTCTGGGTGTCCGTTTCACCTCTACCACATATCAAATTGATGCTTGAAACAATCTCTACAGATCTGTGACAACCATGAACAACTAAATAACCCTAACAAACCATGAATAACCCCATAAACAATGAAAACCATTAAAAACCATGAAAAACCCCAACAAACCATAACAAACCCTAACAAACACCAACAAAACCTAAATAACCCTAAAAACCACATCAAACCCCGAAAAACCCTAAAAAAACCTAACAAACACTAAAAAACCCTAACAATCCCTAAAAAACCCCAAGAAGCACTAAGAAACTCCAATAAACCCAAAAAACCACGAAGAAATCCTAAAAACCCCCTAAAAACCATAAGAAACCCTAACAAAACCCTAAGCAATCCTAAGAAACACTAACACAGCCTTAGAAACCCTAACACACCTTTTGAAACCCTAACACACCATTAGAAACCCTAGAACACCCTTAAAAACCCCAACACACGCATAGAAACCCTAACACAACCTTAGAAACCCTTTGAAACCATAGAACACCCTTAGAAACCCTAACCCACCCATAAAAACCCTAACCCACCCTTAGAAACCCAAACAAACTCTTAAAAAACCTAACAAACCATTATACACCCTAAATCACTCTAATAAGCACTAATAAATCCTCAAAAACCCTACCAACCAATAATAAACCACAATAAACTATAATAAACCCTAAATACCACTACTAAACCATAATAAACACTAATAAATCGTAATAAACCCTAATAAATCGTAATAAACCAAAATACACATTACTAAACCCTAATAAATAAAACAAACCCTAGTAACCACTGAAAATCTTAAATATCCCTAAAAAGGTTGATAAACCCTAGAAAAACCTATTACTGCCTACAAAATCCCAATAAAACCCTAATATACAATAACAAATGCTAATAAAGTGTAAAAAATCCTATAGAACACTAATAAACCCTAAAGAACCCTAATAAACCCTAAAGAACCATATTAAACTCTAGAGAACACTAAAAAACCCTAATGAACCCAAAAAACTCTAAAACACATTATATAAACCCAAAAACTTCTATAATACCCAAACAAACCCTAAAACACACTAAAAACCCTAACAACCCCTATCAATCCAAAAAAAAGTATAATCCCATTAACCCACACCCCCCCCCCAAAAAAAACATTTAAAAGCCATCACATACCATAAAAAACCATAAACACCAGTTAAAATCCCTTGAAAACCCTAAAAAAACTACAAACCATAAACAACCATTACAACCCTAAAAGGGCTCGAAATAGATACAAAAAATCTAAAAATGTTATATAAACCCTTAAAAATGCAGCAAAAATCCAAAAAATGCAACATAATCCAAAAAATGCAACCTAAACCCAAAAAACACTTCATAAACCCTAAAAGCACTAGATAAACCCTATAATTGTAACATAAACCCTAAAAAACCACGTAACCCCTAAAAAATGGAACATAAACTTTAAAAAATGCTACATAAAACCTAAAAACGCAATATAATCCCTAAAAACAGTACATGAACCCTAAAAACATTACATAAACCCCAAAAATGGAATGTAAACACTGCATCACCCCTAAAAACGCTACATAATCCCAGAAAATGCAACATAAACCCTAAAAATGCTACATAAAACCTAAACTCTAAACACGCAGCATAAACAGTAAAAACATTACATTAACCCTAAAAATGATACCTAAAATCTACAACAGCTAACTAAACCCTAAAAACGCTACATAATCTCTAAAAATGCCACATAAACTCTAACAATGCTACACAAACCCTAAAACATGCTACAAAACCCTAAAGACGCTTTAAAACCCTCAAAAATATTAAACCCAAATATACCATAATATAAAAAATAAAACCCTAATAAACCCCTACTAAACTCTAATAATCCCTAAAAACACCTTCTAATCCCTAAAAACCCTA
The DNA here is from genome assembly GCA_963277665.1 of Viscum album. Taxonomy (NCBI): domain Eukaryota; kingdom Viridiplantae; phylum Streptophyta; class Magnoliopsida; order Santalales; family Viscaceae; genus Viscum; species Viscum album. The sequence continues at coordinate 4,137,537 of CAUJRU010000020.1, read as the reverse complement.
AAAAACTCTACTCAACCCTAATAAAACCCCAAAAATACCTAATAAACCCTAATAAATGATAATAAAACCTAACAAACCCTAAAAACACATTATGAAAACCTAAACAACCATAACCAACCCTAATAGACACTAATAAACACTAATAAACCCTAATAAACCACAAACAAACCCTAAAAAGCCCTAATAAACCATAAATAAATCCAAATAAACTCTACTCAACCCTAAAAAACCTTAACACACCATAATAACTCCTAATAAAACCCTAATAAAGAAAAAATGCTAGTATACCTTAAAAATCCCTAGAAACCCTGACAAACTCTAATATAACATAATGAACCCTAAAAACGCTCACAAATGATAAAAAATGATCAAAAATAATAAAAACAAACTATATTACCTAAAAATACCTAAAAACACTAATATAACCTAATAAAGACAAAAAATGCTAATATTCCTTAAAAATCCCTAGAAACCCTAATAAACCAAAATAAACTCTAATATAACCAAAGAAACGCTAAAATGCTAAAAAACAAAAACAAAACTTTCACAAACAATAAAAACATGCTATATTATCTTAAAAGTCCTAACAAACACAAATGTAACTTAACAAAACAAAAAAAACTAATAAACCCCTATAAAACCCTAAAAATCCCTAAAAATCCCTAATAAACCCTAATAAAAAGGAATAAAGCCTAATAAAACACTAATAAAACCCTAAAAATACCTTCTCAACCCTAATAATCCTTGACACACCATAAAAAAACCTAATAAAACCCAAATAAACCCCAATAATAAAAAAACACTGACAAACCATTAAACAGCCCTAGAAACGCTAATAAACAATAATAAATTCAAATAAAAGCTAATAAACCATTAAAAATGCTCATAAACACTAAATACACGCTTATAAAACCTAAAAAGTCAGAAGAACCCCTCATATATATACACAAAAACTAAAAAACACTCTTATACCCTAATAAAAACACTAACAAACCCCTGTAAACCCTAAAAATCCCTAACAAACCCTAATAAACCATAATAAACACTAATAAACCCTAATAAAACCTTAAAGATACCGACTCAACCCTAATAAAACCCTAAAAATACCTACTCGACCCTAATAAACCTTAACACACCATAATAAACCATAATAAACTGCACTAAACCCTAAAAATGCAAATATTCCATTAAAAAGCCCTAAAACCACTAATAAATACTAATGAATCATAACAAGGCTTAACTGTGCTAATAAACCAGAAAAACACTACTAAACACTAAAAAACCCTAATATACCCTCTTAAAAATTACTAAACAATAATGAACCATAATGAACCCTAATAAATCCTAAACATACCCAAATATACCATAATATACCATAATATATCATAATATACCCTAATAAATCCATCTCAATCCTAATAAAACCCTAAAAATACCTAATAAAGCCTAATAAACATTTGCACACCATAATAAACCCTAATAAAATCCTAATAACCCCCACCAAACCCTAAAAAAATTCTAATATACCATTAAAAACCCTAAAACCCAAACAAACCATAATAAATGTTAACAACACCTAAAAATCCTAAAAAATGATAGTAAACCATAAAAAACTCTAATAATAATAGTATTAATAACGCATGTGAATGTGCATATGCATGTGCATGGATTAAATAATAAATCATAACGCACGAGCATGTGTATATGCCTGTGCACTTTCATGTGAATGATAATAAATAATAAATTATAAATAATAACGCTTGTGAATTACATGTGTATGTGCATGTGCATGTGAATGATAATAAATAATAAATAATTATGCAGATACAAGTGCATGTGCATGGTAATAAACAATAAATAATAACCAATTACACATGAATGTAAATTTTCTGGTGAATGATAATAAATAATAAATAATAACACATTTGATAATAGAATAACACACGTGAATTGCGTGTGCATCTGCATTCGAAAAAATAATAATAACACATGTGATAATAGAATAACGCAAGTGCATTACATTTTCATGCACCTGATAATAAATAATACATAATAACACACGTGCATGTGCATTTACATGTAATGATAATGATAATGATGCATGCACGTGCATGGTAATAAATAATAAATAATAACACACGTGCATGTGCATTTGTATTTGATGATACAAACAACAACAACAACAATAATAATAATAATAATAGAATAACCCAAGTGAATTTCATGTGCACGTGCATAATAGTAAATAATAAATAAATAATAATAAATAAGAATGAACATGCATGTGCATGTGCATTTACATTTGATGATAATATTAATAATACTAATAATAATAATAATAATAATAATAACGCATGCACATGCATGGTAATAAAAACAAATTAAAATGCACATGCATGTGCATTTTCATGTGATAATGATAATAATAATGACAATGATAATAATCATAATCATAATAATTATAATATTAAAAACTCTGATAACAATAATAATAAAAATAATAAAAACAACAAAAGAATAATACAAGTGCATTGCATATGCACGTATATGGTACTAAATAATAAATAATAACGCACATGCATCTACATTTGCATGTGATGATAGTTATAATAATAGAAATAGTAATAATAGTAGTAGTGGTGGTGATAATAGTAGTAGTACTAATGCATATGATAATAGAATATTGCAAGTTCATTACGTGTGCATGTGTATGGTAATAAATAATAACTCCCGTGCATTTCTTTTTCATGTGATGATGATGATGATGATAATAATAATAATAATAATAATAATAATAATAACAAAAACGCATGTGATAATAGAATAACTCGCGTTCATTGAATGTGTGTGTATGTGTATTTGGATGTTCATTTTCATGTGATGATAAAAACAACAACAATAACAAAAACAACAACAACAAAAACCACAATAATAATAACAATAATAATAACAACGCATGTGATAATAAAATAACATGTGTGCATTGCATGTGAACGTGGATGGGAATAAAAATATAATAATAATTCTTGTGCATGTGCATGTGGATTTGCATGAGATGATGATAATAATAATAATAACAATAATAATAAGTTATAGTTGTTTGAAAAAATAGGAGATGTGACCAAAGTGCTAGAAATGGTGTCTTGAAAAACCTAACAAATCACAGAGTCATTAAAAAGGCATGACATCTTTTTCAGGTGTCCATTTCCACTTTGTGAATTGTCAAACTAAATCTCATGTAATGAAATACGATAAAAACAGGTTTCGGAGGCCGAACAGACACACATATCAGATGTTATGACCGTTTTAAGAAACACATGACAGGGATTCAGACACATAAATGGAGTTTAGGAGGCCTTCCAATGGGTTCCTGGGATTTTAGGGTCCCAAACATGACTTGAACTTTTTTCAAGTTATCCTTCTATGTATATCTCTAAACTGAATTCGATTTGATATGTGGTAGAGCTCAAAGGAAAACCGGAGTGAAATTTATGGTTGTTTGAAGTTGGACTTTTTTTGGAGTGGTATAACTAATATATCTTCTATTACTTTGATCTTCTCACAGTTTTGATTAGACTTGCTCCTCACTCATATCACAGGCTTCGATTTTATTAGTCACAGTGCTCAAACAGACACCCGAAGGAGAAGTGATTCCTATTTTAGTGAGTTGCAGGATTCTTAGGTTTTTAGGCACTAGGAGGGTTGCTCAATTTAAAACGACAATAACTTCTGCTATGTGTGTTGATTTTGGCTCTACCACATATCAAATCGAAGATTGGGAAAATATACAAACTCTGGTAACCACTGGTACCCTTTCTAACATTATTCAACACCCAAAAAGACCCAAAATCCATTTTGATGGTCAAAAGATTGGATTCCGGTGTCTGTTTTGCAATAACCTCTTCTATGGGTGTCCGTTTTGCCTCTACCACATATCAAATTGAATATTGCAACTACCTCTACACATCTATGACAACCATGAACAACTAAATAACCCTAAAAAACCACGAATAACCCCATAAACACTAAAAACCATTTCAAACCAGGAAAAACCCTAACAAACCCTAAAAACCCCTATCAAACACTAACAAACCCGAACAAACCCTAACAAACCTCCAAAAACCCTAAATAACATAACAAATGATAAAAAACCCTAAAAAACACTAACAAGCCCTAACAAACCCCAAGAAGCACAAAGAAACCCCAATAAACACAAAAAAGCTGAATAAACCCTAAAACCCACTAAGAAACCATAAGAAACCCTAACATAACCCTAAAAACCCTAAAAACCCTAAGAAAATCCTAAAAAACCTAAGAAACACCAACACATCCTTAAAACCCTATCACACCCTTAAAAACCCTAACACACCCTTAGAAACCCTAGCACACCCTTAGAAACCAAAATGCACCCATAGAAACCCTAACAGAACCTTATAAACCCATAGAAACCATAGCACACCCTTAGAAACCCTAACCTACCCATAAAAACCCTAACCCACCCTTAGAAACCCTAACACACCCTTAGAAGTCCTAACAAACCCTTAGACACCCTAAATCACTTGCAAGGAGGTTCTGCTTGGCTGGATACGGTTGAAGAGGGTGGTGGCTGGCTAGGTTTGGACTCTTTGTTGATACTAGATGATGATGGTGCTGCTTTTGCTTCTGGTGCTGGTGGATGTGTGTTGTTGGTGGGGAATAGAAAGAGTGTGCTGGATGGTGGAAATTGTGAGGCTGGATGCTGGTTGCTGCTGAGCTGGTTTCTACTGATCTGGGAGGTGCTGAAGATGCGGTTTATGATCGTGCTGCTGCTAGATGTTGACTGCTGTTTGAGGTTGAATGCTGGTTGTTGGCTAGCTGGGAGCTGTCGGATGCTGGTCGATGCTGGATGGTGGTGGTGGCTGCATGGCTTTGTGTCTTTCTTTTTTGTTTTTTGATTTTTCTTTTTTTTTGGGTCTTTTGTGTCTTGGGATGTAAGGGTTTTTGGGTGTGGGCCGTTTGACCCCTCCCCTCCCTTGTCTGATGTGTCTCTTTTTTATTTCTAATAAATTTGGGGGGGGGGGGGGGGGCGGGAATAGCCCGACCCTCGCATCTTCCTTGCCTAAATCCCACTACTAAACCCTAATAAACACTAATTAATCGTAATAAACCCTAAAAAACCTATTAGACCCCAATAAAAGCTACAAAATACCTACAAACCCAAATATTCAACAAAAATGCTATTAAACTATTCAAAATGCTAATATTCACAAAAAAACCCTAACAAACCAAGAAAAACATGACAAAACCCTAAAAACCATAAAAACCCAAAAAACCCAAAAAACCATAAAAAACCCTAAAACCCTAAAAACCTTAAAAAATCCAAAATAACCCTAAAAACCCCTAACACCCCTAAAAACCCGAAGAAACCAAAAAACCCGATAACAAAACTAAAAACTCTTAAGAACTTTAAAAAAACCTCAAAAAGACCTATAAAACCCCGAAAACCCTAAAACCCCTTAAAAACGCTAAAAAACCCTAAAAACCCTAAAATGCCTAAAAAACACTAAACATCCTATAAAACCATTAAAATGCTAAAAATCCTCTTGAAAACCCAAAAAACCTCAAATGAATCCCTAATACACCCTAAAGAACCCTAAAAACACTAAAGAACCCTAAAGAACCACTAAAGCCACAAATAACGCTACAAAAACCCTATCAATTGCATAAAAAATATGAAAAAAACATCAAAACCTACAAAATGCAACAAAACCCCAAAAATGCTAAAATAGCCCCAAAAGCATAAAAAATCCAAACACACCCATAAAAACCCAAAAAAAATCATAAAACCCCAAACAACTCAAACAAACCGTAAGAGACCCTAAAAACCCTAACAAAACCTAACAAACCCTAACAACCACTAAAAACCCCTAAGAACCACTAATAAACCCTAATAACCCATAAAACCCACTATTAAACCCTAAAACCCCTAATAAACACTAATAAATTGTAAAAACCTATAATAAACCCGAACAAAATCTATAAGACCCTAATAAACGCTACAAAATCCCTAAAACAACTAATATACAATAAAAACACTCCTAAACCATTCTAAACCCAAATAATAAATAAAAACCTTAACAAAACTGATAAAACGCTACAAATATCTCCAAATAATGGCCTACAAAAACCTACAACCCACTAATAAACCCTAACAACCCTAATAGCCCCAAAATAAATCGTAACAAACCCTAACAACCCCAAATAAATCATAACAAATCCTAACAATGCCCAATAAATAGTAACAAACTGAAACAAACCACAACAAAGCCCTAATAAACCCAAATAAACCCAAACAAATCATAGTAAACCCTAATAAACCCAAATATACGTTACTAAACCCTAATAAATAAAATAAAACTTAATAAACCCTAATAAATAGTAAAAACTGTAAAAAAGATTCACAAACCCTAGAAAAAGATATCAATGCCTACAAAATCCCAATAAAACCCTAACACTAAAAAATAAATAGATTTTCCCAACATGAGTATATTTGTTGGTAAAAGTGCAATATCTGTTGGAAAAACGTTTTACCAACAAAAATTGTCCTGTCACTAAATTGTTGGTAGAGACTCTATCGCTAAATGTTATTGCAACAGATAAAATAGTTCTGTTGGAATTATAAATATACCAAGAGATAATATATAAGTTGTTTAAAATGTTTAGCAACAGATTAATACAAAAAATTTATATGTTAGTAATATTATTTATATTTATAATTCCATTTATTATAAGCAAAATCTATATATAAATTATATAAAATATTTTATGTTGGTATTTCAATATCTGTTGCTAAATTTTATATTATATTTATTAATATAATTATACATAATATATTTATTATATTTATTATATTTATTATATTTATTATATAATAATTATAAAATTATAATGTATGGACAATTCTAACTCTCCATGGAGCTCCAATAAACATGGTACAACAATATTTAAATGTATTCATACAGACTTTACATGAGACTCCAAATGGACACACATGATTTGTCATTCTATGGTTCACACCATGTCCTTGGATGGTGTAATTATCCAACCCTCCACCATGAAAGGCTCCCATGTCATGACAACACCCATCCATGAGTCTCTGATGCGACCTATTTTGATCATTATTGACAACATCTGTGAGTCTCTGTTGTGGCCTCTTCTGTTCATGCTTGAAAACATTCCATAATCTAGGTGATTTGAAGCTGCAGCATAAGATTTTCCTCACCTGACATGAAGAAACACAATTCCTAGTAAATACTTCATCCACTTGAAAGATGATTTAATCATCAAAAAATATTACCAATAGATGAACATAACACGAAATGAAAACTTGAAATAAGCACAAAGTAATTTATTATTTTTTCTCTTGTTTTTCTTCTTAAGCTAGGAAATTTAGTGCTTGAAGTTCTCGGACGAATCGGTTTCCGTTGTCAAGGCAGTGACAAAGATTACAACACACCTTCATTCATCTGTTTCTCTCACGCATCGGTTGTCACTGTCATGGCCGAGTTACACGTATGCAGTTCACCCACTCAACCATGAAATAGCCAGAGCTTCCTACAGTCTTTCATGGGAATCTACTTAAAAAAACATAACAAAAACAAATACAAAGTCACAAAATTAGAATAAGGGAAAAGTAAACATGGATCTTGTATAAAATTAGAATGAAGATGGGTTCACTTGAGTAATGAAATCCCTAAGAATGGAAATAACTTCTATCTTTAGAACATTGAATACACTTCCATGATCCATAAATTCACACCCACAACACATAAATAATTAAAATATTGTAACTTGAATTGGATGAAATTCAAAATAAAACCATTGCTTACACAAGAAAAATTATCAAATCAAGACACCATTTCTTTTTAAACTCTCACTGTTCATGGTCGCGACCTCTTTTGTACATGTTTTAATGTTCATGAACCGAAAAATAGATCCCTGCAAAGATAGTTATAATACATTGATTACCCTTCCATGATCCATATATTCAAACCCACAACACATAAAAAACTAAAATATTGTAACTTTAATTGGATGAAATTCCAAATAAAACCATTTCTTACACACGAAAAATTATCAAATCAAGACACCATTTATTTTTAAACTCTCATTATTCATGGTCGCAACCTCATTTGTACAAGTTTTAATTTTCAAGAAATGAAAAAAAGATAACCCTGCAAAGACAGTTATAATACAAGACTCCAAGACTCTAATTATCCACATCAACACTATGCTCAACCTGGTGATTCACGGCTAGAAGGAGATGGTGTACGACCAAAATAATTGGATCGGGTTGAATACGAGCAGCTATCTATTGTGAAACCCGTAGTGGTTGCTGGACATCTTGGATGCTTGGGCTCCCATGGGTCCCAAGGGGAATTTTAGAGATGAGGCTGGGAAGGTTTGGATGAGGGAGCTCAAGGACATGCCTGTGTTCGAGGCGGATGACCAGTCTACCATGGTGTATCTTCTGGCGACCCATAGGGAGAAGTGGGGCGACAAGGTGTACCTAGAGAGTTCGTACTACATGCATGGATACTGGGGTATCTTGGTAGATTGATATGAGGAGATGATTGAGAATTATCATCCTAGATTGGGCGACCATATCCCACTCTCAACTATACAAAATACTCTAGAAATCCATATCAGAGGGGGAATATTTTTCCAATATTACCAAAGTCCCATCATATATGACCATAATAAAATTTTCTGTCTATATCATGGATAATATAATGTTTTATAAGGTCTAAAAATGTTAATAAATGATAATGAAACATCACAACAAACAAAACCAACTCGACAACAATCATTTGTAGCATCAGTATGGTTTGAACACTACTTATCCAATCACAAACATGCTAGTACCTGTCCTCAAGGATTATTCAACATGTCAAATAGGGAATAAGGTGTACCTTGATAATATCCAATCATCAAAGGCTGTCGATGACATAATTTTTACTAAAATGGGTTTGTGATCATTTTTCAAGCACACGACAAAAGATCTCAAAGATGCAATTGTAGTTCTTGACAAGATTACAATGAATATAAATGTGAATGATCATGTTGTAATACTTGGACTAGTGAGGAGTTCCATTGGTAAAAAATTTACAAGCTGATTCAAGGATCTAATATCAGATTTAGCACTCAATGATATGGCAATAGTTGGGGTGGACATTGGTCAATGTTTGCAAGAGGTTAACATTAAGTATATAAAGGTTGAAAAACTCTTTGGTGTCCAATTAGAGGATTCCAACGTTCTAAAAGGTGTAATGTTAGACAAAGACGTTGTTACCCCTAAAAAATGAGAAAAGGGTTATGAAACCTTGCACCATTCTTTTTTATTTTCCTCTGGAGTATAAGAATTGGGAGAACCAAACAAATGTAGAGTTGGTGAGAGAAGATGATTGGGGGGTATGAAAAATGTAAAGTACATTGAGAATCATTACATATAGATCCAAAAGATAAAACTTGATTTGGCTATAACCGAGAGAGGGCTTAGTGATTTGGCATGCCATTACTTAAGAAAATCGAGAGTCAGTGCCATTAGACGATTGAGAAAAGAATATGATAAGGTAGTGAAGGCTTATGGAATTGTTTTTTGTAAATAGAACTGATGGAAATAGGAATCCTATGTGGGAACAAAAGCTGTATTTTTTAGGTCAAGAGGATGAGTGACTAGTTTTTATCTTTTATCATGGAGTGTTTAGAGCCAAAATTTTGCACTATTCGTCCAAATTCTGAGCAGGGAAGTAAATTGAAATAGTGATACTCTAAAGCTACTTGAGTTTAACACACATGCAAGATTTTAGGCTTAATTATTATTGAGAATGATCTTGATCTACTAAAGAAATTCATAATTTTGAACAAAAATAATTGATAAGTTGTGAACATAATGGATGAGATGATATTTGAAGATATAAATTAATTTTAATGACTATTTATTAGTTGTAATAATTTTAAAGTCACTATATATTTGATTATATGTATTTTCAATTTTTTATATGTGTTTATATATTATTTATAGAATCAAGCTTCCTCAAGTGAGCTCGACTAACTCGCTGACTAACTCGGTTTCAAATTTGAGAAGAGTTCAATCTTGAAAGTCATTATTCAATCTGGTTTTAAATGAGAGTCAATCTTGGGTTGAAGCTCTATCATCTATTTACTTCGCTCGACTTAATTTGATTACACCCCCCTAATAGGGAACTTGAACTCAATTTGAGATATAAACGTATACACCCACCTTATACTAATTAACTACATATAACCTAGAATGTTTATAGGTTCTTTATTTATAATTAAAATAATAATGACATTCTTTCCTTTGGAAGGAGAAATTCTCAAAGTTGATCCATATAGGAGTTAATATAGAAGGATAAAGAGAGCTAAAGATGCATCTTTTTCACATTAATGTAACCAAAAATGCAGAAGAAAGTGATGTAGGGTTACCTTTGGTTGAGAGAAATTTTGTAACTTGATCTCTGGGAAGTGGTTTGATGAAACTAAATCTTCCACATATGATGTTAGGGTAAAAAGAGAACCCACAAAACTTATAACCATTTAAAAAATACCATGTAGAACATGAATTTTCAGAGGAATTTTTCAAAAAAGATCGCAAAAGACCATTTAAAAAAATGATAAATAATTATTGTAACAGTTTTTATTAAAAACATATTTCCAAATATATTAAACTGATGTTGTTTATGAGTGATAGTGAGTGTTACCCTCCAAGTAATTATTCTTGGACACATCTCTAACGAATGAAATCAATCCTACCATTTCCTTTGAGAAATGTTCACATCAATGACACCAAAAAATATGCAAATTGAGTAGAAACTGGTTAGTGAGAAATAGGCTAACATTGCCCAACAATTAATAATAAGTAATAAGTGTAAATTAACAGAAAAAATAATGTAGGTTGAGTAAAAAATGATGTTGTTTCTGAGTGAGAATGAGTGTAACATTGCTACAAAAATTAATAAAATTTCATAAATGAACATTAACAAAGAATATAAAATTCAAATAACACATTTTATATTTCATTTTAAATACTAAAATAAAGTATGATTCATTAAAATGAAGAACTACTAGTTTATAATAAAAATATCATTTTGATGTTCAAAATTTAAATGAAATTCAGTGTATATATCAAATGCAGTATACACAATCGAACAGAACAACAAAATCAAGAACCAAAAAAGAAACAAAAATTATAAAACGTGCAAAGGAATATAAAGGAAACACGAAAGAACACACCAATTTAACAAGGTTCAGACCAAAACATCATAATCCTCGAAAATGATGCTCTCAAAAAAGTCAACAATGAAAATATTATGAAAGGAGATTACCAGAAAAATGAAAGAACACCTTTTGAAAATCCATAAGTCATCATCACCTCGGCCCACAGAATTGGTATTTAGCCTCATTGGAAAACTCACAGTCATAACAGGCGACATATAAATGATGTTCGAAGAACCAAAGAAGGCTTGTATAAGAAAAAAATATAATCAGTAAAGCAAACAAACAACAGACTCACCAAAACAGGATAATAGAGTAACATTAGTATAATAAAGCAATAAAATGGAAAAAAATTAACAACAAATAGTACCTCACACAGTCCACCGTCGCATCCCAATGTCACATTCAAAGAAGAATATTGAATTAAAATTATGTCCATGGCCAATGATCCAGCACGAATGTTTCATGAACAAGAAGGCCTTGCACTGGGAAATAGTTGGGCCACTTTTTTGTTGAGATGACCAGTCGACCGTAAAATTTCCCCCACCAATTTCTAAACATTGGCAGGGCGGTGGGATGTGATTGTCTAATAGATGTAAGGTGGGGTGGCGGTGGCGTGGCGGGGTGTGAGGCGGGGCGGCGGTGGCACGACAGGATGTGAGGCTGAAGTAGGGTCGGGCGGGGTGGCGGGGTGGGGGGATGTGATGTTGGAGTAGGGAAGGGAGGGATGTGAGGTGGGGCGGTGGCGAGGCCGAACACGGAAAACAGTGGCGATGAAGTCCCAAATTAGGATTAGGGTTTTACTGGTGTTTTTTTCATAATTTTTTTTAAAATTTTATTAAATAAATAATCTTTAATAATATAGAAACAGTTAATATTTCTAGAAAATTGAATAAATGGTATTGAAAAATATAAAAACATTTAATATTTTGACAAACTTGAAAATTAAAATCAATTATGAGATGTTTTTAATAAAGATCCGAGAAATTAAAATTTACTCTGATCATAAATATAATATATATATATATATATAATATGTTTCTCTTAATTGGTTGTTGATAAAATCTTATTTTTTGTTCAATGGTTTATTGTAACATTTTTTATTTACATCAAAATATTTGTTGGTAATCACTTAATTAATAACATATTCATGTTTTAGGAAAAAAATGTTGGTATTAGTATGATAAAGTAATAGATTCAACTGTTGATAAATGATATGTTGGTATTGATTGATTAATATCAACAGATATGTATGTTGGTAAAAAGAAGTGTTGGTGTTAAAAATAAATACCAATAAAACTTATTATTTATTGGAATTGCTCATTTTTACCAACAGATATATTTTCTATCAATAAATTTTTGTTGGTAAAAGTCAATTTTTTTATAGTGTAATATACAATAAAAATGCTAATAAACTGTAGAAAATACTAAAGAAAACTAATAAACCGTAAAGAACCCTAATAAACCCTAAAGAACAGCATTAAACTCTAAAGAACACTAAAAAACCCTAAAGGACCCAAAAAAAATTCTAAAACACATTATATAAACCCTAAAAACTCCTACAATACCCAAAGAAACCCTAAAACACACTAAAAACTCTAACAACACTTATCAATCCCAAAAAACAAATAAACCCATAAAACCCCCCAAAACCATTAAAAATCCATCATATACCATAAAGAACCATAAACACCTATTAACAACCCTTAAAAACCCTAAAACACTACAAGCCATAAACAACCATTAAAACCCTAAAAAACGCTTCAAATAGATACATAAACCCTAACAACGTTACATAAACCCTAAAAAATGCAACAAAACACTAAAAATGAAACATAAACCAAAACACGCAACATAAACCCAAAACACGAAAAATAAACCCTAAAAGCACTACATAAACCCTAGAACTGTAACATAAACCATAAAAAACACAACATCAACCCTAAAAATCGCAACATAACCATTACAAAACGGAACATAAAACTTAAAAACATAATATAAACACAAAACACGCTACATGAACCCTAAAAACGTTACATAAACCCTAAAAATTGAAATATAGATGCTACATCACACCTAAAAACGCAACATAAACCCATAAAATCCAACATAAATCCAAAAAAATGAAACTTAAAATCTAAACCCTATACATGCTACATAAACCCTAAAAATGTTACATAATCCCTAAAAATTCCACATAAAACCCTAAAATTGCTACATAAATACTAAATATACTACATAAACTCAAACAACGCTACACAAACACTAAAAATTTCTATAAAAACCCTAAAGACGCTTCAAAACCCTCAAAAATATTAAACCCTAATATACAATAATATAAAAAAATAAACTCTAATGAACCCCTAATAAAAACCTGAAGAACCACTAAAGCTACTAACAACGTTACATAAACCCTAACAAATGCTACAAAAAACTGAAAAATGCTTCAAAACCCACAGAACATAATAAAAACCCCAAAAACGCTAAAATAACCCTAACAAAGCATAAAAAATCCAAACACACTCATAAAACTGAAAAATCACATAAAACCCCAAACAACTCAAACAAACCGTAACAAACCCTAAAAACCCTAACAAAACCTAACAAGCCCTAACAACCACTAATAACCCCTAAGAACCACTAATAAACCCTAATAACCCCTAAAACCCACTATTAAACCCTAAAAACCCTAATAAACACTAATAAATTGTAATAACCTATAATAAACCCTAAAAAAATTATTAGACACTATTAAACCCTACAAAATCCATAAAACCCCTAATATATAATAAAAAGCACTAATAATCTATGATAAACCCTATTAATCACGAAAAACCCTAACAAACCCGACAAAATGCTACAAAAACCTCCAAATAATAGCCTAAAACCCCTAAAACCCACTAATAAACCCTAAAAAACCCAAATAACCCAAAAATAAATCGTGACAAACCCAAAAAATGTAACATATACGCTACATCACCCCTAAAAATGCTACATAAACCCAAAAAAATGCTATATAAACCCAAAAATATGCTACATAAAACCTAAATCCTAAACACACTACATAAACTCTAAAAACATTATATAAACCCTAAAAATTATACTTAAAATCTAAAACCACTAACTAAACCCTAAAAATGCTACATAAACACTAAAAATTCTACATAAAATCTAACAATGCTACACAACCCCTAAAAAATGGTACAAAAACCCTAAAGGTGATTTAAAACCCTCAAAAATATTAAACCCTAATATACCATAATATAAGAAAATAAACCCTAATAAACCCCTAATAAACTCTAATAATCACTAAAAATCTTAAGAAACTCTACTCAACACTAATAAATGATAATAAAACATAATAAATCCGAAAAAAATGTTATGAAAATCTAAACATCCCTAACCAACCCTAATAGACACTAATAAACACTAATAAACCCTAATAAACCGAAAACAAACCCTAAAAGGCCCTAATAAACCATAAATAAATCCAAATAAACCCTAATCAACCCTAACAAACCTTAACACACCATAATAACCACTAATAAAACCCTACAAAACCCTAATAATTAAAAAAATGATAGTATACCATAAAAAATCCCTAGAAACCTTGATAAAGTCTAATATAACCTAATAAACACTAAAAATGCTCAAAAAAAATAAAAAAACAATCACAAACAATAAAAACACACTATATTACTTAAAAAGACCTAAAAACACAATTATAACCTAATAAAGACAAAAATTATAATATACCTAAAAATCTTTAGAAACCCTAATAAACCCTAATAAACTCTAATATAACCAAAGAAACCCTAAAATACTAACAAACAAAGACAAAACGTTCACAGACAATAAAAAATTGCTATATTATCTAAAATGTCTTAACAAACACTAATATAACGTACTAAAATAAAAAACTATTAAACCTCTATTAAACCCTAATAAACCCTAAAAATCCCTAATAAACCCTAATAAAAATGGATCAACCCTAATAAACCCCTAATAAAACCCTAAAAATACATTCTCAACCCTAATAAACCATGAAACACCATAACAAAACCTAATAAACCCAACTAAACCCCAATTAACAAAAAAACACAAACAACCCATTAAAAAACCCTAGAAACCCCAATAATCCATTATAAATTCAAATAAAATCTAATAAATGAATAAAAATGGTCATAAACACTAAAAGCATGCTAATAAAACCTTAAAAGTTATAACAACCCCTCATATATGCTAACAAAAACTAAAAAACATTCATATACCCTAATAAAAACACTAACAAACCCTAATAGACCCTAAAAATCCCTTATAAACCCTAATAAACCTTACTCAACACTAATAAACCCTAATAAAACCTTAAAGATACCGAATCAACCCTAATAAACCCCTAAAAATACCTACTCAACCCTAATAAAACATAACACATCATAATAAACTCCACTATACCCTAAAAAACGCAAATATGCCATTATAAAGCCCTAAAACCCCTAATAAATGATAATAAAACCTAACAAATCTTAAAAGTGCTAATAATCCCGAATAGCCATTACTAAACACTAAAAAACCCTAATATACCCTGTTAAAAATTAATAAACCCTAATGAACCATAATAAACCCTAATAAATCCTAAACATACCCAAATATACCATAATATACCATAATATACCATAATATACCCTAATAAACCCAACTCAATCCTAATAAAACCGTAAAAATACCTAATAAACCCAAATAAATCTTGACACACCACAATAAACCATAATAAAATCATAATAACCCCCCACCAAACCCTAAAAAACACTAATATACCATTAAAAACCATAAAACCCTAACAAACCATAATAAATGTTAATAACACCTAAAAATACTAAAAAAAGATAGTAAACCCTAAAAATACCTCTAATAATAATAGTAGTAATAACACACGTGTATGTGCATATGCGTGTGCATGGTTTAAATAATAAATCATAACGAACGTGCGTGTGTATATGCATGCGCAATTGCATGTGAATGATAATAAATAATAATTAATAATTAATAAATCATGTGAATTTCATGTGTATGTGCATGTTCATGCATTGATAATAAATAATAAATAATTTCGCACATCTAAGTGCATGTGCACGTGCATGTGCATGTGCATGTTAACAAACAATAAATAACAACAAAGTCCACATGAATCTGCATTTTCATGTGAATGATAATAAATAATAAATAATAAAACATGTGATAATAGAATAACGCAAGTGCATTGCATGTGCACGTGCATGAGAATAAATAATAATAACACATCTGATAATAGAATAACACAAGTGCATTTCATTTTCATGGGCATGGTAATAAATAATATATAATAACACACGTGTATGTGCATTTAAATGTAATGATAAAGATAATGATGCATGCACGTGCATGGTAATAAATAATAAATAACAACGCACGTGCATGTGCATTTGTATTTGATGACACAAAAAACAACAACAACAATAATAATAATAGAATAAAGCAAGTGAATGGCATGTGCACATGAATAGTAGTAAATAATAAATAAATAATAGTAAATAAGAACGCACATGCATGTGCATGTTCCTTTACATTTGATAATAATATTAATAATACTAATTGTAACAATAATAATCATAATAAAGCATGCACGTGCATCGTAATAAATAATAAATAAAAACACACATGCATGTGAATTTTCTTGTGATAATGATAATAATAATGATAATGATAATAATAATAATAATTATTATTATTATTATAATATCTATGATAATAATAATAATAACAATAATAATTAAAAAACAATACAAGTGCATTGCATATGCACGTGCATGGTAATATATAATAAATAATAACGCACGTGCATCTTCATTTGCATGTGATGATACTAATAATAACAACAGCAGTAGTAGTAGTGACAATAGTTGTAGTACCAAGGCATTTGATAATAGAATATTGTATGTCCATTATGTGTGCACGTGCATGGTAATAAATAGTAATTCGTGTGCATTGCATTTTCATGTGATGATAATGAAAATAATAATAATAATAATAATAATAATAATAATAATAATAATAATAACAATGCATGTTATAATAGAATAATGTACGTGCATTGAATGTGCGTGGTTATGTATTTGCATGTGCCCGTGCATGGTAATAAAAAATAAATAATAATGCACGTGCATGTGCATGTTCAGGTGCATTAGATGATAATAATAATAACAATAATAACAGTAATAATAATAATAATAATAATAATAACAATAACACATGTGATAATAGAATAACTCACGTGCATTGCATGTGCAATGCCTGATAATGAAGAATAACTGATAGTTTGCATGATGATAATAATAACAATAATAGTAATGTTAATAATAATAGTGAATGTGGTATTAGAATAACGCACGTGTATTGAATGTTCGCGTGTATGGTAACAAATAAAAATGCATGTGCATTTTCATTTTCATTTGATGATCATAACAATAATAACAATAATAGTAATAATAAAAATAACCAAAAAATGCTTGTGATAATAGAATAATGTAGGTTCATTGCGTGTGCGTGTGCATTGTAATAAATAATAATGGACGTGCATGTGCATTAGCATGTGATGATGATAATAAAAATAATAGTAATAATAAAAATAATAATAACAACAACATCAACAAATGCACATGCATGGAAATAAATATTATATATTATATAATAAATAATAACACATGTACATCTGCATTTGCATGTGACAATAATAATAATGATACTAGTAGTAATAACAATAATGATAATTATAATAATGATAATGATAATAATGATAATAATAACGTGTGTGATAATAGAATAACAAACCTCCTAACAAACCCTAGAAAATCCTAACAAACACTAACAATCCCAAAGAACCCCTAAGAACCACTAATAAACCCAAATAACACCGTAAACCCACTATTAAACCCTAAAACCCTAATAAACACGATTATATTATAATAACCTGTAATAAACCCTAAAAACCTTATTAGACTCCAATAAATGATACAAAATCCCTAAAACCACTAATATATGATAAAAAACACTATTGAACCACAATAAATTGTAATAATCACTAAAAACCCTAACAAACCCAACAAAACACAACAAAACCCACCAAATAATAGCCTAAAAACCCTACAACCTGCTAATAAACCCTGACAAACCCTAATAACCCCATAATAAATCGTAACAAACCCTAAAACACCCAAATAAATCGTAACAAATCCTAACAACGACAAATAAATCGTAACAAATGGAAACAAACCATAACAACCCCCTAATAAACCACAATAAACCCTAATAAATCATAATAAACCCTAATAAATCGTAATAAACCCAAATACACGTTAATAAACCCTAATAAATAAAATAAACCCTAAAAAACCTAATAAATCCTAAATAACACTAAAAATGCTGATAAACCCTAGAAAAAGCTATTAATACCTTCAAAACCCCATATAAAACCCTAATATACAATAAAAAATGCTAATAGACAGTAAAAAATCCTAAAGAACAATAATAAACCCTAAGGAACCCTAATAAACCCTAAAGAACTATAATAAACTCTAAAGAGCACTAAGAAACCCAAAAGAAACAAAAAAATTCTAAAACACATTACATAAACCCTAAAAACCTCTATAATACCCAAACAAACCCTAAAACACACTAAAAACCCTAACAACCCTAATCAATCCCGAAAAAAACAAATAAACCCTTAAAAACCCCAAAAAACCATTGAAAACCCATAAAATACCATAAATACCATAAATACCTAAAAACCCTAATAAATGATAATAAAAACTAATAAACCCTAAAAACACGTTAAGAAAACCTAAACAACCCTAACTAAACATCATAGACAATAATAAACACTAATAAACTCAAATAAACCCCAAACAAACCCGAAAAATCCTTAATAAACAATAAAAAAATCCAAATAAACCTCACTCAACCCTAACAAACCGTAACACACCATAATGACCCCTAATAAAACCCTACAAAACCCTAATAACGAAAAAATGCTAGTATACCATAAAAAATCCCTGGAAACCCTGATAAACTGTAATATAAGCTAATAAATCCTAAAAACACGCACAAAATATAAAAAAATGATCACAAGCAATAAAAACACGCTATATTACCTAAAAAGACCTAAAATCACTAATAATACCTAATAAAGACAAAAAATGCTAATATAGTTTAAAAATACCTAGAAACCATAATAAACAATAATAAACTCTAATATAACCTAAGAAACCCTATAAATGCTCAAAAACAAAAACAAAAAGCTCACAAACAATAAAAAAGGATATATTATCTAAAAAGACTTAATAAACACTAATATAACATAATAAAACAAACAGACTAATAAATAACTAACAAACCCTAATAAAACCCAAAAATCCTTAATAAACCCTAATAATAACTAATAAACCCTAATAAAACCATAATAAAACCCTAAAAATATCTTCTCAACCCTAATAAACATTGACACACCATAATAAAGCCCAAAAAAACTCCAATAAACAAAAAAACACAAACAAACCATTAAAAAGCCCTAAAACCCCTAAATTACCATAAAATATTAATAAAACCTAATTAACCATAAAAAATTCTCACAAACACTACAAACATGCTAATAAAACCTAAAATGTCCTAACAACCCCTCATATATATAAACAAAAACTAAAAAACAGTCATATACCCTAATAAAAACACTAACAAACCCTAGTAAACCCTAAAAATCCCTAACAAACCCTAATAAACACTACTCAACCCTAATAAAACCCTAAAGATACCTACTCAACCCTAATAAAACCCTAAAAATACCTACTCAACCCTAATAAACCATACGACACTATAATAAACCATAATAAACCCCACTAAAACCTAAAAAATGAAAATATATCATTAAAAACCCTAAAACCCTTAATAAATGCTAATAAAACCTAACAAAGCATAAAATCACTAATAAACCCTAATAAACACTACTAAACCCTAAAAAACCCTAATATACCCTCTTAAAAATTAATTAACCATAATGAATGATAATGAACCCTAATAAATCCTAAACATACCCAAATATACCATAATATACCCTAATAAGCCCAACTCTATCCTAATAAAACCCTAAAAATACCTATTAAACTCTAATAAACCTTAACACACCATAATATATCCTGATACAATCCTAATAACCCCCACCAAACCCTAAAAACGCTAATATACCATTAAAAACCCTAAAACCCTAACAAACCATAATAAATGTTAATAACACCTAAGAATTCTAAAAATTGCTTGTAAACCCTGAAAACCTCAAATAATAATAATATTAACAACGCACGTGCATGTGCATATGCACGTGCATGGATTAAATAATAAATCATAATGCATGTGCTTGTGCATATTCCAACGCATTTTCATGTGAATGATAATAAATAAAAAATTATAAAAAATAAGGCATGTGAATTACATGTATATGTATATGTGCATGTGAATGATAAGAAATAATAATGAATAACGCAAATCCAAGTGCATGTGCATGTTCATGGTAATAAACAATAAATAATAACCAAGTCCACATGAATGTGCATTTGCATGTGAATGATAATAAATAATAACACATGTGATAATAGAATAATGCAAGTGCATTGCGTGTGCATGTGCATGAAAATAAATAATAATAACACATGTGACAATAGAATAACATAAGTGCATTAAATTTGCATGTACATGATAATAAATAATATATAATAACGCACATGCATGAAAATTTAAATGTAATGATAATGATAATGACGCATGTACGTGCATGGTAATAAATAATAATTAACAACGCACATGCATGTTCATTTGTATTTGACGATACAAAACAATAATAATAATAATAATAATAGAATAACACAAGTGAATTTCATGTGCAAGTGCATAGTAGTAAATAATAAATAAATAATAATAAATAAGAACTCACATTCATGTGCATGTGCATTTACATTTGATTATAATATTAATAATACTAATTGTAATAATAATAATAATAATAATAACGCATGCACATGCATGGTAATAAATAGTTAATAACAACGCACATGCATGTGCATTTGCATGTGATAATGATAATAATAATGATAATGATAATAATAACAACAACAATAAAAATAATAATTGAGATAATAATAATAATAATAAAAGAATAATACAAGTTCATTGCATATGCATGTGCATGGTAATACATAATAAATAATAACGCACGTGCATCTACATTTTCATGTGATGATTGTAATAATAATAGCATTTGTAATAGTAGTAGTAGTGGTGGTGATAATAGTATCAGTACCAATGCATGTGATAATAGAATATTGCATGTGCATTACGTGTGCATTAGCATGGTAATAAATAATAACGCTCGTGCATTGCGTTTGCATGTGATGATGATGATGATGATGATGATGATGATAATAATAATAATAATAACAATGAATGTGATAATAAAATAATGCACATGCTTTGATTGTGCATGTATGTGCATTCACATGTGCATTTTCATGTGATAATAATAACAATAACAACAACAAAAACAACAACCACTATAATAATAATAACAATAATAATAACAACACTTCTGATAATAAAATAATGTGTGTGCATTGCACGTGCATGTGCATGGTAATAAATTTATAATAATATCTCACGTGAATGTGCATGTGCATGTGGATGAGATGATGATGATAATAATAATAATAATAATAATAATAATAATAATAATAATAAGTAATAGTTGTTTGAAAAAACAGCAGGCACGGAAAAAATGCTTGAAATGGGGTCTCAGAAAACCTAACAAATCACATAGTCATTGAAAAAGCATAAATTCTTTTTCGGGTGTCCATTTCCACTCTGTGAATAGTCAAACTGAATCTCATAGAACAAAATACGATAAAAACAGGTGCGAGAGGCTAAAAAGACACACAGATCAGAAGTTATGACCATTTTAAGAAAAATTTGATAGGGATCTGTACACATAAATGGATTTTTGGAGGCCTTCTGATGGTTTTCTGGGAGTCTATGTTCATAGAAATAACTTCAATAGATTTCAATTCATCCTTCTATGTATATCTCTTCGCTATTTTTGATTTGATATGTGGTAGAGCTCAAACGGACAACCAGAGTGAAAGTTATGGCCGTTTGAAGTTGGACATTTTTTGGAGGGGTATAACTAATATATCATATGTACCTTTGATCATCTCATAGTTTCTACTAAACTTGTTCCTCACCCTTCTCACGATTTTCGGTTTTACTAGTCACAACGCTCAAACAGACACCCGAAGGAGAAGTTATGACTATTTTAGTGAGTTGCGGGTTTCATAGGATTTTAGGCGCTAGTAGAGTTGCTCAAATTAAAACGATAATAACTTCTGCTATGTGTGTTCATTTTGGCTCTACCACATATCAAATCGAATATTGTGAAAAGATACACACTCTGGTAATCACTGGAACCCTTTATGAGATTCTTCAACCCCCCAGAATACCGAAAATTACTTTGGATGGTCAAAAGATTGGCTTCTGGTGTCTGTTTTGCAATAACTTCTTCTATGGGAGTCTGTTTTGCCTCTACCACATATCAAATCTAAGCTTGTGACTATACCTACACTCCTATAACCACTGAAGCACCTTCTCACGTCCTTAAAGGCCCAAAAGGTACTTAAACCCTCCAAAAGACCATAACTTCTACTCCGGGAGTCCGTTTTGCCTCTACCCTATATCAAATCGAAGATTTCAACTAGATCTACACATATGTGACCAATAGGAACACAATACCACGTTCTTAAAGTCCCAAAAGGTCTTAAAGTCCTCCAAATGACCATAACTTCTGCTCTGGGTGTCCGTTTCAGCTATACCACATATGAAAATGAAGCTTGCGACAAGCTCTACACATCTGTGACAACCATGAACAACTAAATAACCTTAAAAACCATGAAAACCCCCGTAAACACTAAAAACCATTAAAAACCATGAAAAACCCTAACAAAACATAACAAACTCTAACAAACACTAACAAACCCTAAAAAAACCTAACAAAACCTAACAAACCCCCAAACCCCTAAAAAACATAACCCTAAAAAACCCTAAAAACCCCTAAAAACCATAACAAGCCCTAACAAACCCCCAAAAGCACTATGAAACCCCAATAAACCCAAAAAAACATGTAGAAACCCTAAAAAACCCCTAAGAAACCATAACAAACCCTATCAAAACTCTAAAAACCCTAACAAAACCCTAAGAAAACCAAAGAAACACTAACACACCCTTAGAATCCCTAACACACCCTTATAGACCCTAACACACCCTTATAAACCCTAGAACACCCTTAGAATCCCCAACACACCCATAGAATCCATAACACAACCTTATAAACCCTTATAAACCATACCACACCCTTAGAAACCCTCACCTACCCATAAAAATCCAAACCCACCCTTAGAAATCCCAACACACCCTTAGAAACCATAACAAACCCTTAGACACCCTAAATCACTCTAATGACCACTAATAAATCCTAACAAACCTTACTAACCAATAATAAACCATAATTAACCCTAATAAACCCTAAATCCCACTACTAAACCCTAATGAACACTAATAATTCGTAATAAACCCTAAAACCCCTATTAAACCCGAATAAAAGCTACAAAATAACTAAAATCCCAATATATAAAACAAAAATGCTATTAAACCATTCAAAATGCTAATATTCACAAAAGATGCTAACAAAGCCGGCAAAACATGAAAAAACCTAAAAACCCCTAAAAACCCTAAAAACCCAAAAAGCCTAAAAAAGCGTAAACTATCCTTAAAACCCTTAAAACCCTAATAAACCATAAAACCCCTAAAGACACAAAAAAATGAAAAAACATGAAAGCAAACCTAAAAAACCCTAAAAAACCTAAAAAACCTCAAAAAATGCAAAAAACCCAAAAAAAACCTTAAACCCCCCTAAAAACACTATAACCCCTAAAAATCCCAAAAAGCCTAATGAAACCATAACCAATCCTTTAAAACCCTTAAAACCCTAAAAACCCCCCAAGGAAAACCTAAAAACCTCAAAAGAACCCCTAATACACTATAAAGAACCCTAAAAACCATAAAGATCCACTAAAGCCACTAAAAACACTACATAAACCTCAAAAATTGCTTTAAATAACTGAAAAATGCATCAAAACCCACAAAACACAACAAAACCCCAAAAAATACTAAAATAACCCTAAAAAAGAATAAAAAATCCAGACACACCCACAAAACCCAAAAAACGCATAAAACCCCAAACCACTCAAACAAACCGTAACAAACCCTAACAAAACCTAAGAAACCCTAACAACAACTAATAACCCCTAAGAACAAATAATAAACCCAAATAACCCCTAAAACCCACTATTAAACCCTAAAAACCCAAATAAATACTAATAAATTATAAAAACCTGTAATAAACCCTAAAACCCTCTATTAGACCCTAATAAATGCTACAAAGCCCTAAAAACCCTAATATACAATTAAAACACTATTAAACCATAACAAACCATAATAATCACTAAAAAACCTTACAAACCAGCCAAAATGCTACAAAAACCTCCAAATAATAGCCTAAAAACTCTACAACCCACTAATAAACCCTAACAAACCCTAAAAACCCAAAAATAAATTGTAACAAACCCTAACAGCCCAAAATAAATCATAACAAACACTAAGAATGCCAAATAAATCGTAACAAACTGAAACAAACCATAACAAACCCCTAATAAACTGCAATAAACACCGACAAATCATAATAAACCCTAATAAATTGTAATAAACCCAAATACACGTTACTGAACAGTAATAAATAAAATAAACCCTAATAAACCCTAATAAATCCTAAATAACCCTAAAAAAGGTTGATAGGCCCTAGAAAATGCTATTAATGCCTATAAATCCCTATAAAACCCAAATATACAATAAAAATGCTAATAAACTATAAAAAATCCTAAAGAACACTAATACACCCAAAAGAGATCTAATAAACCCTAAATAACCATATTAAACTCTAAAGAACACTAAAAAAACCCCCCAAGACCAAAAAACGCTAAAGCACCATATATAAACCCAAAAAACTATTACAATACCCAAACAAACCCTAAAACACACTAAAAACCCTAACAACCCCTATCAACCTCAAAAATAAAACAAATAAACCCATAAAACCCACCCCCAAACCATTAAAAAGCCATCAGATACCATAAAAACCATAAACACCCATTATAAACCCTTAAAACCCCTAAAAACTACAAACCATATACAACCATTAAAACCGTAAAGGCTTCAAATTGATACATAAACTCTAAAAAAATTGCATAAACCCTTAAAAATGCTACAAATCCCCTAAAATGCAACATAAAACAAAAAACGCAAAATAATCCCAAAAAATGCTACATAAACCCTAAAATCACTACATAAATCCTAGAACTGTAACACAAACCCTAAAAAACACAACAGAAACCCAAAACAATGCCACATAAACATTAAAAAATGCTACATAAAAGCTAAAAACACAATATAAACCCTAAAAACACAACAGGACACCTAAAAACGTTACATAAACCCTAAAAAATGCAACATAAATGCTACATAACCCCTAAAAATGCTACATAAACCCAGAAAAGGCAACATAAACTCTAAAAAATTCTATAGAAAACCTAAACCCTAAACATGGTACATAAACCCTAAAAATGTTACATAAACCATAAAAATGATACATAAAATCTAAAACTACCAACTAAACCCTAAAAATGCTACATGAACACTAAAAATGCTACATAAACTCTAATAATTCTACACAAACCCTAAAAAATAGAACAAAAACCATAAAGACTCTTTAAACCCCTCAAAAAATATTAAACACTAATATACCATAATATAAAAATTTAAACCCTAATAAACCCCAAATAAACTCTAATAATCCCTAAAAACACCTTATAATCCCTAACAACCCTGAGAAACTCTACTCAACCCAAATAAAACCACAAAAATACTGAATAAACCCTAATAAATGATAATAAAACCTAATAAACCCTAAAAACACGTTAAGAAAACCTAAACAACCCTAACAAACCCTAATAAACCCCAAAAACCCTCAAAATCCCTAATAATCCATAAATAAAGCCAAATAAACCCTACTCAACCCTAACAAACCATAACACACCATAATAACTCCTAATAAAACTCTACAAAAGCCTAATAAAGAAAAAAAATCTAGTATACCTTAAAAAATCCCTAGAAACCCTAATAAACTCTAATATAACCAAATAAACCCTAAAACACTCACAAATAATAAAAAACGATCACAAACAGTAAAAAATCGCTATATTACCTAAAAAGACCTTAAAACACTAATGTAACCTAATAATGACAAAAATTCTAATATACCTTAAAATCCCTAGAAATAATAATAAACCATTATAAATTCTAATATAACCTTAGAAACCCTAAAAACGCTCACAAACAAAATCAAAATGCTCACAAACAATAAAAACATGCTATATTATCTAGAAAGACTTAACAAACTTCAATATAACATAATAAACTAAAATAATAATAAACCCCTAACAAACCCTAATAAAACCTAAAAATCCCTAATAAACATTAATAAAAACTAATAAACCCTAATAAAACAATAATAAAACCCTAAAAAAACTTCTCAACCCTAAGAAACCTTGACACACCAGAATAAAACCCTACTAAACCCCAATAAACCAAAAAATGCAAACCAACCATTAAAAAGCCCTAGAAACCCTAATAAACAATAATAAATTCTAATAAAACCTAATAAACCAAAAAAATGCTCACGAACACTAAAAAAACGGTAATAAAACCTAAAAATTCCTAACAACCCCTCATAGTTATTAACAAAAACTATAAAACACTCATATACTATAATAAAAACACTAACAAACCCTAGTAAACCCTAAAAAACCCTAACAAACCCTAATAAACCATACTCAACCCTAATAAACCCTAATAAAACCATAAATATACTGACTCAACCCTAATAAATCCCCAAAAATACATACTCAACCCTACTAAACCTTAACCCATCATAATAAACCATAATAAACCCCTCTAAACCATACAAAAATGCAAATATACCATTAAAACCCATAAAACCCCTAATATACTCTAATAAAACCTAAGAAAGCTAAAAAGTTCCAATAAACCCGAATAAACACTACTAAACACTAAAAAACCCTAATATACCCTCTTAAAATTTAATAAACCATAATGAACCATAATAAATCCTAATAAATCCTAAAAATACCCAAATATACAGTAATATACCATAATATAACCTAATAAACCCAACTCAATCCTAATAAATCCTTAAAAATACATAATAAATCTTAATAAACCTTAACACGCCATAATAAACCCTAATAAAATCTAAATAACCCCCACCAAAACCTAAAAAATTCTAATAATACATTAAAAACCCTAAAACCCTAACAAACCTTAATACATGTAAATAACACCTAAAAATCCTAAAAAATGATAGTAAACACTAAAAATACCTCTAATAATAATAATAGTAAAAACGTACATGCATGTGCATATGCATGTGCATGGTTTAAATAACAAATCATAATGCACGTCTATGTGCATATGCATGCGCATTTTCATGTGAATGATAGTAAATAATAAATTATATATAATAATGCATGTGAGTTGCATGTGTATGTTCATGTGCATGGAATGATAATAAATAATAAATAATTATGCACATCCAAGTGAATGTGCATTTGCATGTGCATGTGCATGTGTATGTGAATGTGCATGGTAACAAACAATAAATAACAACAATGTCCACATGAATGTGCATTTGAATGTGAATGATAATAAATAATATATAATAGCACATGTGATAATAGAATAACGCAAGTGCATTGCGTGTGCACGTGCATGAGAAAAAATAATAACCACACATGTGATAATAGAATAACGTGAGTGCATTGAATTTTCACGTGCATGGTAATAAATAATATGTAATAACACATGTGTATGTTCATTTACATGTACTGATAATGATAATGACGCATGCACGTGTATGGAAAAAAATAATAAATAACAACACACGTGCATGTGCATTAGTATTTGATGATACAAATAATAATAATAATAATAATAATAATAATAATAATAATAGAATAACGCAAGTGCATTTCAAGTGCATGCGCATTGTAGTAAATGATAAATAAATAATTGTAAATAAGAACGCACATGCATGTTCATGGGCCTTTACATTGGATAATAATTTTAATAATACTAATTGCAATAATAATAATAATAATAATAATGCATGCACATGCATGGTAATAAATAATAAATAACAACGCACAAGCATGTGGATTTTCTTGTGATAATGATAATAATGATGATGATAATAATAATAATAATAATAATAATAACCGTGATAATAATAATAATAAAACAATAATACAAGTGCATTGCATATGCACGTGCATGGTAATAAATAATAAATAATAACGCACGTGCATCAGCATTTGATGTGATGATAATAATAATTATAGCAGCAGTAGTAGTAGTGATAATAATAGTATTACCGATGCATGTGATAATAGAATGTTACATGTGCATTACGTGAGCAAGTGCATGGTAATAAATAATAACGCGTGTGAATTGCATTTTCATGTGATGATGACGACGATAATAATAATAATAATAATAATAATAATATTAATAATAACAACTCATGTGATAATAGAATAATGCACGTGCATTAAATGTACATGTTTGAGTATTTGCATGTGCATTTTCATGTTCATTAGTATGTGATGATAATAACAATAAAAACAACCAAAATAATAACAACAACCACAATAATAATAATAAAAATAATAATAACAATGTATGTGATAATAAAATAATGCGTGTGCATTGCATGGGCACGTGCAAGGTAATAAATAATAAATAATAATGCACGTTCATGTGCAGGTGTATGTGCATGTGCCTGTGCATGGGATAATAGTAATAATAATAATAATAATAATAACATAATAATAATAATAACAACAACAACAACACATGTGATAATAGAATAACGCATGTGCATTGCATGTGCAGTGCATGATAATAAATAATGAATCATAGTGAACATGACGACAATAATAACAATAATATTAATATTAATTACAATAACACATGTGATAATATAATAATGCACATGTATTGAATGTGCGCCTATATGGTTATAAATAATAACGCTTGTGCATTTGCATTTGCATTTGATGATAATAACAATAATAACAATTATAGTAATAATAACAATAATAAAAAAATGCATGTGATAATAGAATAATGTAGGTGCATTGTGTGTGTGCGTGCATGGTAATAAATAATAACGGACGTGCATGTGCATTTTCATGTACTGATAATAATAATAATAATAATAATAATAATAATAATAATAATAATAACAACAACAACAACATATGTACGTGCATTGAAATATATAATATATAATAAATAATAAACAATAACGCATGTGCATCTGTGTTTTCATGTGACGATAATAATAATAATAATAATAATAATAATAATAATAATGATAATTATAATAATGATAATGATAATAATGATAATAATGATGATCATGATAATAATAACGTGTGTGATAATTGAATAACACACATCCTAACAAACAATAACAAAACCTAAAAAAACCCTAACAACCAATAATAACCCCTAAGAATCACTAATAAACCCAAATAACACTTGAGACCCACTATTAAACCCTAAAACCCTAATAAACACTAATAAATCATAATAACCTGTAATAAACCCTAAAAACCCTATTAGACTCTAATAAATGATACAAAATACCTAAAACCCCTAATATAATATAAAAACACTATTGAATCATTATAAATCATAATAATCACTAAAAACCCTTACAAACCCGACAAAACACTACAAAAACCACCAAATAATATCCTACAAAACCCTACAACCTGCTAATAAACCCTAAAAAACCCTAATAACCCCATAATAAATCGTAACAAACCCTAAAAACCCCAAATAAATCGTAGAAAATCCTAAAAACGACAAATAAAACATAACAAACTGAAAAAAACCCACAAAAAACCCCTAACAAACCGCATTAAACACTAACAAATCATAATAAAGCCTAATAAATCGTAATAAAACCAAATAAAAGTTAATAAAACCTAATAAATAAAATAAACCCTAAGAAACCTTAATAAATCCTAAATAACCCTAAAAAAGGTCGATAAACCCCAGAAAAATCTATTAATGCCTACAAAAGCCCAATAAAACCCTAATATACAATAAAAAATGCTAATAAACCGTAAAAAATCCTAAAGAACACAAATAAACCCTGAAGAACCCTAATTAACCCTAAAGAACCATAATAAACTCTAAAGAACACTAAAAAACCCTAAAGAACCAAAACACACCAAAACACATTACATAATCCCTAAAAAACACTACAATGCTAGCTTAGCATTGCTGCTATCTCCTCATGAGGTCAGTTTTCTCTGGATCGATGGTGCCCTCGCAGGTCCTCTATGGAAGCATCTTCGGAGGACGACTTCATCCATGGATAATCAGGCATGCTCTTGACTTTCTGACATTTGGCGTTGTGGAGCTTTCCTGGGGTGGACCAGATCTGGTTTTTCTTCTAATTCGATGGAGGCAGTGGTCGGATTTAGTTTTCCCGGCGTGCGACTTGTTTTCTGGAGTAGATCTGGACCCTCCGGCGTGCGAAGGTGCTTCTATTTAGTTTTTACGGCTAGCTCTGGTCTTCCATTTTCTCGGTGTTGCAGATCCATGGAAGAATGGTCACGATCTGCTCTCCGCTCTTTGCGTGGTGCTGGATATGGTCGTGGCGATTTCATACGGCATTGTAGATCCATGGTGGAGATTATTAAGTCTGGAACATACAGTATGCACCACCATAGATCTAGGGATAAGTGGGAAAGCTTTTGGTGTTACAGTTTGTGGCGATGGGCCTTAGTGGTGTTCCTCAGACTCACGTTTGCAGACGCTGTTCCGTTTCTTCGGAAAATCAGGTATGTCATCTTTGGTGCGGTGTTGTCCCTACATTTTTGTTCTTCTACTGGTGTTCTGGTGGCTCGCGGATTCAGTGCCATACTGCTTTGCGTGTGCGTGATTGATCTGCTGTTATGGAATGGGTGGCTGGTGGACTGGTTCGCGAGTTGGTTTCTTCATCTGGGAGAAATTAGTTGTGCTGCTGCTTGTTCTCGAGGCATAGAAGGAAGTGTTTGCTGGCTGAAAATTTGGTGCTGGATCATGTTTGTTACTGGACTGGGATGCGTGGAGTTGATGCTTTTGGTGGTTGATGATGGGCTGATGAAATTTCTGGTGATGGTTTTGGTGCTGCTGGCTTTGGTGCTGATGAATGCTGGCTTTGGTGCTAATGGATATGAGCTGATGATTGGCTGGGAGGCGCTATTGGGGACTTTTATTTTTTTGATGGGCTGGACGTTGGCTACTTGGATGAGCTGTGAAAGAGGTGTTGGTTGTTTGAAAATGAGGATTCTGGTTTCTAGTTGGTTGCGGATGCTGGTTGGCTGGCTGGTGTTGCTGGATGCCGTTTACTGCTGTAGTTTGAATGCTGGTCGTTGGTTAGCTGTGAGCTGCTGGATGCTGGTTAATGCTGGATGTAGTGTTGCTGGATGCTGGTACTGGCTGGATGTGACGTGATGATGCTGCTGTTGTGTCTGTTTTTGAGTCCTTTTTTTCTTTGTTTTTTCTTTCTTTGGCATGGGTTGTAAGGGCTTTTTGGGTGTGGGTCGTTCGACCCCTCCCCTCCCTTGTCTGTTGTGTCTCCTTTTTCTTTTAATAAATTTGGGGGGGGGGGGGGGGAATAGCCCGACCCTCGCATCTTCCTTTCCATAAACACCAGTTAAAAACCCTTAAAACCCCTAAAAACCACTACAAACCATAAACAACAATTAAAACCCTAAAAAAGACAACAAATAGATACATGAACCCAAAAAACGTTTCATAAACCCTAAAAATTAAACATAAACCATAAAAAATGCAACATAAACCCAAAAAACACAACATAAACCCAAAAAATGCTACATAAACCCAAAAAGCACTACATAAACACTAGAACCGTAACATAAACCCTAAACAACGCAACATAAGGATTAAAAAACACAACATAAAACCTAAAAACACAACATAAACCCTAAAATCACTACATGAATCCAAAAAACGTTACATAAACCCTAAAAAATGCTATATAAACGCAACATCACCCCTAAAAAGCTACATAATCCCAGAAAACGCAACATTAACCATAAGAAATGCTTCATAAAACCTAAAACCTAAACATGATACATAAACCCTAAAAACGTTCCATAAACCCTAACAAATGCAACATAACACCTAAAATCACTAACTTAACCATAAAATCACTACATAAAAACTAAAAATGCTACAAAAACTCAAACAAGGCTACACAAACACTAAAAAATGATACAAAAACCCTAAATACCCTTCAAACCCCTCAAAAATATTAAATCCTAATATACCATAATATAAAAAATTAAACCCTAATAAACCCCTAATAAACTCTAATAATATCTAAAAACTCCTTATAATCCCAAAAACCCCTAAGAGACTTTACTCAACCCTAATAAAACCCCCAAAAAACTTAATAAACCATAATAAATGATAATAAAATATATTAAACCCTATAAACAAGTTAAGAAAACCTAAAAAACACTAACCAACCCTAACAGACACTAATAAACCCTAATAAACCATAATAAACCCCAAAAAACCCCAAAAAATCCCTAATAAACAATAAATAAATCCAAATAAACCCAACTCAACCCTAACAAACCTTAACACACCATAATGACCCCTAATAGAACCCTAAAAAACCCTAATAATGAAAAAGAATTCTAGTATACCTTAAAAATTCCCTAGAAACCCTGATAAACTCTCATATAACCTAATAAACCCTCAAAATGGTCACAAACAATAAAAAATGATCACAAACAATAAAAACACGATATATTACCAAAAAAGACCTAAAAACACTAATATACCCTAATAAAGACAAAAATGATAATATATATTAAAAATCCTAGAAACCATAATAAACCATAATAAACACTAATATAAACTAAGAAACTGAAAAAAAAGCTCACAAACAAAAAAAACACTCAAAAACAATAAAAAAACTCTATATTATCTAAAAAGACTTAACAAACACTAATATAACATAATAATAAAAACTAATAAACCCCTAACATACCCTAATAAACCCTAAAAATCTATAATAAACCCTAATAAAAACTAATAAATCCTAATGAAACCATAAAAAACCCGAAAAATACCTTCTCAACCCCAATAAACCTTGACACACCATAATAAAACCTAATAAAATCCAACTAAACCCCAATAAAAAAAAAACGGAAACAAACCATTAGAAACCCTAATAAACCATAATAAATTTTATTAAAACCTAACAAACCATAAAAATTCTCACAAATACTAAAAACACCTAATAAAACCTAAAAAGTCCTAACAACCACTCATATATATTAACAAAAACTAAAAAACAGACACACACCCTAATGAAAACACTATCAAACCCTATAAAACCCAAAAAATCCCTAACAAACCCTAATAAAGACTACTCAACCCTAATAAACCCAAAAAAACCGATAAAGACACTAAAAACACAACAATAACTTTATCAATTTCTACAAAAAACTGAAAAATCCTTCAAAACCCACAAAACGCAAAAAAAAAACCCAAAAAATGCTAAAATAACCCTAACAAAGCGTAAAAAAATTCCAAACACACCCATAAAACACAAAAAAATCATAAAACCCCAAACCACTCTAACAAACCGTCACAAACCCTAAAAACCCTAACAAATCCTAACAAACCCAAACAACCACTAATAACCCCTAAGAACCACTTATAAACCCTAATAACCCTTAAAACCCACTATTAAACCCTAAAAACCCATATAAACACTAATAAATCGTTATAACATGTAATAAACCATAACAAACTCTATTAGACCCTAATAAACACTACAAAATCCCTAAAACCCCTAATATACAATAAAAACACAATTAAACTATAATAAACCCTAATAATCACTAAAAACCCTAACTAACCCAACAAAACGCTATAAAAACCTCCAAATAATAGCTTACAAAACCCTACAACCTGCTAATAAACACTAACAATTCCTAATAACCCCAAAATAAATTGTAACAAACCCTAACAACCCCAAATAAATTGTTACAAATCCTAAAAATGTCAAATAAATCGTAACAAACTGAATCAAACCATAACAAACCCCTAATAAAGCGCAATAAACCCTAACAAATCATAATAAACCCTATAAATCGTAATATACCAAAATACACGTTACTAAACCGTAATAAATAAAATAAACCTGAATAAACCCTAATAAATCCTAAATAACCCTAAAAAAGGTTGATAAACCCTAGAAAAAGTTATTAATGCCTACAAAATCCCAATAAAACCCTTATATACAATAAAAAACACTAATAAACAGTACCAAATCCTAAAGAGCACTAATAAACCCTAAAGAACCCTAATAATCCCTAAAGAACAATATTAAACTCTAAAGAACACTCAAAACCCTAAAGAACCCAAAAAAAAAATACTCAAGCACATTCTATAAATCCTAAAAACTGCTACAATACCCAAACAAACCCTAAAACACACTAAAAAACCCTAACAAACCCTATCAATCCCAAAAAAACAATTAAACCCATAATCCCCCCTCCCCCAGAAAACCATTAAAAAGCTTTCAGATACCATAGAAAAACATAAACACCCATTAACAACCCTTAAAAACCAAAAAAAAATACAAACCATAATCAACCGTTAAAACCCAAAAAAGGCCTCAAATAGATACATAAACCCTAAAAACGTTACATAAACACTTAAAAATGCATCAAACACAATAAAAACACAACATAAACCAAAAAACACAACATAAACCCAAAAAATGCTTCATAAACCATAAAAGCAATACACAAACCCTAGAACTGTAACATAAACCCTAAAAAAGACAACATAAACCCAAAAGAAATGCAACATAAACATTAAAAAACGCTACATAAAACCTAAAAACACAATATAAACCCTAAAAACACTAGAATAACCCTAAAAACGTTACATAATCCCTAAAAAATGGAACATAAATGCAACATCACCCCTAAAAACACTACATAATCCCAGAAAATGCAACATAAAACCTAATAATGCTACATAAAACCTAAACACCTAACACGCTACATAAACCCTAAAAATGTTATATAAACCCTAAAAATGATAAAAAAAATCTAAAACTACTAACTAAACCCTAAAAATGCTACATAAAAACTAAAAATGATACATAAACTCTAACAACACTACACAAACCCTAAAAAATGCTACAGAAACCCTAAAGACGCTTTAAACCCCAAAAAATATTAAACGCTAATATACAGTAATATAAATAATTAAACCCTAATAAACCGCTAATAAACTCTAACAATCCCTAAAAACACATTATAATCCATAAAACACCTATAAAACTCTACTCAACCCCAATAAAAACCCAAAAATACATAATAAACCCTAATAAATGATAATAAAACCTAATAAACCCTAAAAACACGTTAATAAAACCAAAGCAACCCTAAACAACACTAATAGACATTAATAAACACTAATAAACCCGAATAAACCCCAAAAAACCCTAAAAAGCCATAATAAACCATAAATAAAGCCAAATAAACCCTACTCAACCCTAAAAAAACCATAACACACCATAATAACCCCTAATAAAACCCTAAAAACCCTAATAAAGAAAAAAAATGCTAGTATACCTTAAAAAATCCCTAAAAACCTTGATAAAGTCTAGTATAACCTAATAAACCCTAAAAACGCTCACAAACAATAAAAAATGATCACAAATAATAAAAATGTGCTATATTACCTAAAAGGACCTAAAAAACTAATATAACCTTATAAAGACAAAAAATGCTAATATACCTTAAAAATCCCTAGAAACCATAATAAACAATAATAAACTCTAATATAATCTAAGAATATCTAAAAATTCTCACAAACAAAAACAAAACGCTTACAAACAATAAAAATATGATATATTATCTTAAAAGAACTAACAATCACTAATATAACCTAATATAACAAAAAAACTAATAAACCCTTAACAAACCCTAATAAACCCTAAAAATCCCTAATAAATGCTAATAAAAACTAATAAACCATAATAAAACCATAATAAAACCCTAAAAATAAATTCTCAAGCTTAATAAACCCTGACACACCATAACAAAACCTAATGAAACCCAACTAAACCCCAATAAACAAAAAAATGCAAATAAACCATTAAAAATTCCGACAAACCCTAATAAACCAAAATAAATTCAAATAAAAACTAATAAACCATTAAAAATGATCAAAAACACTAAAAACACACTAATAAAACATAGAAAGTCATAAAAACCCCGTATATATATTAATAAAAACAAAAAAACGCTCATATACCATAATAAAAACACTAACAAACCCTAGTAAACCCTAAATATCCCTAACAAACCCTAATAAACCATACTCAGCCCTAATAAACCCTAATAAAACATTAAAGATACCGCTCAACCCTAATAAAACCCTAAAAATACCTACTCAGCCCTAATAAACCTTAATGCACCATAATAAACCATAATAAACACCACTAAACCCTAAAAAATGCAAATATATCATTAAAAAGTCTAAAAACCCTTAGTAAATGCCATTAATACCCAACAAAGCTTAAAAGTTCTAATAAACCCAAATAAACACTACTAAACACTAAAAACCACTAATATACCCTCTTAAAATTTAATAAACCCTAATGAACTATAATAAACGCTAATAAATCCTAAATAAACACAAATATACCATAATATACCATAACAAACCCAACTCAATCCTAATAAAACCCTAAAAATACCTAATAAACCCTAATAAACCTTGACACACCATATTAAACCCTAATAAAATCCTAATAACCCCCACCAAACCCTAAAAAATTCTAATATACCATAAAAAACCCTAAAACCCTAACAAACCATAATAAATCTTAATAACACCTAAAAATAATAAAAAATGATAGTAAACCCTAAAAATACCTCTAATAATAGTAGTAGTAATAATGCTGGTGCATGTGAATATGCATGTGCATGGTTTAAATAATAAATCATAATGCACGTGCATGTGCATATGCTTACGCATTTGCATGTGAATGATAATATATTATAAATTATAAACAATAACACATGTGAATTGCATGTGTATGTGCATGTTCATGTGAATGATAATATATAATATATAATTACGCACATACAAGTGCAGGTGCATGTGAATGTGCACGTGCATGTGCATGTGCATGTGCATGTACATGGTAATAAACAATAAATAAAAACCAAGTCCACATAATTGTGCATTTTAATATTAATGATAAAAAATAATAAAAAATAACACATGTCATAATAGAATAACGCACGTGCATTGCGTGCGCACGTGCGTTAGAATAAATAATAATAACACATGTGATAATAGAATAACGCAAGTGCAATGCATTTGCATGTTTATGATAACAAATAATATATAATAACACACATGCATGAGCATTTACATGTAATTATAATGATAATGATGCATGCACATTCATGGTAATAAATAATAAATAACCACGCACGTGCATGTGCCTTGGTATTTGATGATACAAACAACAACAACAACAAGAATAATAAAAATAATAACAATAATAATAATAATAATAATAATAATAATAATAATAATAGAATAACACAAGTGCATTTCATGTGCACGTTCATAGTAGTAAATAATAAGAAAAAAGGACGCACATGCATGTGCATGTGCCTTTACATTTGATGATAATATTAATAATAATAATAATAATAATAATTGTAATAATAATAATAATAATTCATGCATGTTCATGGTAATAAATAATAAATAACAACGCACATGTATGTGCATTTTCATGTGATAATGACAATAATAATGATGTTTATAATAATAATAATAATAATAACTGTGATAATGATAATAATAATAATAAAAGAATATTACAAGTGCATTGCATATGCACGTACTTGGTAACAAATAATAAATAATAACTCACGTGCATCTACATTTGCATGAGTTGATAGTCATAATAATAGCAGTAGTAATAGTAGTAGTGGGGGTGGTGATAATAGTAGTAGTACTAATGCATATGATAATAGAATATTGCATGTGCATTACAAGTGCATGTGTAGGGTAATAAATAATAACTCTCATGCATTGAATTTTCATGTGATGATGATGATAATAATAATATTATTATTAATATTAATATTAATAATAACAACGCATGTGATAACAGAATAATGAACGTTCATTAAATGTGTGTTTATGTGCATTTGGATGTGCATTTTCATTTGATGATAATAATAACAACAACAACCACTATAATAATATTAACAAAATAATAACAATGAATGTGATAATAAAATAACGTGTGTGCATTGCATGTGCACGTGTGTGGTAATAAAAATATAATAATAATGCACGTTCATGTTCAGGTGCATTTGCATGAGATGATGATGATAATAATAATAATAACAGTAATAATAAGTTACAGTTGTTTGAAAAAACACCAGATAGGACAAAAGTACTAGAAATGATGTCTCGAAAAACCTAACAAATCACAGAGACATTAAAAAAGGCATAACTTCTTCTTCAAGTGTCCATTTCTATTCTGTGAATATTCAAACTATATATCATGGAACGAACGTTGATAAAAACAGGTGTCGGAGGCCGAACAGACACACAGATCAGAAGTTATGACAATTTTAAGAAAAATTTAACAGGGATGTGGACACGAAAATAGATTTTTGGAGTATTTCTGTTGGGTTTTGGGGAAATTAGGGTCCCAAAAATGACTTGAACTTTGTTAAAGTTATCCTTATGCGTAGATCTCTTCGTTGTCTTCGATTTGATATATGGTAGAGCTCAAACGAACAATCGGGGTGAATGTTATGGTTGTTTGAAGATGAACTTTATTTGCAGGGGTTTAACTAATATATCTTGTGTTTCTTTGATCTTCTCATAGCTTCGATTATCCTTGGTCCTCACTCATCTCACGGGCTTCGATTTTAATAGTCACAATGCTGAAACGGACACCCGAAAGAGAAGTTATGCCTATTTTAGTGAGTTGTGGGTTTCTGAGGTTTTTAGGCGCTAAGAGGGTTTCTCAATTTAAAATGACAATATGTTCTTCTACATGTGATTATTTTGGCTCTACCACAAATCCAATCGAATATTGTGGAAAGATACACACTCTGGTAACCACTGGAACCCTTTCTAACATTCTTCAACCCCCGAAAAACCCAAAATCCCTTTGGATGGTCAAAATATTGGCTTCAAGTGTCTGTTTTTCAATCACTTCTTCTATGGGTGTCTGTTTTACCTCTACCACATATCAAATCGAAGCGTGAGACTAGACCTACACTCTTATAACCACTGATGCACCTTCTCACATCCTTCAAGGACCAAAAAGTTACCCTAAAAAAGACTATAACTTCTACTCCGGGAGTCCGTTATGCCTCTACCATATATCAAATCCATGCTTTCGACTAGATCTACACATCTGTGACCAATAAAAACACAATATCACGTTCTTAGGGTCTAAAAGGTCCTTAAGTCCTCCAAATGACCATAACTTCTGCTCTGGGTGTCCGTTTCACCTCTACCACATATCAAATTGAAGCTTGCGACTAGCTCTACACATCTGTGACCACCATGAACAACTAAATAATCCTAAAAACCATGAATAACCCCATAAACACTAAATTACATTAAAAACCATGAAAAATTGTAACAAATAGTAACAAAAACTAACAAACCCTAACAAATCCTAACAAAAACCAAAAACCCTAAAAAACATAACAGACCATAAAAACCCTAACAAACCCTAACAAGCCATAACAAACCCCAAGAAGCACTAAGAAACCCCAATAAACACCAAAAACCCGAGGAAACCCTAAAAAACCCCCTAAGAAACCATAAGAAACCCTAACATAACCCTAAAAACGTTATGAAAACCTAAGAAACAGTAACCCACCCTTACAAACCCTAACACACCCATATAAACCCTTGCACACCCTTAAAAAACCCAACGCACCCATAAAAACCCTAACACAACCATACAAACCTTTAAAAACCATTGCACACCATTAGAAACCTAACTCGCCCATAAAAACCCTAACCCACCCTTAGAACCCCTTACACCCCCTTAAAAACCCTAAAAAACCCTTTGACACCCAAAATCACTCTAATAGGAACTAATAAATCCTTACAAACCCTACCAACCAATAATAAAGCATAATAAAACCAAATAAACCCTAGAGCCCTCTACTAAACCCTAATGAACACTACTAAATAATAATAAACCCTAAAAAACCTATTAGACCCCAATAAAAGCAAAAAAATACCTAAAAACCCAAATATACAACAAAAATTCTATTAAACCATTCAAAATTCTAATATTCAGAAAAAACCCAAACAAACCCAGCAACACCTGACAAAACCTGAAAAAACCCTAATCACCCAAAAAAATCCTAAAAACCCTAAAAACCCTTAAAAACCCTAAAGACCCTAAATATTCTAAAAACCCCTAAAAATACTTAGAACCCAAAACCACAAAAATACTGAAAAAACAAAAAAAAAAAACCAGAAAACAAACTTAAAAAACCTCAAAAACCTCAAAAACCCCTAAAAACCTAAAAAACACTAAAAACGCTAAAAACCCCTAAAAGCCTAAAAATGCATAACAAAACCCTAACCAACCCCATGAAACTCTTAAAAACCCTAAAAAAAACCCTTACAAACACTAAAAACCTCAAAAGAAACCCTAATACACCCTAAAAACCCCAAGAGAAACCTAAAAACCCTAAAGAACCCTAAATAACCACTAAAGCCACTAAAAACACTAAATAAACCCTATCAATTACTACAAAAACCCAAAAAATGCTTCAAAACCCAGAAAATGAAACAAAACCCCAAAAACGCTAAAATAACCCTAACAAAGCATAAAAAATCCAAACACACCCAAAAGACCCAAAAACACATAAAACCACAAACAACTCAAAAACTCGTAACAAAACCTAAAAACCCTAATGAAACCTAAAAAAACCATAACAACCACAAATAACACCTAAGAACCACTAATAAACCCTAATAACCCATAAAACCCAGTATTAAACCCTAAAAACCCTAATAAACACTAATAAATTGTAATAACCTTTAATAAACCCTAACAAAGTCTATTAGACCCTAATAAATGCTTCAAAAG
This sequence comes from Viscum album, assembly GCA_963277665.1. Lineage (NCBI taxonomy): Eukaryota > Viridiplantae > Streptophyta > Magnoliopsida > Santalales > Viscaceae > Viscum > Viscum album. The sequence continues at coordinate 4,095,713 of CAUJRU010000020.1, read as the reverse complement.
CCATAAATACCCTAATATACAATAAAAAACACTATTAAACCATAATAAACCCTAATAATCACTAAAAAGCTTAACAAACCCGACAAAATGCTACAAAATCTCTAAATAATAGCCTACAAAACCCTACAACCCACTAATAAACCCTAATAAACCCTAATAACCCCAAAATAAATTGTAACTAACCCTAACAACCCCAAATAAATTGTAGCAAATCCTAACAATGCCAAATAAATAGTAACAAACTGAAACAAACCATAAAACCCCTAATAAACCCCAAATAAACCCTAACAAATCATAATAAACCCTTATAAATCGTAATAAACCCAAATACATGTTACTAAACCCTAGTAAATAAAATAAACCCTAATAAATCCTAAATAACCCTAAAAAAGGTTGGTAAACCCTAGAAAAGATTTCAATGCCTACAGAATCCCAATAAAACCCTAATATACAATAAAAAATGCTAATAAACTGTAAAAAATCCTAAAGAACAAAAATAAATTGTAAAGAACCATAATAAACCCTAAATAACCATATTCAACATTAAAGAACACTAAAAAAATCTTAAAGAACCCAAAAATGCTGAAACACATTATATAAACCCTAAACCCACTACAATACACAAACAAACCCTAAAACACCCTAAAAAATCCTAACAACCCCTATCAATCCCAAAAAAACCATTAAACTAATAAAACTCACCAAAAACCATTAAAAAGCCATCAGATACCATAAAAACCATAAAAATCTGTTAACAGCCTTTAAAACCCATAAAAACACTACAAACCATAAACAACCAGTAAAAAAATAAAAAAGGATTAAAAAAGATACATAAACCCTAAAAACGTTACATTAACCCAAAAAATGCAACAAAAACCCCTAAAAATGCAACATGAACCAAAAAATGCAACATAAACACAAAAATGCTACATAAACTCTAAAAGCACTACATAATCCCTAGAGACGCTTCAAAACCCTAAAAAATATTAAACCCTAATATACCATAATATAAAACATTAAACCCTAAAAAACCCCTAATAAACACATAAAGAACCAGTAAAGCCACTAACAATGCAACATAAACCCTAACAATTGCTCCCAAAAACCGAGAAATGCTTCAAAACCCACAAAATGCAACAAAACCCCAAAAAACGCTCAAAGAACCCTAAAAAAGCATAAAAAATAAAAACACATCCATAAACCCCAAAAAACGCGTCAAACCTCAAACAACTCAAACAAACCATAACAAAAACTAAAAACCCGAAAAAAACCTAACAAACCCTAACAACCACTACTAACCCCTAAGAACGACTAATAAACCCTAATAACCCCTAAAAACAACTATTAAACACTAAAAATCCTAATAAACACTAATAAAATGCAATAACCTGTATTAAAACCTAACAAACTCTATTAGACCCTAAATAAATCTAAAAAAGCCCTAAAACCCCTAATATAAAATAAAAACACTATTAAACCATAATAAACCCTAATAATCACTAAAAACCCTAACAAACCCAACAAAACGCTACAAAAACCTCTAAATAATAGCCTACAAAACCCAAAAACCCACTAATAAACCCTAACAAACCCTAATAACCCCAAAATAAATCATAACGAACCCTAACAACCCCAAATAAATCATTACAAATCCAAACAACGCTAAATAATTGGTGACAAACTGAAAAAAACCATAACAAACATCTAATAAACCGCAATAAACCCTAACAAATCATAGTAAACCCTAATAAATCATAATAAACCCAAATACAGGTTACTAAACCCTAATAAATAAAATAAACCCTAATAAACCCTCATAAATTCTAAATAACCCTAAAAGGTTGATAAACACTATTAAAAGCTATTAATGCTTACAAAAGCCCAATAGAACCCTAATATACAATAAAAATTCTAATAAACTATAACAAAACCAAAAGAACACTAATAAACCATAAATAACCCTAATAAAAACTAAAGAAACATATTAAACTCTAAAGAACACTAAAAACCCTAAAGAACCCAAATAATGCAAAAACACATTATATAAACCTAAAAAACTGCTACAATACCCAAAAAACCCTGAAAACACACTAAAAACCTTAACAACCCCTATCAATCCCAAAAAAACAAATAAATGCATAAAACCCCCCAAAAACAAATAAAAAGCCATCAGATACCATAAAAACCATAAAAACCAGTTAACAACCCCTAAAAACCCTAAAACACTACAAACCATAAGCAACCATTAAAACCCTAAAAAGGATTCAAATAGATACATAAACCCTAAAAACGTTACATAAAGTCTAAAAAATGCCATAAAAACCCTAAAAACGCAACATAAACCAAAAAACGCAAAATAAACCCAAAAAACTACATAAACTCTAAAGGCACTACATAACCCCTAGAACTGTAACATAAACCATAAAAAACACAATATAAAACCAAAAAAACACAACATAAAAATTAAAAAACGCTACATAAAATCTAAAAACATAATGTAAACCCTAAAAACACTCCATGAACCTTAAAAATGTAACATAAAACCTAAAAAATGCAACATAAATTCTACATCAACCCTAAAAACGCTACATAAACCTAGAAAATGAAACATAAACCCTAAAAAATGCAACATAAAACCTAAACCCTAAACGCGCTACATTAACCCTAAAAACGTTACATAAACTCTATAAATGATACCTAAAATCTAAAACCGCTAACAAAACCATTAAAACACTACATAAACACTAAAAATGCTACATAAACTCAAAAAACGCTACACAAACCCTAAAAAATGATACAGAAACCCTAAAGATGATTTAAAACCCGCAAAAATATTAACCCCTAATCTACCATAATATAAAAAATTAAACCCTAAAAACCCCAAATAAACTCTAATAATTCTTAAAAATACCTTATAATCCATAAAATCCTAAGAAACTCTACTCAACCATAATAAAACCCCAAAAATACCTAATAAACCCTAATAAATGATAATTAAACCTAATAAACCCTAAAAACACGTTAAGAAAACCTAAACAAACCTAACCAACCCTAATAGACACCAATAAACACTAATAAACCCTAATAAACCCCAAAAAACCCTAAAAAGCCCTAATAAACCATAAATAAATCCCAAAAAACCCAACTCAACCCTAACAAACCTTAACAGACCGTAATAACCCCTAATATTACCCTACAAAACACAATAAATAAAAAAAATGCTAGTATACCTTAAAAAATCCCTAGAAACCCCCAATAAACTCAAATATAACATAATAAACCCCAAAAATGCTCACAAACAAAAAAACGATCAAAAACAATAAAAACATGTTATATTACCTAAAAAGAACTAAAAACACTAATATAACCTAATAAAGACAAAAATACTAATATACCATAAAATTCACTAGAAACCCTAATAAACCATAATAAACTCTAATATAACCTAAGAAACCCTCCAAATGCTCAGAAACAAAAACAAAACTCTCAAAAACAATAAAAACATGCTATATTATCTAAAAAGACCTAACAAGCACTAATATAACCTAATAAAACAAATTAACTTATAAACCCCTAACAAACCCTAAAAATCCCTAATAAACCCTAATAATAACTAATAAACCCTAATAAAACCATAATAAAACCCTAAAAATACCTTATCAACCCTAATAAACCTTTACACACCATAACAAAACCTAATAAAACCCAACTAAACACCAATAAACAAAAAACACAAAAAACTGATAAAAATCCATAGAAACCATAATAAACCACAATAATTTCAAATAGAAGCTAATAAACCATTAAAAATTCTCTAAAACACTAAAAACAAGCTAAAAAAACCTAAAATGTCATAACAAACCCTAATATACATTAACAAAACCTAAATAACACTCATATACCCTAATTAAAATACTTACAAACATTAGTAAACCCTAAAAATCCCTAACAAACCCTAATAAACCATACTCAACCCTAATAAACCCTTATAAAATCTTAAAGATACCGAATCAACCCTAATAAAACCCTAAAAATACCTACTCACCCCTAATAAACCTTAACACACCATAATAAAACTTAATAAACCCCACTAAACCCGAAAAAATGTAAATATACCATTAAAAAGCCCTAAAAGCCCTAATAAATGCTAATAAAACCTAACAAAGCTTAAAAGTGCTAATAAACCCAAATAAACACTTCTAAACACTAAAGAACCCTAATTTTCCCTCTTAAAAATTAATAAACCATAATGAACAACAATAAACCCTAATAAATCCTAAACATACCCAAATATACCATAATATACCATAATATACACTAATAAATCCCACTCAATTCTAATAAAACCCTAAAAATACCTAATAAACCCTAATAAACCTTGACACACCATAATAAACCCTAATAAAATCTTAATAACCCCCACTAAACTCTAAAAATGCTAATATACCATTAAAGAACTATAAAATCCTAACAAATCATAATAAAAGTTAATAACACCTAAAAATACTAAAAAATGATAGTAAACCCTAAAAATACCACTAATAGTAGTAGTAGTAGTAACGCATGTGCATGTGCATAAGCTTGTTCACAGTTTAAATAATAAATCATAACGCATGTGCATGTGCATATGCATGCGCATTTGCATGTGAATGATAATAAATAATAAATTGTAAATAATAACGTATGTGAATTGCATGTGTATGTGCATGTGCATGTGAATGATAATAAATAATAAATAATAACGCACATCTAAGTGCATGTGCATGTGCATGTGCATGGTAATAAACAATAAATAATAACATAGTCCACATGAATGTGCATTTTCATGTGAATGATAATAAATAATAAATAATAACCCATTTGATAATAGAATAACGCAAGTGCATTGTGTGTTCACTTGCATGAGAATAAATAATAATAACACATGTGATAATATAATAACACAAGTGCATTGCATTTTCATGTGTATGGTATTAAATAACATATAATAACCCATGTGTATGGGCATTTATATGTAAATACAATGATAATGACACATGCTCGTGCATAGTAATAAATAATAAAAAACAACGCACGTGTATGTGCATTTGTATTTGATGATACAAACAACAATAATAATAAGAATAACAATTAAATAATGCAAGTGCATTGCATGTGAACGTGCATAGTAGTAAATAATAAATAAATAATAGTAAATAATAATGCACATGCATGTGCATGTGCCTTTTCATTTGATAATAATATTAATAACACTAATTGTAGTAATAATAATAATAATAACAACGCATGCACGTTCATGGTAATAAATAATAAATTACAATGCTTATGCATGTGGATTTGCATGTGATAATGATAATAATAATGACAATGATAATAATAATAATAACAATCACTACTGGAAATCTGACCTTTCGTAACGCTTCTATACCAACGGTTCATAAAAACCGTTGGTATAGGTTCCCTTTCCCAACGGTTTGGCCAAATCGTCGGGAAATCCCACTTTGAGGCCACCTTTCCCAACGGTTTGGCCAAACCGTTGGGAATAGTCCACTTTGTGGACACATTTCCCAAAGGTTTGGCCAAACCATTGGGAAAGGGTATAGCTATCCCAAAGGTTTTCCCAAACCGTTGGGAATGGTCCCCCACAAATCAACCTTGCACCCAGAATCAAAATCCAGAATCAAAATCTATACCAACGGTTGTCAAAACCGTTGGTATAGGTCTATACCAACTGTTTTGACAGCCGTTGGTATAGATCCTTTGATTTTTTTATCATTTCTTCTTACCTAGAACATTATATATATCAAAATTTAAAATAATTATGAGAATACATATATATATTTATGTAATTATATTCACAAAAGTCATGTTAGGTTAGTGGTTAAGTCGTTCAATAATAAACTAGGGGTCCTGGGATCAAATCCCAGTGAATGTTTTTTTTGAAATACATATACCTACAGTTCCATAACCATTGGTATAAATTTACATATTAATTATACCAACGATTTCCAAAGCGGTTGGGATAGGTCTATTCCAATTGGTTTGAGAAAACTGTTGGTATAGACCTATCCCAACGGCTTACTAGGCAACGATTCTCCAAACCGTTGGTATAGGCTATACCAACGGTTTGGATGCCTATACCAACTCTTCCAAACCATTGGTATAGGTTAGTTTTCCAGTAGTGAATAATAATAACTGTGATAATAATAATAATAATAATATTATTATTATTATTATTAATAAAAGAATAATACAAGGGCATTGCATATGCACGTGCATGGTAATAAATAATAAATAATAACACGTGTGCATCTGCATTTGCATGTGATGATGATAAGAAGAACATTAGCAGTAGTAGTAGTGATAATAGTAGTCATACCAATGCATGTGATAATATAATATTTCATGTGCATTACATGTGCCCATGCATGGTAATAAATAATAATGCGTGTGCATTGCATTTGCATGTGATGATGATGTTGATGATGATAATAATAATAATAATAATAATAATAATAACAACGCATGCAATAATAGAACAATGTATGTGCATTGAATGTGCATGTTTATGTATTTTCATGTGCATTTTCATGTGCATTTACATGTGATGATAATAACAATAAAACCACCAACAAAAACAACAACAACGACAACAACAACCACAATATTAATAATAACAATAAGAATAGAAATGTATGTGATAATAAAATAATGTGTGTGCATTACATGTGCACGTGCATGGTAATAAAAAATAAAAAATAATGCACGTGCATGTGCAGGTGCATGTGCATAAGATGATGATGATAATAATAATAATAATAACAGTAATAATTATAATAATAACAACAACAACAACAACACATGTTACAATAGAATAACGCACATTCATTACATGTGCAGTGTATGATAATAAATAATAACTCATAGCGCACGTGATGATAATAATAACAATAATAGAAAGATTAATAATAATAGAGAATGTGATAATAGACTAACACACATGTATTGAATGTGCGCGTGTATGGTAATAAATAATAACGCCCATGCATTTGCATTTTCATTTGATTATAATAACAATAATAACAATAATAGTTATAATAACAATAACAATAAAAATGAATGTCATAATAGAATAATGTAGGTGCATTGCGTGTGCATGTGCATGATAATAAATAATAACGGACGTGCATGTGCATTTTCATGTGATGATAATAATAATAATAGTAATAATAATAATAATAATAATAATAACAACAACATATGCACGTGCCTAGAAATAAATAATAAATAATAACGCATGTTCATCTACATTTTCATGTGACGATAATAATAATAATAATAAAAATAATAATAAAAATAATGACAATTATAATAATGATAATGATAATAATGATAATAATAACACGTGTGATAATAGAATAACACAGGTCATAACAATCCCTATCAAAACCTAAAAAACCCTAGCAACCACTAATAACCCCTAAGTACCACTAAAGCCACTAACAACGCTACATAAACCCTAACAATTGCTACAAAAAACCGAAAAATGCTTCAAAACCCACAAAAAACAACAAAACCTCAAAAAACGCTAAAATAACCCTAACAAAGCATAAAAATTCCAAACACACCCATAAAACCCAAAAAAATGCATAAAACCCCAATACAACTCAAACAAACAGTAAAAACCCCTAAAAACCCTAACAAAACCTAAGAAACACTAATAACCCCTAAACCCACTATTAAACCCTAAAAACCATAATAAACACTAATAAATCGTTATAACATATAATAAACACTAACAAAATCTATTAAACCCTAATAAATTCTACAAAAGCCTTAAAACCCCTAATATACAATAAATACTCTATTAAAACACAATAAACCCTAATAATCACTAAAAACCCTAATGAACACGAAAAAAACGCTAGAAAAACCTCCAAGTAATAGCCTACAAAACCCTACAACCCACTAATAAACCCTAAAAAACACAAATTACCCCAAAATAAATCATAACAAAACCAAACAACCCCAAATAAATTGTAAAAAATCCTAACAACGCCAAATAAATCGTAACAAACTCAATAAAACCATAATAATCCCCCAATAAACTGCAATAAACCCTAACAAATCATAATAAACCCTAATAAATTTTAATAAACCCAAATACACATAACTAAACCCTAATAAATAAAATAAACCCTAATAAACCCAAATAAATACTAAATAACCCTAAAAAGGTTGATAAACCCTAGAAAAAGCTATTAATGCCTACAAAATCCTAATTAAACCCTAATATACAATAAAAAATGCTAATAAATTGCAAAAAAATCCTAAGGAAGGTTAATAATCCCTAAAGAACCCTAATAAACCCTAGAGAACCATATTAAACCCTAAAGAGCACTAAAAACTATAAAGAACCCAAAAAATGCTGAAACACATTATATAAACCCTAAAAACTGCTACAATATCCAAAAAAACCCTAAAACACACTAAAAACCCTAACAACCCCTATCAATCCTAAAAAAACTAATAAACCCATAAACCCCACAAATAAACATTAAAAATCCATCAGATACCATAAAAAACGATAAACACCTGTTAACAACCCTTAAAACCCCTTAAAAACTACAAACCCTAAACAACCATTAAAACCCTAAAAAAGCTTTAAATAGACACATAAACCCTAAAAACGTTACATAAACCCTTAAAAATGCAACAGAATCCCTCAAAACGCAACATAAACAAAAAAACTAAACATAAACCCAAAAAACACTACATAAACCCTAAAAGCACTACATAAACCCTAGAACTGTAACATAAACCCTAAAAAACACAACATAAACACTAAAAAGGCAACATAAACATTAAAATATTCTACATAAAACCTAAAAAAACAATCTAAACACTAAAAAAACTACATGAAACCCGACAACCTTACATAAACCCTAAAAAATGCAACATAACAGCCATATCACACCTAAAAATGCTACATAAACCCAGAAAATGTAACATAAACCCTAAAAAATGCTACATAAAACCTAAACCCTAAACACTCTACATAAACCCTAAAAACATTAAATAAACCCTGAAAATGATATATAAAATCTAAAACTGCTAACTAAACCCTAAAAACGCTACATAAATACTAAAAATGCAACATAAACTCTAACAATGCGACAGAAACCCTAAAAATGCTATAAAAACCCTAAAGACGGTTTAAAACCCTCAAAAATATTAAACACTACTATATCATAATATTAAAAATTAAACCCTAATAAACCCCTAATAAACTCTAATAGTCCCTAAAAACAACTTATAATCCCTAAAAACCCAAAGAAACTCTACTTAACCCTAATAAAACCCCAAAAATACCTAATAAACCCTAATAAATGATAATAAAACCTAATAAACCCTAAAAACACGTTAAGAAAACCTAAAAAACCCTAACCAACCCTAATAGATGCTAATAAACACTAATAAACCCCAATCAAACCCTAAAAAGCCCTAATAAACTATAAATAAAGCCAAATAAACCCTACTCAACCCTAACAAACCTTAACACACCATAATAACCCCTAATATAACCCTACAATACCCTAATAAGGAAAAAAATTCTAGTATGCCTTAAAAAATCCTTAGAAACCCAGATAAACTCTAATATAACCTAATAAATCCTAAAAACGCTCACAAATAATAAAAAAACCATCACAAACAATAAAAACGCACTATATTACCTAAAATGATCTAAAAACACTAATATAAACTAATAAAGACAATAATGCTAATATACCATAAAAATCCCCATAAACCCTAATAAACCATTATAAACTCTAATATAACTTAAGAAACCCTAAAAATGCTCACAAAAAAAAACAAAACGCTCACAGACAATAAAAACAAGATATATTATCTAAAAAGGCCAAACAAACACTAATATAAACTAATAAAAGAAAAAACTAATAAACTCATAACAAACCCTAATAAACCCTAAATATCCCTAATAAACCCTAATAAAAACTAATAAACCCAAATAAAACCATAATAAAACCCTAAAATACCTTCTCAGCCTAGTAAACCTTGACACAACATAAGAAAACCTAATAAAATCCATCTAAACCCCAAAAAACAAAAAACAAAATGCAAACAAACCAGTAAAAGCCCTAGAAACCCTAATAAACGATAATAAATTGAAATAAAAGATAATAAACCATTAAAAATGCTCACAAACACTAAAAAATGCTAATAAAACATGAAAAGTCATAACAGACCCTCATATATACTAACAAAAACAAAAAAAACTCATATATCCTAATAAAAACACTAAAAAACCCTAGTAAACCCGAAAAATCCCAAATAAACACTAATAAAACCTTAAAGATACTGACTCATCGCTAATAAAACCCTAAAAATAACTAATCAACCCTAATAAACTCTAACACACCATAATAAACAATAATAAACCCAACTCAACCTTAAAAAATGCAAATATACCATTAAAAAGTCCTAAAACCCCTAATAAATGCAAATAAAACCAAACAATACTTAAAAGCGCTAATAAACCCGAATTAACACTACTAAACACAAAAACTCCTAATATACCTTGTTAAAAATTAATAAACCATAACGAACCATAATAAACCCTAATAAATCCTAAAGATACCCGAATATACCATAATATACCATAATATACCCTAATAAACAAAACTCAATCCTAATAAAACCCTAAAAATACCTAATGAACCCTAATAAACCTTGACACACCATAATAAACCCTAATAAAATCCTAATAACCCCCATCAAAAACTAAAAAAGGCTAATATACCATTAAAAACCCTAAAACCCTAACAAACCTCAATACATGTTAATAACACATAAAAATCCTAAAAAATGATAGTAAACCATAAAAATACCTCTAATAATAATAGTAGTAATAACACGCGTGCATGTGCAGATGCATGTTCATAGTTAAAATAATAAATCATAATGCACGTTCTGTGCACATGCCTGCGTATTTGCATGTGAATGATAATAAATAATAAATGATAAATGATAATGCATGTGAATTGCATGTGTATGTGCATGTGCATGTGAATGATAATAAATAACAAATAATTACACACATACAAGTGCTTGTGCATGTGCATGTGCATGGTAATAAACAATAAATAATAACCAAGTCCAAATGAATGTGAATTTGCTTGTGAATGATAATAAATAATAAATAACAACACATGTGATAATAGAATAACGCATGTGAATTGTGTGTGCACATGAATTTGAATAAATAATAACAACACATGTGATAATAGAATAATGAAAGTACATTGAATTTGCATGTGTATGATAATAAATAATGTATAATAACACATGGTCATGTGCATTTACATGTAATGATAATGATAATGACGCTTGCATAAGAATGGTAATAAATAATAAATAAAAACACATGTGCAAGTGCATTTGTATTTGATGATAGAAAAAAAAACAACAAGAAATACACATATATATGTATTTGAAAAGCCATAGAATGTTAAAACGACCATAAATTCTAATTTAAAAGCCTATTTTAACTCCACAACCAGTCCAATCGAAGAAAATGAAACAATCTTCGATATGATATGTGGTAAAGGCATAAGGGACATCCGGATCAGAAGTTATACTTGTTTGAATGTTAACAAATCAGGGTATCCCGACTAAAGCCACTAACAATGCTACATAAACCCTATCAATTGCTACAAAAACCCAAAAAATTCTTCAAAATCTAAAAAACACAACAAAACCCCAAAAAATGCTAAAATAACCCCAACAAATCATAAAAAATGCAAACACACCCATAAAACTCAAAAAAATGCATAAAACCCCAAACAACTCAAACAAATCGTAACAAACCCTAAAAACCCTAACACAACCTAACAAACAATAACTACCACTAATAACCCCTAAGAACCACTAATAAACCCTAATAACCCCTAAAACCAACTATTAAACCCTAAAAACCCTAATAAATACTAAGAAATCGTAATAACCTATAATAAACCCTAAAAAACTCTATTAGACACTAATAAACAATTCAAAAGCCCTAAAACCCCTAATATACAATAAAATTTTTATTAAACCTTAATAAACACTAATAATCACTAAAAACACAAACAAACCTGACAAAATGCTACAAAAACCTCCAAATTATATCCCAAATTACCCTACAACCCACTAATAAACCCTAACAAACCCTAATAACATCAAAATAAATTGTAACAAACCCTAAGAACCTCAAATAAATCGTAACAAATCCTAAAAATGCCAAATTAATCACAAAAAACTGACACAAACAATAAAAAACCCCTAATAAATCGCAATAAACCCAAAAACAGTATAATAAACCCTAATAAATCGTAATAAACCCAAATACATGTTACTAAACAAAAATAAATTCATTAAAAACTAATAAACCCCAATAAATCCCAAATAACCCTAAAAAAGATTGATAAACCCTAGAAAAAACTATTAATGCCTACAAAACCCCAATAAAACCTTAATATGCCATAAAAATGCTAATAAACTCTAACAAATCCTAAAGAACACTAATAAACACTAAAGAACCCTAATGAACCATATTAAACTCTAAAAAACACTAAAAACCTTAAAGAACCCAAAAAAATGCTAAAACACATTATATAAACCCTAAAAACTGCTACAATACCCAAACAAACCATAAAACACTTGAAAAACCCTAAATACCCCCTCTCAATCCCAAAAAACAAATAAACACATAAAAACACCCAAAAAACCGTTAAAACCCCATCAGATACCATAAAAACCATAAACACCCATAAACCACCCTTAAAACCCCTAAAAACACTAGAAACCATAAACAACCATTAAAAACCTAAAAAAGTTTTCAAATAGATACATAAACACTAAAAACGTTACATAAACCCTAGCAAATGCAACAAAACCCTATAAACGCAACATAAACCAAAAAACACAACATAAACCCAAAAAACGCTACATAAACCCCAAAAGCACTACATAAACCCTAGAACTATAACATAACCCCAAAAAATAGAACATAAGCCCTAAAAACACAACATAGACATTAAAAAATGCTACATAAAACCTAAAAAACACAATATAAACCCTAAACACACTCCATAAACCATAAAAATATTACATAAACCCTAAAAAATGCATCATAAATTCTACATCACCCCTAGATACACTACATAAAACCAGAAAACACAACATAAACCCAAACAATTGCTACATAAAACCTAAACCCTAAACACACTATATAAACCCTAAAAACGTTACATAAACCCTAAAAATGATAAATAAAATCCAAAACTGCTAACTAAACCCTAAAAGGATATATAAACACTAAAAATGCTACATAAACTCTAAAAATGGTACACAAACCCTAAAAATGCTACGAAACACTAAAGACGCTTTAAAAAACTAAAAAATATGATACCCAAATATACCATAACATAAAAAATTAAACCCTAATAAACCCCTAATAAACTCTAATAATCCCTAAAAACACCTTATAATCCCTAAAATCCTAAGAAAATCTACTCACCCCTAATAAAACCTAAAAACACGTTATGAAAATCTAAATAACCCTAACCAACCTTAATAGGAACTAATAAACTCTAATAAACCCAAATAAACACCAAAGAAACCCTAAAAAGCCCTTATAAACCATAAATAAATACAAATAAACCCTTCACGACCCTAATAAACCTTAACACACTATAATAACCCTTAAAAATTCATAATAAAGAAAAAAATGCTAGTATACCTTAAAAATGACATAGAGACCCTAATAAACTCTAATATAACGAAATAAACCATAAAAACGCTCACAAAAAATAAAAAATGGTCACAAATAATAAAAACGCGCTATATTACCTAAATAGACCAAAAACCAATAATATAACCGAATAAAGGAAAAAAAACGCTAATATACCTTAAAAATCCCTAAAAACCATAATAAACCATAATAAACTCTAATATAACCAAAGAAACCCTAAAATGCTCACAAAAAAAATAAAATGCTCACAAACAATAAAAACACTCTATATTATCTAAAAAGACCTAACAAAAACTAATATAACCTAATAAAACAAAAAAAATAATAAACCCCTAACAAACCCTTAAAAACCCTAAAAATCCCTAATAAACCCTAATAAAAACGAATACACCCTAATAAAACTCTAATAAAACCCTAAAAATACCGTCTCGACCCTAATAAACCTTGACACACTATAACAAAACCTAATAAAACCCAACTAAACCCCAATAAACAAAAAAATTCAAACAAACCATTAAAAGCAATAAAAACCCTAATAAACTATAATAAATTCAAATAAAAGCTATTAAACCATAAAATGAGCTCACAAACACTAAAAACACACTAATAATACCTAATAAGTCAAAACAACCCATCATATATATTAACAAAAACTAAAAAACACTCATAAACCCTAATAAAAACAGTAACAAACCCTAGTAAACCCAAAAAATCCCTAACAAACCCTAATAAACCGTACTCAACCCTAATAAACCCTAATAAAACCTTAAAGATACCAACTCAACCCTAATAAAACCCTAAAAATACCTACTCAACCCTAATAAATCTTAACACACCATAATAAACCATAATAAACCCCACTGAACCCTAAAAACGCAAATATACCATTAAAAAGCCTTAAAACCCCTAGTAAATAATAATAAAACCTAACAAAGCTTAAAAGCGCTAATAATCCCGAATAAACACTGCTAAACACTAAAAAACCCTAATATACCGTCTTAAAAATTAATAAACCATAATGAACCATAATAAACCCTAATAAATCCTAAACATACCCAAATATACTATAATATACCATCATATACCCTAATAAACCCAACTCAATACTAATAAAACCCTACAAATACCAAATAAACCCAAATAAACCTTGACACACCATAATAAACCCTAATAAGATCCTAATAACCCCCACCAAACCCTAAAAAACCCTAATATATCATTAAAAAACCTAAAAACCTAACAAACTATAATAAGTGTTAATTACACCTAGTAATCCTAAAAAATGATATTAAACCCTAAAAATACCTCTAATAATAGTAGTAGTAATAATTCATGTGCATGTGCATATGCAGGTGCATGGTTTAAATAATAGATCATAACACACTTGCAAGTGCATATGCATGCACATTTTCATGTGAATGATAATAAATAATAAATAATAAATAATAAAGCATGTCAATTGCATGTGTATGTGCATGTGCATGTGAATGATAATAAATAATAAATAATAACACACATCCAAGTGCATGTGCATGAGTATGTGCATGTGCATGTGCATGGTAATAAACAATAAATAATAACAAAGTCCACATGAATGTGCATTTTCATGTGAATGATAATAAATAATAAATAATAACACATGTGATAATAGAATAACGCAAGTGCATTGTGTGTGAACGTGCATGAGAATAAATAATAATAACACATGTGATAATAGAATAACACAAGTGCATTGCATTTTCATGTGCATGGTAATAAATAATTTATAATAACGCACATGTATGTGAATTAACATGTAATGATAATGATAATGACGCATGCACATGCATGGTAACAAATAATAAATAACAACACACGTGCATGTGCATTTGTATTTGATGATAAAAACAACAACAACAACAACAACAACAACAACAACAACAACAACAACAACGAAAATAATAATAATAATAATAATAGAATAACGCAAGTTCATTGCAGGTGTACGTGCAGAGTAGTAAATAATAAATAAATAATAGTAAATAAGAACGCACATGCATGTGCATGTGCCTTTACATTTCATAATAATATTAATAATAATAATTGTAATAAAAATAATAACAACGCAAGCCCATGAATGGTAATAAATAATAATTAACAATGGACATGCATGTGTATTTTCATGTGACAATGATAATAATAATGATAATGCTGATGATAATAATAATAATTATAACTGTGATAATAATATTAATAATAAAAGAATAATACAAGTGTGTTGCATATTCACGTGCATGGTAATAAATAATAAATAATAACGCACATGAATCTGCATTTTCATGTGATGATAATAATAGTAACAACACTAGTAGTAGTGATAATTGTAGTAGTACCAATGCATGTGATAATAGAATATTGCATGTGCATTACGTGTGAACATGCATGGTAATACAAAATAACACACATACATTGTATTTGCCTGTGATGATGATGACAATGATGATAATAATAATAATAATATTATTATTATTAATAACAATGCATGTGATAATAGAATAATGCACGTGCATTGAATGTTGATGTATATGTATTGGCATGTACATTTGCCTGTGCATTTTCATGTGATGATAATATCAATAACCACAACAACAACATCAGCAACAACCACAATAATAATAATAATAATAAGAATAACAACGTTTGTGATAATAAAATAACATGTGTGCACTGCATGTGCACGTGCATGGTAATAAAAAATAAATAATAATTCACATGCATGTGCTTGTGAATGTGCATGAGATGATAATAATAATAATAATTACAGTAATAATAATAACAATAACAACAACGCATGTGATAATAGAATAATGGACGTGCATTGCAGGTCTAGTGCATGATAATAAATAATAAATCATAGCGTACGTGATGATAATAATAAATATAATAGTAATAATAATAATAAGAATAGCGTATGTGATAATAGAATAACGCACATGTATTGAATGTGCACATGTATGGTAATAAATAATAACACACGTGCATTTTCATTTGAAATTGATACTAATAACAATAATAACAATAATAGTAATAATATCAATAACAATAAAAATTCATTTTATAATAGAATAATGTAGGTTCAATTCATGTGCACGTGAAAAACCCTAACAAACCCTAACAAAACCTGGATAACCCCATAAACACTAAATAACCCTAACAAACCATGAATAACCCCATAAACAATAAAAACCATTTAAAACCATGAAAAACTCTAACAAACCATAACAAACCCTAATGAACACTTACAAACCCTAAAAAAGCTAAAAAACCCTAACAAACCCCAAAAAACATAAAAAAATTAACAAACACTAACAAGCCCTAATAAACCCAAGAAGCACTAAGAAACCCCAATAAACCCAAAAAAAACCCAATGAAACCCTAAAAAACCTCTATGAAACCATAAGAAACCCTAACAAAAGCCTAAAAACCCTAAAACAACCCTAAGCAAACCTAATAAACACTAAAACATCCTTAGAAACCCTAACACACCCTTAGAAACCCTAACACACCCTTAAAAGGCCTAGCACACCCTTAAAACCCCCATCAAACCCGTAGAAACCCTAACACAACCCTAGAAACCCTAGGAAACCATATCACACCCTTAGAAACCCAAAACCACCCATAAAAACCCTAACCTACCCTTAGAAACCCTAACACACCCTTAGAAACCCTAGCAAACCCTTAGACACCCTAAATCACTCTAATAAGCACTAATAAATCATAAAAAACCCTATTAACCAATAATAAACCATAATAAACTCTAATAAACCCTAAATACAACTACTAAACCCTAATAAACCCTAATAATTTGTAATAAACCCTAAAAACCCAATTACACCCCAATAAAAGCTACAAAATACTTAAAAACCCAAATATACAACAAAAATGCTATTAAACCATTCAAAATGCTAATATTCACAAAAACCCTAACAAACCCAGCAAAACCTGACAAAACCCCAAAAACCCTAAAAACCCTAAAAACCAAAAAAACCAAAATCCCAAAAAACCCCTTAAAAACCCTAAAGAAATCAAAAAACCCTAAAAAACATTATAAACAGAAAAAACCGAAAAAAACAGAAAACAAACATAAAATACCCAAAAAAACCTCAAAAAAAACCTCAAAAAACCTCAAAAAATGCGAAAAACCCAAAAAACCCGTAAAATGCTAAAAGAACCTTAAAAGACTAAAAATGCCTAACACAACCCTAACCTACCCTATGAAACCCTTAAAAACCATAAAACCCCTAAAAACCTTAAAAACCCCAAAAGAAACCCTAATACACCATAAAGAACCATAAAAACCCTAATGAACCACTAAATCCACTAGCAACACTACATAAACCCTAACAATGGATACAAAAACACGAAAAATGCTTTAGAACCCACAAAACGCAACAAAACCCCAAAAACACTAAAATAACCCTAACAAAGCATAAAAATCCAAACACACCCATAAAACCCAAAAAACGCATAAAACCCCAAACAACTCAAACAAACCGTAACAAACCCTAAAACCCTAAAAAAACCTAACAAACCCAAAAAACCAATAATAACCCCTAAGAACCACTAATAAACCCTAAGAACATTTTTTCGGATGGAGCGTGCGGTGAGAATAGCGAGATATCGGGGGAGGAAATGGAAGCTTGGGTTTATGGCTTCGCTCAACGAAAATGGCTGGAGAATTTCTATTACCTAGTCGATTTGATGCATTCAAGCATGCATCATCAGATTTGGGAGGCAGATCCGCAATGAACCGAAGCTCTCAGGAGGTTAACCTAAAAGATGTTAGCACTCATAGAACCTTTACATCCTTCAAAGGCGTGAATGTTGGAATCAGAATAAAGGGGTCCGCGGCTCATGTGAAAGAGGATCCAGCTGCGGTTTTGGAAAGGCTCCAAATGGGTGAGCATTCAATTATATGTAGGTTTGTTCTTTCCAAAGGTGCAACGCCATGGAGGATCGAGCAACTTTCTCAGGAATTGTCAAGCATTTGGGGCTTTGACAACTAGAGATGCGTATCATTGGGCATAGGGTACTTCCATCTTATCTTCCTTACAGAGGAAATCAAATTGAAGGCATGGGGGTATGGTTCTATCTCATTCAAGCCATGGGTTTTTCACATTAGTGAATGGGATCTACGTTTCAACCCTCTAGAAATTGGTAAGTCTTCAATACAATCCTGGGTTAAAGTTTATAGTCAGAGTTGGATTCTTTGGCACCCCCGCATCTTATATGATATAGTTGTAGCAATTGGAATACCTATCAGAATGGATAGGGAAACCGAAATCGCCAGGTATGGACACATTGCTTGTTTTTTAGTTGAGATTCACTTGTCTGATACTCTGACCAATAAGGTTTTCCTATCAGCTGAAGAGGATGAATTAGAACATAGAAATGAATATGATAATCTACCTAGATTCTTCCCGGACTGTAGGATTGTTGGACATGATAAGGATAGCTGTAGAAGAGCCCTACCATGATGTTTCTGTTCATGGACGGGGCATGATCACACTTCATTCCATATTATGAAAAAAACCTCCCCTAGCTAGAAAAATTAGCAACAACACACAATTCAGCATGAACCTGATGTCCACTCTCAAGGCCCCCTGTTGGACATCAAAACTACTACATGGCATAAATTCTCCTGGGATAATATTGTGGTTAGGAATACCTCAATAGATGCCCCCCCCCCAAATGGACTGCATTCACATTATAAAGCTGAACCCTCTTGTGTTTATAACAATACTGATACTACATCTATCTGTGTTGCTAATGAATCTTCAAATGCTACTACCAATCCACCTATTTTGGTGGAATCCTCTACTTTTCCTGACTTGCAGTACTTGGCATACTCAGCTTAACCTAGACATCATTCCAGGAAGAAGAAGAAACATGATAGCATGTATATGAAACCCTATGGATTTAATTCAGAACATGCCACTTCTACTCCAATGGAAGTGGCACAACTGGACATCCATTCTGCTCTTGAACAGTCAAGCAAAGAAGTGAAGACCTTTGGGACTAATCAAGCCACTTCCACTAAGGAAGTGACTCAACAGGTGAAGGCATCTGGTACAAAGGATGTGGCTAAACAGGACACTTTACTTTTTGTTGCCTCCGGTGATTCCTTTAGTGCACAAGTAATTAAAAACCGAAGGAAGATGGCCAAGGCAAAGTGGCAGAAATAAACCTTGATCTAGTTAAGGAGTTAGAGCATGCTGCCAAATATGTTGCTGATACACCTGGTTCTAAGGAGACTGAAAATCTAGAAGAGGTGGACAAGGATGAAGGCTCTTAGCAATAAGAAAGAAGATGAAGTCAAAGAAGCAGTAGCAGAAAATCTGAAGAGAAAATGAAAAATGAAGAGGAGCAGGCTGTAAATTCAGAATCTGATGAAGACGTGGATACATTAATTCAACAGGCCAGGGAGATTGAATCACAATATGGCAGGGGACGTGGTCACGACCACATCAAAATACAACTCTTGAATGAATTAAGTGAAAAGGATCGGATAATTGGAGAAAATCTTAGGAAAAAACTCGGGCCCCGGGAAGGGGGCGTTGACAAATCTGTTTTTTTGTTGATGTATTGCCTATCTGATTGTAAATTTTTTAATCAATTAATTGGCGCTTTCTACCCGAACCCTTTTAAAAAACCACTAATAAACCCTAATAACCCTTGAACCCTGCTATTAAGCCCTGAAAACCCAAATAAACACTAATAAATCTTAATAACCTGTAATAAACCCTAACAAACTCTATTAGACCCATAAATGCTACAAAATCCCTAAAACCCCTAATATATAATAAAAATACTATTAAACCATAATAATCACTAATAATCATTAAAAACCATAACAATCCCGAGAAAACTCTACAAAAACCTCCAAATAATAGCCTACAAAACCCAACAACCTACAAATAAACCCTAACAAACCCTAATAACCCCAAAATAAAATGTAACATACCCTAACAACCCAAAGTAAATTATAACAAATCCTAACAATGCCAAACAAATTGTAACAAACTAAAACAAACCATAACAAACCCCTAATAAACCACAATAAACCCTAACAAATCATAATAAACTCTAATAAATCCTAATTACCCCAAATAAACGTTACAAAACCCTAATAAATAAAATAAACCCTAATAAACCCTAATAAATCCTAAATAACCCTAAAAAAGGTTGATAAACCTAAGAAAAAGCTATTAATGCCTATAAAAGCCAAATAAAACCCTAATATACAATTTAAAAACTAATAAACTGTAACAAATCCTAAAGATCACTAAAAACCCCTAAAGAACCCTAATAAACCCTAAAGAACCTTATTAAACTCTAAAAAACACTAAAACCCTTAAAGAATGAAAAAAATGCTTAAATACATTATATAAACCCTAAAAACTGCTACAATACCCAAACAAACCCTAAAACAATCTAAAAAACCCTGACAACCTCTATCAATCCCAAAAAACAAATAAACCCATACCCCCCCCCCCACACCCCCAGACAATTAAAAAGCCATCAGATACCATAAAAAATTAAAAACACCCGTTAACAACCTTAAAAAACCCTAAAAACACTAAAAACCATAAACAACCATTAAAACCCTAAAAAAGGCTTCAAATAGATACATAAACACTAAAAAAGATACATAAACCCTAAAAAATGCAACAAAACCCTAAAAATGCAACATAAACCAAAAAACGCAACATAAACCCAAAAAATGCTACATAAACCCTAAAAGCACTACATAAACCCTAGAACTGTAACATAAACCCAAAAAAACACAACATAATCCCTAAAAACGCAACATAAACATTAAAAAAACGCTACATAAAACATAAACACACAATATAAACCCTAATAACACTACATGAACCTTTAAAACGTTACATAAACCCTAAATATGCAACATTAACACTACATCACCCCTAAAAACACTACATAAACCAAGAAAATGCAACATAAACCCTAAAAAATCCTACTTAAAACCTAAACCCTAAACACACTATATAATCCCTAAAAACGTTACATAAACCCTAAAATGATACAAAAAACCTAAAACCGATAACTAAACCCAAAAAATGCTACATAATCACTAAAGAAGCTACATAAACTATAACAACGCTACACAAACCCTAAAAAAGGCTACAAAAACCCTAAAGATGCTTGAAAACACTCAAAAATATTAAACCTTAATAAACCATAATATAAAAAAATTAACCCTAATAAACCCCTAATAAACCCCTAAAGAGCCACTAAAGCCAATAAAAACACTACATAAACCCTAAAAATTTCTACAAAAAACCGAAAAATGCTTCAAAATCTACAGAACACAAAAAAATGACAAAAAATGTATAAATAACCCTAACAAAGCATAAAAAATCCAAACACACCCATAAAACCCAAAAAAACACATAAAACCCCAAACAACTCAAATAAACCATAACAAACTCTAAAAACCCTACAAAACCTAACAAACCCTAACAACCACTAATAACCCCTATAAAAAACTAATATACCCAAATAACCCCTAAAACCCACTTTTAAACCCTAAAAACCCTAATAAACACTAATAAATCGTGATAACCTGTAATAAACAATAAAGAACACTATTAGACCCTAATAAACGCTTCAAAATCCCTAAAACCCCAAATATACAATAAAAACACTATTAAACAATAGTAAACTCTAATAATAACTAAAAACCCTAACAAACCCGAAAAAATGCTACAAAAACCTCCAAATAATGGCCTACAAAACCATAAAACCCACTAATAAACCGAAACAACCCCTAATAACCCCAAAATAAATTGTAACAAAGCCTAACAACCGCCAATAAATCATAACAAATCCTAAGAATGCCAAATAAATTGTAAAATACTGAAACAAACCATAATAAAGCCCTAATAAACCGTAATAAACACAAACAAATCATAATAAACCCTAATAAATCGTAATAAACCCAAATACACGTTATTGAACCCTAATAATTAATATAAACCACAATAAACACTAATAAATCCTTAATAACCCAAAAAAATGTTTATAAAACCTAGAAAAATATATTAATTCCTACAAAAGCCCAATAAAACCATAATATACAATAAAAAATGCTAATAAACAGTAACAAATCCTAAAGAACACTAATAAACCCTAAAGAACCCTAATAAACCCAAAATAACCATATTAAACTCTAAAGAACACTAAAAACCCCAAGGAACCCAAAAAATGCTAAAACACATTTTATAAACCCTAAAAACTACTACAATACCCATGAAAACCCTAAAACACACTAAAAACCCCTAACAACCCCTATCAATCCCAAAAAAACAAATAAACCCATAACCCCCCCCCAAGCATTAAAAAGCCATCAGATATAATAAAAAACCATAAACACCTGTTAACAGCCCTTAAAAACCCTAAAAAACACTACAAACCATAAACAACCATTAAAACCCTAAAAAGGCTTCAAATAGATACATAAACACTAAAAATGTTACATAAACCCTAAAAATGCAACAAAAGCCCTAAAAACGCAACATAAACCAAAAAACACAACATATACCCAAAAACTACTACATAAACCCTAAAAGAACTACATAAACCCTAGAACTGTAAGATAAACCCTAAATAACACAACATAAACCCTAAAAATGCAACATAAACATTAAAAAACACTACATAAAACCTAAAAATAGAATATAAACCCTAAAAACACTACCTGGACCCAAAAAACGTTACATAAACCCTAACAAATGCAACATATAAATGCTACATCACCCCTAAATATGCTAAATAAACCTAGAAAAGGCAATATAAAACCTAAAAATTCTACATAAAACCTAATCCCTAAACATGCTACCTGAACCCTAAAAACATTACATAAACCCTAAAAATGATACATAAAACCTAAAACCGCTAACTAAACCCAAAAAATGCTACATTATCACTAAAAATGCAACATAAACTCTAACAACGCTACACAAACCCTAAAAAAGGCTACAAAAACCCTAAAGATGCTTTAACACCCTTAAAAATATTAAACCATAATATAACATAATATAAAATATTAAACCCTAATAAACCCTAATAAACCCCTAAATAACCAATAATGCCACTAAAAATGCTACATAAATGAAAAAAATTGCTACAAAAAACCGAAAAATGATTCAAAACCCACAGAATGCAACAAAGCTCCAAAAATTCTAAAATAACCCTAAGAAAGCATAAAAAATCCAAACACACCCATACAATGCAAAAAATGCATAAAACCCCAAACAACTCAAACAAACTATAACAAACCCTAAAAACCCTAACAAAACCTCAGAAACCCTAACAGCCACTAATAACCCCTAAGAACCACTAATAAACCCTAAAAACCCATAAAACCCACTATTAAAACCTAAAAACCCTAATAAACCCTAATAACTTGTAATAAACAGAAGTAAACACTAAAAAACTCTATTAGACCCTAACAAATGCTACAAAATCCCTAAAACACCTATAATACAATGAAAAACATTATTAAACCATTATAAACCCTATTAATCACTAAAAACCCTAACAAACCTGAAAAAACACTACAAAACCAGCCAATAATAGCCTACAAAACCCTACAACCTGCTAATAAACCCTACCAAACCCTAATAACCCCATTATAAATCGTATCAAACCCTAACATCCCCAAAAAATCGTAACGATTCCAAACAACTCCAAATAAATTGTAAAAAACTGAAACAAACCATAAAAAATCTCTAATAAACTGTAATAAACCCTAGCAAAGCATAATAAACCCTAATAAATCGTAATAAACCCAAATAAATAGTTCTAAAACCTAATAAATAAAATAAACCCTAATAAACAATAATAAATTCTAAACAACTATTAAAAAGGTTGATAAACCCTATAAAAAACTATTAATGCATATGGAAGCCCAATAAAACCCTAATATACACTAATAAATGCTAATAAATAATTACAAATCCTAAAGAACACTAATAAACACTAAAAAACCTAATAAAACGTAAAGAAACGTATTAAACTCTAAAGAACACTAAAAAACCCTAAAGAACCCAAAAAACGCTAAAACACATTATATAAACCCTAAAAACTGCTACAATACCAAACAAACCCTAAAATACACAAAACACCCCTAACAACCCCTCTAAATCCCAAAAAAACAAATAAACCAATAGAACCCCCAAAAAACCATTAAAACCCATTAGATACCATGAAAAACCATAAACATCCGTTAAAAACCCTTAAAAACACTAAAAACACTTCAAACCATAAACAACCATTAAAACCCGGAAAAATGATTTAAATAGATACATAAACCCTAAAAAATTACATAAACCATAACAAATGCGAAAAAAACCCTAAAAATACAACATAAACTAAAAAACTGAATATAAACACAAAAAATGCTACATAAACCCTAAAAGCACAACAGAAACCCTAGAACTGTAACATAAACCCTAAAAAACACAACATAAACCCTAAAAAATGCTACATAAACATTAAACAACACTACATAAAACCTAAAAACACAATATAAACCCTAAAAACACTCCATGAACCCTAAAAATGGTACATAAAGCCTAAAAATGCAACATAAATGCTACATCACCCCTAAAAAATCAACATAAACCCAGAATATGCAACATAAACCTTAAAAAATGCTACATAAAACCTACACTCTAAACAGGCTACATAAACCCTAAAAACGTTACATAAACCCTAAAATTGATACATGAAATCTAAAATCACTAACTAAACCCGAAAAATGCTACATAAACACTAAAAATGCTACATAAACAGTAAAAATGCTACACAAACCCTAAAAAATGCTACAAAAACCCTAAAGACGCTTTAAAACCCTCAAAAATATTAAACCATAATATACCATAATATATTAAATTAAACCATAATAATTCCCTAATAAACTCTAATAATCCCTAAAAACACCTTATAATCCCTGAAATCCTATGAAGCGCTACTCAACACTAATGAAACCCCAAAAATACCAAATAAACCCTAATAAATGATAATAAAACCTAATGAGCCCTAAAAACACTTTATGAAAACCTAAAAAACCATATCCAACTGTAATATACACCAATAAACTCTAATAAACCCTAATAAACCCTAAAACCCCTAAATAAATCCAAATAAACCCTAATCAACCCTAACAAACCTTAACACACCATAATAACCCCTAATAAAACCCTACAAAACCCTAATAAAGAAAAAAATTCTAGTATAACATAAAAAATCCCTAGAAACCCTGAAAAATTATAAAATAACCTAATAATCCCTAAATACACTCACCAATAATAAAAAGATGATCACAAACAATAAAAACATGCTATATTACCTAAAAAGACCTAAAAGCACTAATATAACCTAATAATGAAAAAAATTTGATAATATACCTTAAAATCTCAAGAAACAGAGCTGATGGGTGCTGGTTATTTCTTGGTTTGGATCTGCTGAAGGAGTTGTTGGTTGCTTGAAGCGGGTGTGTAGGATGCCAGTTGCTTCTATGTCTGGATGTGTTGAAGCTGATGTCTATGAGTTTGGTGCTGGTTTGGTTTTGCCTTGCTATGGGTGCTGGATTTTGTTCCTGCTGAGTGCTGCTGGTTGTTGTCTTGACTTGAGGGGCTGCGGATGTATTCCTAAGTGTCGTACTGGGTGTGATCTGTTGGAAGATGCTTTGATTGAAGGTGGGACTAATTTTTTTGCAGATTGTGACTATGTAATTCTGGTGGTGGACAAGCTTGCTAAGGAGGCAATGGCTAAAAATGGTGATGTGAGAGGCTGGTTGTTGTTTGGATGGGTGTTGATGTTGGGAATGCTGAGGAATAGGATGGTATCTACTACCTAGATGAGTGGTGATGAAGTGGGTGCCTACAGGGCGAAGTAAATGAAAGCTGGGGTTGGATGAGAAGCTGCTGCTCCTGTTGTGTTTGGTCTTTTGCGTCTTTTCCTTTGTTTTCCTTTGGAAATTTCTTTTTTTGGGGTCTTTGGGTTTGGGGTTCTAAAGGGTTTTTGGGTGTGGGTTGATTGACCTCGCCCCTCCCTTGTCTTCTGGGTCTCTGCGTCTTTTTATTTAATAAATTCGGGGGGGTCGGGATTATCCTGGCCTCCACATCTTCCTTCCCCTAACAAACCCTAATAAACCCTAAAAATCACTAATAAACCCTAATAAAAACGAATAAACCCTAATAAAACCCTAAAAATACCTTCTCAACCCTAATAATCCATGCCACACCATTACAAAACCTAATAAAACCCAACTAAACCCCAATAAACAAAAAAAACAAACAAACCATTAAAAGTCATTAGAAACCCTAATAAACCATAATAAATTCAAATAAAAAATAATAAACCATTAAAAAAGCTCACAAACACAGAAAACACACTAATAAAACCTAAAAAGTCATAACAACCCCTCATATATATTCACAAAAACTAAAAAACAATCATATACACTAATAAAAACACGAAAAAACCCTAGAAACCCTAAAAATCACAAAAAATCCTAATAAACCGTACTCACCCTAATAAACCCTTATAAAACCTTAAAGATACCGAATCAACCCTAATAAAATCCTAAAAATACCTACTCAAACCTAAAAAGTCACAACAACCCCTCAAGTGCATTGCGTGTGTACATGTATGAAAATAAATAATAATAACACATGTGATAATAGAATAATGCAAGTGCATTACATTTTCATGTGCATGGAAATAAATAATATATAATAACACACGTGTATGTGCATTTACATATTATGATAATGATAATGACGCATGCACGTGCATGGTAATTAATAATAAATAATAAGGCACGTGCATGAGCATTTGTATTTGATGATACAATCAATAATAACAATAATAATAGAATAATTCACGTTCATTGCATGTGAACGCTCATAGTAGTAAATAATAAATAAATAATATTAAATTAGAATGCACATGCAGGTGCATGTTCATTTACATTTGATAATAATATTAATAATACTAATTATTATAATAATAATAATTCTTGCACGTGCATTGTAGAGACCCGAAGCTTGACGTACATGGACATTACATTACTTTTACGGAATACTTAATACATAACAAAAACAGACACACAAGGACCGTAATAGTTTAGTGTCTTTGGAATCTTGGAATATAAACTTTTAATAATGTTGAAATATCTTCAACAACTCCCATAACGCTCTTCCCCTTTTTGTTTCCTTACCTAAAACCTTTCTTTATATCCTGGGGAAATGAAAACATATAAAGGGTGATCTCAAATGCTCAGTAAGGGTAAGCATGGATAAAATAAAACAAATCATATACATTTTAACTTAAAAACATGAACATTATGTTTAAACATCAAAAGCTTGAGCAATGAAATAAAACATGGAAGTACGTAAGGAATAGATCATAAAGAAAAATTAAGCATGATAAAATAGCATGAGAGTAAAACATGTAATTTTGGAAACCATTAAGCACATGTAATTATTTCCATAGTATCCAAGGCATTGATGACAAGACCATCTTAGTGGATAAAGTCCCTTTCTGAATCGAGTTCACTCCTCGTTCCAGTCCTGTAGTACTGAACCAGTTTAACTTTCCGTTCTAGCCATGTCTATCTCATGAGATATAATTCTTTACCCAATGAATTGGAGGGAGATATAGGTCCCACCCATCTCATAGTGAAATCATTATTACTTGTGCCACAAAATAAACATACATCATTCATAATAACCCAACGAATAAAATGGCTTTCATAAACATCATACCATCATCACATAATCCATATAAAAGAAATGGATATCATTTCATAATAAGAAAAGTGAAACCATGTAAACTATAGAGACATGATACTTGCAGCATACACATATGAAATAATTTCATCTTATATGAAAAATTGTTTTGATAAAACACTTGAAATGAATTCTTGAGGAAAATATCCTTTCTTCTTCAAAATCATTTTCTTTTCACAAAATGTCATCCAATTTTAAAAGAAAAGGATTTTGTGGAAAATATTCATGAAATATTTTGGAGGAAGCTTCATGAAAATAAGTCTTTATAAAACTATAAAAATTTGTTCGTGCCGTATAAGTTAGAAAAACAATCTCTTTTACTTTTTCCAGAAAAGTCAAAAAAGTACCTCGTAACATAAAAAAAAGAAATATTCCTTAAATACCATGTAGTAAAAGTAAAAAATGGGTAAAAAGGACTTTAAACATACATGAAAACACTTTTATAAAATATGGACATGGGTGATAGAAATAACCCCAGTAAATATTTACGAATGAGCAATCTCGGATAAAAATGAGATTTGCAAAATTATCCCTTACCTTAGGTATGATATGCTTCATATATATACAAAACTCATGTATAATGATTTAAATAATGTCATTGTCTTATTAAATAATCATATTTATTGTTATGATATCATATATGTTTCACTTATGACTTTATATAACCCGTTCTTTTGTAAATTCCATGTTAAAGCAGCGTTTTGGGTAAAATTATTTCATTTATCATATGTGTTTCGACTTGTCATTCTTGATATTATTAATCATATAACGATTTAAATAATTCCAGAATGTAAAACATGATTTATATATAATATATATTCATCATATACATATATATTATAGATCGATAAAAGGAATGAAATACACCATTCATGGTGACGGTAGGCCGTACGTATGCATGAACGCTATTTTCGTTTCCTTATTGAGTATAATGGAATTAAGTAGATGACATGCATATATATATATACATAAATACAGTAGCTTTATAATGTCATATATTTCATTATTATTGCTTATATATACTTTATAATCATTCTTTAATGGTTAACATGGAGAATGAATCTCATCGCGCCGTGGAGACGGTAGTCCGTACGTACGCACGAGGGATGATATCGTTTCCATAATTATTGAATTGAATTGGAGTGGATGATACAATATATCAGAATCATTATGGTGTTATAATAACTATGTATAGTTATTCTTTACACCATTATACCCATCCATGTAAGGTGGTATTGGAAAAACAGATTACACCACGGCGTGGAGACGGTATTCCGTACGTACACACGCACGGTGATTTTGTTTTCCATAGGATGGATAGAAGGTGAAATGGGGTTCTTTAATACTTATAATAACATATCAGTATATTATTTATACTTATGTTATTACTTCATAATGAAAAAACTAAATAAGAAGAAGTGGAAGAAGAAATAAAGTTGAAAGAATCGGTAACAGACTTTACCTCTTTTTTGAAGCGCCTCTTTGAGACCTCCTATTAGGGCACTAAAATTGGTCTTTTAAGAAGACCAGGACCTCTAGGATGTTTATAGGGAATTGGAGAAGAGAATTTGTCAGGGGTTGGCCGAGATTTAAGGCTCAAAGTGGTGTGAGGAAGAGAGGGAGGAGGTACCCTTTTATAAGGAGGAGAGGGGCACCTTTGGAAAAACAAAAAATATTATTTAATTATAAAGTCATATTATGTTTTAAATAGATCCAAATTGATTTATTTCAAAGATAAGGTGGGTATGGGTCTAAATCCTCTCATCCAATAGAATTTGGACAAGTTTAGGTTGCTATTTTAACCTTATCATTTAGATTTAACTTTTAGATAAATAATTTTACTTTTACCGTGTCTTTTTGTGTTCTTACACTATATGGTTAATAAACATACTATAACAAGCCAAACGAACCCAAAGTTGTTTATTATAAATATATATAACCTTATATATGTCATTTGGCCGAACCTTATATTTTTAGGAATAAAATACAATTAATAATATAATATTTATTTAAAAAAACCTTTTTATGTCAATTTTGACACTATTTTGTAATTGATTTTTTTGAAAATCATAATAGAATTATTAGTTCAAAAAAAGTTAATTAAATCAATAATAACATGTCATATTAACCTATAAAATTATTTTAATTCATAAAAAGTCTCAAATTACATTTATTTGGGTATTTATAACATCAATTAGGTCAATATTTCATTAATAAGATAATTACTGCATCATATTTTTGTCATAAATAAATTAAATTATTTAATGTATAAAAATTATAAATAAAATACAATTAAGTATGAATTATTTTTATCTTTCTAATGAATATTTATAGTCGAATTTATCTTATGTATAACCCTATATTTAAAATGATTTACTTAATAAACTTTGATTTTAACTATTTTAACCCTTCTTTAAATAAATTAATATTAAATGTCCTAATCTTTCCAAGTGGGCCTAAATGGTCATAATTTATTCCTAAGGTTGTTTTTGGTCTAATTACACTTATCCAATAGAATTAGGACATGTGTTAGGGTAATAATAATATCATTTTTACCCTTAATTACCCTATTTACTTTTAACCGTGGGAAAAAAAGTAAACAGTTACTATTCAAAAAAAATTATTTTCATCTCATGGAACCACATTTTACTTACTAACATCAACCATGTTTTCCGCATTTTTAAAATTCCATTCACAAAAGCGATAAAATTATGTTTTATGTAAATTTGCAAATTTTCCTAGGAGGTGGGTAAAAGGCGGTCAAAAGTTCAATAAAATTTTTATATAACTAAAATTATTATAAAATGACTCCAATAAATTACATTGAACTTATATAGGTATTATGTATCAATGTTGACCTAAAATAAATTTAAATAAAATAGATAATTATTTAAATAAAAAGTCGGTTTTTAAATAGTAACCCAGTGTTTTCACTATTCATAAAAAATTGAAAGTTTTTAGAAAAATAATAAAATTTCACCCTAGGCTAATTTCGATTCTCCGAATCCAAAAATGAAGTCCATTTTGAAAGATAAAATTTACAAAATTTCAAAAAGTGTTTATTACTATTCATAACGGCTAGTTTTAATAATATTTTAATTGCATATCGTTGTTCAGTGAAACTCGGTATTGCGTACAACACACGCTATCGAGGAAGGTCGCGATTTTGTGTAATGAAGCCAAGTTAGGGTTGTGTGTTGTGCAAGACTCCTTTGTTGTAGCGTAAAACACAAGACATCAATAAAATTAAAAAGAATATTTTTCATAAAATCTCAGGGTATTACATGCATGGAAATAAATAATAAATAACTACGCACATGCATGTGGATTTTCAAGTGATAATGATAATAATAATGATAATGATAATAATAATAATAATAATAATAATAATAATAATAACTGTGATAATAATAATAATAATATTATTATTATTAATAATAAAAGAATAATACAAGTGCATTGCATATACACGTGCAAGGTAATAAATAATAAATAATAACACACATGCATCTACATTTTCATGTGATGATAGTAATAATAACAGAACTAGTAATAATAGTTGTAGTAGTGGGGATAATAGTAGTAGTACCGATGCATGTGATAATAGAATATTGCATGTGAATTACGTGCGCACGTGCATGGTAATAAATAATAACGCCTGTGCATTGCATTTTCATGTGATGACGATGATAATAATAATAATAATAATAATAATAACATTGCATGGGATAATAGACTAACACACATGCATTTAATGTGCATGTATGCGCATTTGCATGTGATGATAATAACAATAACAACAACAACAACAACAACAACCAAAATAATAATAATAACAATAATAATAATAATAATAATAACAACACATGTGATGATAAAATATCGTGTGTGCATTTCATGTGCACGTGCATGGTAATAAAAATATAATAATAATAAATGTGGATGTGGATGTTCATGTGGATGACATGATGATGATAATAATAATAATAATAACATTAATAATAAGTTATAGTTGTTCGAAAAAACAGAAGAGATGACAAAAATGCTAGAAATGGGGTCTCGAAAAACCTAACAAATCACAGAGTCATTGAAAAAGTCATAACATCTTTTTCAGGTTTCCATTTCTGCTCCGTGAATAGTCAAACTGAATCTAATGGAATGAA
This sequence comes from Viscum album, assembly GCA_963277665.1. Lineage (NCBI taxonomy): Eukaryota > Viridiplantae > Streptophyta > Magnoliopsida > Santalales > Viscaceae > Viscum > Viscum album. The sequence goes on along the minus strand of CAUJRU010000020.1, from coordinate 4,062,873 downwards.
CTAGGATAAAAATAGGTGTCGAAGGCCGAACAGACACACATGTCAGAAGTTATGACCATTTTAAGAAAAATTTAACAGGGATCCATACACAGAAATGGAGTTTTGGAGGCCTTCTAATGGGTTTTAGAGATTTTAGGGTCTCAAACATTACTTGAACTATGTTAAAGTTATCATTCTTCATAGATATCTTCACTACTTTTGAATTTATATGTGGTATAGCTCAAACGGACAACCAGAGCAAAAGTTATGGCAGTTTGAAGCTGGAATTTTTTTGGAGTGGTGTAACTAGTATATCTTACATTTCTTTGATATTCTCATAGGTTCTACTAATCTTGGGCCACACTCATCTCATGGGATTCGATTTGACTAGTCACACCGCTCAAACGGACCGGTGAAGGTGATGATATGCCTATTTTAGTGAGTTGTGGGTTTCTTAGGTTTTTAGGCGATATAAGAGTCGCTCAATTTAAAATGACAATAACTTATTCTATGTGTGTTCATTTTGGCTCTACCACATATCCAATCGAATATTGTGATAAGATACACACTCTAGTGACCACTAGAACCCTTTCTGACATTCTTCAACCCCCCCCCCCCCCAAAGACCCAAAATCCCTTTGGATGTTCAAAAGATTGGATTCTAGTGTCTGTTCTACAATAACTTCCTCTATGGGTGTCTGTTTTGCCTCTACCACATATCAAATCGAAGAATGCGACTAGACCTACACTCCTATAACCACTAAAGCACCTTCTCACCTCCTTCAAGGCCCAAAAAGATACTTAAACCCTCCAAAAGACAATAACTTCTACTCCGGGAGTCTGTTTTGCCTATACCATATATCAAATCAATGATTTCGACTAGATATACACATTTGTGACCAATATAAACACCTTATCACGTTCTTAAAGTCCCAAAATGTCTTTAATTCATCCAAATGACCATTACATCTGCTCTGAGTGTCCATTTCACCTCTACCACATATCAAATTGAAGATAGCGACTAGCTCTACACATCTTTGACATCCATGAACAACTAAATAACCCTAAAAAACCATGAATAACCCCATAAAAACTAAAAACCATTATAACCATTAAAAAACCTAAAAAACCCTATCAAACCATAACAAACACTAACAAACCCTGAAAGACCCTAAGAAACCCTAACAAACCCTAAAAAACATAACAAACCCCAAAAAACACAAAAAAAACATAACAAACCCTAACAAACCCTAACAATCCCTAAAATCCCTAACAAACCCCAAGAAGCACTAAGAAACCCCAATAAACCCCAAAAAAACCAGAACAATCCCTAGAAACCCCTAAAAACCATAAGAAACCATAACAAAACCCTAATAAAAGCAAAGAAACACTAACACACCCTTTGAAACCCTAACACACACTTAGAACCCCTAATATGCCCTTAGAAACCCTAGAACACCCTTAGACATCCCAACGCACCCATAGAAACCCTAACACAACATTAAAAACACTTAGAAACCATATCACACCCTTTGAAAACCTAACCCACCCATAAAAACCCTAACCCACCCTTAGAAACCCTAACACACCCTTAGAAACCCTAACAAACCCCCAAACTCATTACATCACTCTAATAAGCACTAATAAATCCTAACAAACCCTACCAACCAATAATAAACCATAATAAACCCTAAATCCCACTACTAAACCCTAATAAACACTAATAAATCGTAATAAACCCAAAAACCCTATTATATCCCAATAAAAGCTACAAAATACCTAAAAACCCAAACATACAACGAAAATGTTATTAAACCATTCCAAACACTAATACTCCCAAAAAACCCAAAAAACCCCTAAAAACCCGGAAAAACCTGAAAAAACCTTAAAAACACTCAAAAAACACATAAAACCCAAAAATCCCTAAAAACCCTAAAAACCATAAAAAATCCTAAAACCCCTAAAAACCCTAAAAAGCTAAAAACATGGAAAAAATGAAAAAAAAAACCCGAAAAAAATCAAAAAAAACCTAAAAAACACAAAAAACACTTCAAACCCTAAAACCCTAAAAATGCTAAAAACCCTAAAAAGCCTACAAATGCCTTACAAAACACTAACCAACCCTATGAAACCCTTAAAATACCTAAATACCCACTAGGAAAACCTAAAAACCTCAAATGAACCCCTAATACACCATAATGAACCCTAAAGAACCCTAAAATCCATAAAGAACCATTAAAGCCAAAAACAACACTACATAAATAATAACAATTGTGACAAAAAACCAAAAAAATGCTTCAAAACCCACAAAACTTAACAAAACCCCAAAAAAACTTTAACATAACCCTAAAAAGCATAAAAAATCCAAACACACCCATAAAACACAAAAAATGCATAAAACCTCAAACAACTCAAACAAACCGTAAAAAACCAAAAAAACCCTAACAAAACCTAGAAAACCCTAACAACCACTAATAACACCTAAGAACCACTAATAAACCTTAATAACCCCTAAAACCCACTATTAAACCCTAAAAACCCTAATAAACTCTAATAAATTGTCATAACATGTAATAAACCATAACAATCTCTATTAGACCCTAACAAATTCTAAAAAATCCATAAAACCTCTAATATACAATAAAAACACTATTAAACCATATAATCTCTAATAATCACTAAAAACCCTAACAAACCCTACAAAACACTACAAAAATCTTGAAATAATATCCTACAAAACCATAAAACCCACTAATAAACCCTAACGAACCCTAATAACCACAAAATAAATCGTCACAATCCCTAACAACCCCAAATAAATCATAAAAAGTCCTAAAAACGTCAAAAAAACCGTAACAAACTAAAACAAACCATCACAAACCCCTAATAAACTGCAATAAACTCTAACAAATCATAATACACCCTAATAAATCATAATAAACCCAAATACACGTTACAAAACCCTAATAAATATAATAAACACTAATAAATCTTAAATTACCCTAAAAAATGTTGATAATCCCTAGAAAAATCTATTAATGCCTACAAAATCCCAATAAAACAGTAATATACTATAAAAACTCTAATAAATTGTAACAAATCCTAAAGAACACTAATAAACCCTAATGAACCCTAATAAACCCTAAATAACCATATTAAACTCTAAAGAACACTAAAAACCCATAAAGAAACCAAAAAGAGGCTAAAACACATTATATAAACCCTAAAAACCGCTACAATACCCAAACAAACTCTAAAACTGACTAAAAAACCCTAACAACCCCTATCAATCCCCAAAAAAACCCATAACCCCCTCCCCCAAAAAAACCATTAAAAATCCATTAGATACCATAAAAACCATAAACACCCGTTAACAACCCTTAAAACCCCAAAAAAACCACAAACCATAAACAACTATTAAAACCCTAAAAAGGCTTCAAATAGATACATAAACCTTAAAAACGTTACATAAACCCTTAAAAATGCTACAAAAACAGTAAAATCGCTACATAAACCAAAAAACGCAACATAAACCCAAAAAACACTACATAAACCCTAAAACCACTACATAAACCCCAGAAAATGCAACATAAATGCTACATCCCCACTAAAAACTCTACATAAATCCAGAAAATGCAACATAAACCCTAAAAAATGCAACATAAAACTTAAACCCTAAACATTCTACATAAATACTAAAAATGTTTCATAAAACCTAAAAATGATACATGAAATCTAAAACTGTTAACTAAACCCTATAAATGCTACATAAACACTAAAAATTCTATATAAACTCTAACAATGCTAAATAAACACTAAAAAATGCTACAAAACCCCTAAAGAAGCTTTAAAACCCTCAAAAATATTAAACCCTAATATACTATAACAAAAAAAATTCAACCCTAATAAAGCCCTAATAAACTATAATATTCCCTAAAACACCTTATAGTCCCTGAAAACCCTAAGAAACTATGATCAACGCTAATAAAACACCAAAAATACACAATAATCCCTAATAAATGACAATAAAACTTAAAAAACCCTAAAAACACATTAAGAAAACCTAAACAACCCTAACCAGCCCTAATAGACACTAAAAAACACTAATAAACCCTAATAAACCCCATATAAACCCTAAAAAGCACTAATAAACCCTAAATAAATCCAAGTAAACCCTACTCAACACTAACAAACCTTAACAAACCATAATAACCCCTAATAGAACCCTACAAAACCCTAATAATAATAAAAATCTAGTATGCCTTAAAAAATCCCTAGAATCACTGATAAACTCAAATATAACCTAATAAACCCTAAATGCTCACAAACAATAAAAAATGATCATAAATAATAAAAATGCGCTATATTACCAAAAATGACCTAAAATGCTATTATAACCTAATATAGTCAAAAATGCTAATATACCTTAAAAATCCCTAGAAACCCTAATAAACAATAATAAACTCTAATATAACCTAAGAAACCTATTGGTCAGTGTATTTTACTCAAGAGGGGAGGGGTGAATTGAGTAACTATAAAAAATTTTGTTAAAAGAATATTATTTTCAATAGAAATAGTTTCCCCAAAAATAGATATAGCCTAGTTAATCAAGGCTATGCTGTTATAAGAGTTTGTCTATTTAAACAGCTCCTTAGAAGATTAATTAATTCTCAGTAATCTAAATTTTTATTATTAATATTACTTTTGAAGATTTCCTAGTAAGAAAAACCAATTATAACTTCCTTCCAAGACTAACTATCAAAGTGAAATTAGTGATTTTTGGATTATGAAATAATGCAGTAAAAGAGAGAAGACTAAATTTAAGTAGCACAGCAGATATGAAACAAGTGGTTCGGTCTCATGCTGAGACCTAATCCACTCCACTTGGTGATCACCTACCACCAAGCAGTTTATTTAAATAAACTTTTATCCACACCCTAGATCGGGGTTAACAACAGTACACTGACTGTCCAGGTCACACAGGGACCTCTTCCACAGTTTTCATGGGTAAATAAAAAAAATAACCAGGCCACATAGGGACCTCTTCCAATGTTTTCGTGTGTAATCAAAAGTATAAAGAGTTTGGTGTTAGGATTTCAGTATCCTTCAGTTCAGCTCAGGATTTAGTGTGTGTCAAATCAGACAGGGGCACACACTGCTCATAATATAAGTAAAAAGATGATCCCAATCGAGTAAGAATATAGAGATGATGTTAGAATTATCTGGAGTGATGTCAACGCAGCTCTGGACTTCTTTGGATTGAAGTAGATGAAGCTTTGAGTCCTTCTTTGGAAGTTGTGTGAAAAATAGAGTGTCGTGATTCAGCTTGTGTTCTTCATGAGTCTTTTTACTGCGAAGATGTTCTCTGGATTCCAGTTTTCTTTGTATGTTCTTCAGTAGAGTCGGATTGCATGCATGTGACAATTCTTCCTTTTGAATGTCTTGCAATATGTTCTTCACGGCCGTGCTCATAGGTTTTTTTTCTTTCAGTATCGCTCTCTTGTTGTTGGGAACACATCGCTCTATATCTTTGAATGCATGAGTTCTAGCCGATAGGTTCGATGTGTTCTGCACCTCGTACATCATATTATGTCTACAAAGAAAGATACATTATGTCAGTGCATTAAAGGCATCAAATATGACCGTTAGGAATTAAATTGAAAGTCGAAAAAATATTTTAAGAAACGGTGTCACAGTAAGTTATGAAAACGGTGTCCCCTTCACACGGTGTCTAGACTTATCATGGTGTCTGAGTGTCACGGTGTCTCATTAACGTTGTCTTGTTCATGGTGTCTTGCTTCACGGTGTCCTTTTTATGGTTTCTTGTTTCACGGTGTCTAGTTTACGATATCTTACTTCACGGTGTCTTGCATCATGGTGTCTGGTTTACGGTGTCTTGCTTCACGGTGTCTAGCTTACGGTGTCTTTCTTACATTGTCTTTCTTCATGGTGTATTGGTTCACAGTGTCTTTCTTACAGTGTCTTGTACTTAGGAAAATAACTGAATTCAGACATAAACAATGATATGCATGAAATGGATTGAGCTTAACCATTATAAAGCATGAGAAAACATGAAACATAAATTCACATGATTGGATATAATTTATAGGATTTAACTTGGTTGAATACTATTTTTGATCATTAAAACATGATTAATACATGAGGGGTCTAACAATCTCCCCCGTTTTGATGATCACAAATCGTGTACGGTTAAAGTGTAAATTGGATGCAACTATAGAGATAGTAATATATAGAAACGTCTCCCCCTTTTGGGATTATCAAAAAGTTTAAAGAAGAGAGCATAAATAGTTCAAATTCCATTAAGAGTAAACATAGTTGACTAAAAAATAATGGAGAAATACAAAAACAATGGCATTCCCATAAAAAAGGAGTAAGCAATGGTCTTATATAGTGACTGGCCTTTTCATTGCCTTTATCAGCAACAGAAGAGGAAGCCATAGGGGTAGTGGTTGATGTAGAAGAAGGCAGAGATGTGGTAGATAAAGAGGGTAAAGGGATACCTTGAAATACTGAGGGAGATAAGGTAGGAGCAGTAGAAGATCTAGGCAGTTGCTGATCTTGAATCATAGGCCTAATCTGACTGAGATATTGGCCAACAAACATGGTAGTTGAGGCTAAGGCATAGGTGAAGGTAAGTAGCCCAGGTCTGAGACGTGAAGCCATTGGAACAACAATTGTTGTACTTTGGACATGAAGATAAGGTCTAAAGAGTTTGATGAAGTCTGTAATAATCTCTCCACCATACTACATGGCTTTTTCAAAGTCATCTTTGTTTTCCATAAACATGTCCAACAATTGGGTAAACTCGGTTAGCTTCTAGACTTTGGTTTTGAAGGCTTGAGTCACAAGAGGAATTCGTAGATTCTCTACAAGATATTTGAAGTGGTTGGTCATATCAGTCTTGGAGAAAATTCAGTTGAAATCGAAATCTACTTTCTTAGAAATCTCCTGTTGGGCATCATTTGCAATCTTGTTGTGAATTTGTACAAGGTCAAGAACTCTATCACTATTCTTGACAACTTCAGATAAAGAAGCCACAATAAAGCCACTGAAAACATTCTGAATATCTTCATTGACAATAGATATGAGAAAAGTACTGTCCAGGGAAGGTTTAGAGGATTAACCAAGGGTATTTGAATATTTGACGGCTGTTGTCAGAGATTTGAGTTGATTTAGTACCTTTTGAAGACAACCAGTGTACTCATCTGTGTGTTTATTAAGGTTCACCACAAGCTCTCTCATCTCCTTCAACATCTGTTTGTGCCTTTCTGCAACCTTTTCATTGAAGGATACTAGATAAGGCTGAATCTGAGAGTGAACATCTCAAGGGATTTGAGAAACGATAGGTGCTAGAGAAGCAGCAACATGCTCTGACATCGAGTGAAGCTCTTTTTTCAGGTCTTCAACCATGCTTCTCAGGGTTGTGACTTCATTACTGAGCAGCTTATTTTCAACTTGTACTTCTTGAATCTCATGAAGCATCTTAGGCTGTATTTTCCAAATAATCTTTTCCAATAATAGTTAGGCATCTCTCTCACTTATATTTTTCACAGGACAAGGTTGGGATTTCATAAGTTTCGCAACGTCAGATAAGAGATTATCTCTAAATTTTTTCAGATCATCCTTACTAACAAAGGAAGGCTGTTTAGATAAAGGTTCAGGTGTAGGGATTGGTACAGGGTCAGGTTCATGTTCAGGTTCAGGGTCCTTCTCAGGTGAAAATTTTGTGAATGATTTCAACTGAAATAGGGAAGAAAGATCAATCCCGATTATAGTAACCTTATGAGACTCTTTCACATCATAGAAACTAGAAAATTGGTACTGATTGTCCACATGAATTGACTTAGTTGGATGTGAGGCTTAATCAGAATCAAGATTTGAGGATTCCTCCCCCTCAACAGGTGCCTCCTTCTCAGGACTGAGAAGCTTAGGAGCTTGGTCTAAATCCACAGACTCAGTTCTAAGTTCCACATTCATTTCTTGTCTAGCCAGCTGAATGGCCATCTCCATCCTTTCATTAGCAGAGGGTATGATTTCAGGATCAGATTGTTCTATAGGGAGTTCCTCCAGATTCGATTCTTGCATAATATGGACTTCTTCTAGATTTGCTTCTTCCCTAACAGGGAATTATTCTACTGTAATTTCTTCCATGGCTTGCTTCTCAGATTCTATGACAACTGATTCTTTTTTAGCCTTGGGTTGGATTTCAATATTGACATCGTCTCTAGGGGCAGGAAATTATTTTTCAAGAATAGCATGAGGAAAAATAGTCCTTATTCCTCAAAAATAATTGCTTCCCTATGTGGCCCTTGTCCCTCTTCTTCCTCTTCTTCTGAATACTCAGCAATTTTATATATTTCCAAACCAGGATCAAAAATGTCTTTCGGCCTTGATGGATAATCCACAGGATTAAACTTCTCATAAACCTTATCATTGTCTTCCACCCATTCCTTTTTCCAAGGATTCTAGTTTATCTTCATTCTCTTAATGGTGGATTTAGAGAGATAGTACTCACTGTCCATAAGCACTTATTCATTAGGTCTAAACACGCCTTTTGCAGAAATCATGGCTGATATCAGCCGAGAGTAGAACATAGAAGTGGACTTGGATGTAACTTTGATCAACTCACACATATGGTGAATGATGTACTTTCACAGGTTGATCTTATGTCCATTTTTCATAAGATGAATAAAAAACACATCTTGATATTTTAACATAGAAAAATCACCTTTTCTTGGACTAACTAAATTTTGAAAAAACATAAAATGAAACCTAGTTTCTCCATCTAGTTTAGCAGCTATGGCCCTTCTCATGGTTCCATTTTTGATTAGGGTTTTCATAGCATCTTCTAGTTCAAATAAATTGTTTGAAGGTGGGGGTCCTCTTTGATAATCCTCACATATACCTTCATGAGGTAATCTAATGCATGCAACCCATAACCTCGATGAGAAGGAGCATCTTTGGCCATTAACCCAACTCCTCACAATATAACTTTCACCAAAATCAAAAGAAAACTACATGTACTAGTAGAACTGAGCCACTAACCTAGGATAGATGGGTCTATTATCCATTGAGAACCACTCTAACCATCCTTGTTATTTTAAAACTTTCATGAACAGAGATTTTCTAGACAAAAGAAATTCAGGGATGATTTCTTTCTCAGGTACAACACTGCGATTTACCAGATTCATATTTAAGGGTACTTCAGGTGTCAGCTTAGGTGAAATCTTCTTCTTCTTTGGGCTGCGCTTCTAAGGTGTGGATGACGACGGAAGTTTCATTATTTGCATCTACTGAAGGTTTGAGAAAGAGAGAGAGATAGGGTTGTAAGGTTGAAAGGGTTCGAAATGAGTAAACAGGAGAAGGCCCAAGTGAAGAACTGAGTTAAACTTTTTGTTTTATCATTTAGGAAATCAAAACATCACAAAAATAAAAATGTGTGAAAGTAAAAAGAGGTGAAATAATAATTACCGCGATATGGGTTTAAAGAAAAACATAAAGAATATTTATGGTGAGACTATGAGTGGTCGTTACGGTGAGACAGTGAGTGGTCATCACAGTGAGACAGTGAGTGAAATTTTCAGTGCACATTACAGTGAGACAGTAAATGTTAGACCATAAGTACAAAGTGCTAATGGTGAGACCATAAACATAATAGACAGTAAATGAGAAACCCTAATCATGAAACAGTAAAGTATAACAATGTAAAATGACTAACAATAAGACAAGTAAGATATCTATTTGAGATTTATCATGCCAATATCATGTATGATATAGTTTATTCTCTTAGAATTTAATGGTTTAGTGAATATATCAGCATGTTGATATTCAGTAACAATGAATTCTAAGGTGATATCACCTTTTTGATAATGATCTCTCAAAAAGTGATGTATTACATCAATATGTTTTGTCCTAGAATGTGAAAAAGGATTTTTTTGAGATGTTAATAGCACTTGTGTGGTAACAATTTATTGGTACATGTCTGAATTGATATACATAATCTAGTAATGTGTGTTTTATACACAAAATTTATGCACAACAACTACCTGAAGCTATGTATTCAGCTTCTGCAGAAGATAATGAAACATAATTTTTTGTCTTACTACACCATGATACTAGTGACTTTCCTAAAAGGTGACATGTTCCAGAGGTTCTCTTTCTATCTAACTTACAACCACTGAAGTCAGTATCAGAATAACTAACTAGTTCAAATATTGTCCTTTAGGATAGAACAATCCTAGATTGGGTGTAAGCTTGAGGTATTTAAAAATTCTCTTTACAACATTTAAATGAGATTCTTTAGGATTTTCTTGAAAATTAGAACACATACACACATTAAACATAATGTTTGGACATCTAGCAGTTATGTAGAGAAAACTTCCAATCATTCCTTTATAAGTGGTTTGATCAACATACATTCCATCTTCATCAAGATCCAACTTACAGGTGGTACTCATGGGAGTGTCACTACTATTAGTACTATCCAATACAAAACGTTTTAGATGATCTCTAGTGTATTTACATTGAGTTCAAACAATTCCATAATTATTTTGAAATATTTTAAATCCAAGAAAGAATTTTAGTTCACCCATTATACTCATTTCAAATCCGTTTTGCATCATTTTATAAAAATCAATACATAATGTATTTTTTGAAGATCCAAAAATAATATCATCTACATAGATTTGAACAACTAAAACATCATTAGAAATTCGTTTTATAAAGTGGGTAGGATCAGCTATTCCTTTTTTAAAACCTTTTAAAATGAGAAAAGTACTCAATCTGTCATACCAAGCTCTTGGATCTTGCTTTAAACCATATAAATCTTCTGATAGTTTGAAAATATGATTGGGAAAATGAGGATTTGTAAATCCAGGGGGTTGTTCAACAAAGACATCCTCATATATATACCCATTTAAGAATACACTCTTAACATCCATTTGATAAAGTTTGAAATTTAGAGGTGCATCATAGGCAAGTAGAATTCTGATGGCTTCATGTCTGGATACTGGAGCAAAGGTCTCCTAATAGTAAATTCCTTCTTCTTGACTATAGCCTTGTGCAACTAATCTAGCCTTGTTCCTAACTATATTTCCAGCTTCATCTACCTTATTTCTAACAAACCCCCAAAATCATTACATCACTCTAATAAGCACTAATAAATCCTAAGAAACCCTACCAACCAATAATAAACCGTAATAAACCCTAAATCCCACTACTAAACCCTAATAAACACTAATAAATCGTAATAAATCCTAAAAACCTATTAGACCCCAATAAAAGCTACAAAATACCTAAAAACCCAAACATAAAACGAAAATGTTATTAAACCATTCCAAACACTAATACTCCCAACAAAACCCTAAAAAACCCGGAAAAACCTGACAAAACCTTAAAAACACTCAAAAAACTCAAAAAACCCAAAAATCCCTAAAAACCCTAAAAACCATAAAAAATCCTAAAACCCCTAAAATACCCTAAAACAGCTAAAAACATGGAAAAACTGAAAAAAAAACCCGAAAAAAATCTAAAAAACCCTAAAAAACACAAAAAACACTTCAAACCCTAAAACCCCTAAAAATGCTAAAAACCCTAAAAAGCCTACAAATGCCTTACAAAACCCTAACCAACCCTATGAAACCCTTAAAATACCTAAATACCCACTAGGAAAACCTAAAAACCTCAAATGAACCCTTAATACACCATAAAGAACCCTAAAATCCATAAAGAACCACTAAAGCCAAAAACAACACTACATAAACAATAACAATTGTGACAAAAAACAAAAAAAAATGCTTCAAAACCCACAAAACTTAAAAAAACCCCAAAAAACTTTAAAATAACCCTAAAAATCATAAAAAATCCAAACACACCCATAAAACACAAAAAAATGCATAAAACCTCAAACAACTCAAGAAAACCGTAACAAACCATAAAAAACCTAACAAAACCTAGAAAACCTTGACAACCACTAATAACACCTAAGAACCACTAATAAACCCTAATAACCCCTAAAACCCATTATTAAACCCTAAAACCCTAATAAACTCTAATAAATTGTCATAACATGTAATAAACCATAACAATCTCTATTAGACCCTAACAAATTCTAAAAAATCCCTAAAACCTCTAATATAAAATAAAAACACTATTAAACCATATAATCCCTAATAATCACTAAAAACCCTAACAAACCCTACAAAAAACTACAAAAATCTCAAAATAATATCCTACAAAACCATAAAACACACTAATAAACCCTAAAGAACCCTAATAACCCCAAAATAAATCGTCACAATCCATAACAACCCAAAATAAACCATAACAAATCCTAAAAACATCAAAAAAATCGTAACAAACTAAAACAAACCATCAAAAACCCCTAATAAACTGCAATAAACTCTAACAAATCATAATAAACCCTAATAAATCATAATAAACCCAAATACACGTTACTAAACCCTAATAAATATAATAAACACTAATAAATCTTAAATTACCCTAAAAATGTTGATAAACCCTAGAAAAAGCTATTAATGCCTACAAAATCCCAATAAAACAGTAATATACTATAAAAACTCTAATAAACTATAACAAATCCTAAATAACACTAATAAACCCTAATAAACCCTAATAAACCCTAAATAACCATATTAAACTATAAAGAACACTAAAAACCAATAATGAAACCAAAAAGAGGCTAAAACACATTATATAAACCCTAAAAACCGCTACAATACCCAAACAAACTCTAAATCTGACTAAAAAACCCTAACAACCCCTATCCATCCCCCAAAAAAAACCCATAACCCCCACCCCCAAAAAAACCATTAAAAATCCATTAGATACCATAAAACCCATAAAAACCCGTTAACAACCCTTAAAAACCCAAAAAAACCACAAACCATAAACAACTATTAAAAACTTAAAAAGGCTTCAAATAGATACATAAACCTTAAAAACGTTACATAAACCCTTAAAAATGCTACAAAAACAGTAAAAAGGCTACATAAACCAAAAAACGCAACATAAACCCAAAAAACGCTAAATAAACCCTAAAAGTACTACATAAACCCCAGAAAATGCAACATAAATGCTACATCACCACTAAAAATTCTACATAAATCCATAAAATGCAACATAAACCCTAAAAAATGCAACATAAAACTTAAAACATAAACATTCTACAAAAATCCTAAAAATGTTTCATAAACCCTAAAAATGATACATGAAATCAAAATCTGTTAACTAAACCCTAGAAATGCTACATAAACACAAAAAATTCTATATAAACTCTAACAATGCGAAATAAACACTAAAAAATGCTACAAAAACCCTAAAGAAGCCTTAAAACCCTCAAAAATATTAAACTATAATATACCATAACAAAAAACAATCAACCCTAATAAACCCCTAATAAACTATAATATTCCCTAAAACACCTTATAGTCCCTTAAAACCCTAACAAACTATGCTCAACGCTAATAAAACCCCAAAAATACACAATAATCCCTAATAAATGACAATAAAACCTAAAAACCCTAAAAACACATTAAGAAAACCTAAACAACCCTAACCAACCCTAATAGACACTAAAAACACTAATAAACCCTAATAAACCCCATACAAACCCTAAAAAGCCCTAATAAACCCTAAATAAATCCAAGTAAACCCTACTCAACCCTAACAATCCTTAACAAACCATAATAACCCCTAATAGAACCCTACAAAACCCTAATAACAAAAAAAGCTAGTATACCTTAAAAAATCCCTACAATCACTGATAAACTCAAATGTAACCTAATAAACCCTAAAATGCTCCCAAACAATAAAAAATGATCAAAAATAATAAAAATGCTCTATATTACCAAAAAAGACCTAAATTGCTATTATAACCTAATATAGTAAAAAATGCTAATATACATTAAAAATCCCTAGAAACCCTAATAAACAATAATAAACTCTAATATAACCTAAAAAACCTAGTGGTCGGTGTATTTTACTCAAGAGGGGAGGGTTGAATTGAGTAACTATAAAAAATTTTGTTAAAAGAATATTATTTTCAATAGAAATAGTTTCCCCAAAAATAGATACAACCTACTTAATAAAGGCTATGTTGTTATAAGAGTTTGTCTATTTAAACAGCTCCTTAAAAGATTAATTAATTCTCAGTAATCTAAATTTTTATTATTAATATTACTTTTGAAGATGTCCTACTAAGACAAACCAATTATAACTTCTTTCCAAGACTACCTATCAAAGTGAAATTAGTGATTTTTGGATTATGCAATAATGCAGTAAAAGAGAGAAGGCTAAATTTAAGTAGCACAACAGATATGAAACAAGTGGTTCGGTCTCATGCTGAGACCTAACCCACTCCACTTGGTGATCACCTACCACCAAGCAGTTTATTTAAATAAACTTTGATCCACACCCTGGATCGGGGTTAACAACAGTACACAGACTGTCCAGGTCACACAGGGACCTCTTCCACAGTTTTCATGCGTAAATAAAAAAAATAACCAGGCCACACAGGGACCTATTCCAAAGTTTTCGTGTGTAATCAAAAGTATAATGATTCTGGTGTGAGGATTTCAGTATCCTTCAGTTCAGCTCAGGAGTTAGTGTGTGTCAAATCAGACAGGGGCACACACTACTCATAATATAAGTGAAAAGATTATCCCAATTGAGTAAGAATATAGATATGATGTTATAATTCTCTGGAGTGATGTCAATGCAGCTCTGGAATTCTTTGGGTTGAAGTAGATGAAGCTTTGAGTAATTATTTAGAAGTTGTGTGAAAAATAGAGTGTCGCGATTCAGCTTGTGTTCTTTATGAGTTTTTATACTGCGAAGATGTTATTTGGATTCCAGTGTTCTTTGAATGTTCTTCAGCAGAGTCGGATTACATGCATGTGACAATGCTTCCTTTTGAAAGTCTTGCAATATGTTCTTCACGGCCGTGCTCACAGGTTTGTTTTTCGTTCAGTATCACTCTCTTGTTGTTGGGCACACATCGCTCCATATCTTTGAATGCATGAGTTTTAGCCGATAGGTTCAATGTGTTTTGCACCTCGTACCTCGTACTATGTCTACAAAGAAACATACATTATGTCAGTGCATTAAAGGCATCAAATATGACCGTTAGGAATTAAATTGAAAGTCGAAAAAATAGTTTAAGAAACGGTGTCACAGTATGTTATGAAAACGGTGTCGCCTTCACACGATGTCGAGACTGATCATGGTGTCTGAGTGTCACGGTGTCTCATTTACGTTGTCTTGTTCATGGTGTCTTGCTTCACGGTGTCCTTTTTATGGTGTCTTGCTTCACGGTGTCTGGTTTACGATGTCTTACTTCACGATGTCTTGCATCATGGTGTCTGTTTTACGGTGTCTTTCTTCACGGTGTCTAGCTTATAGTGTCTTTCTTACATTGTCTTTCTTCATGGTGTATTGTTTCACGGTGTCTTTCTTACAGTGTCTTGTACTTAGGCAAACAACCGAATTCAGACATAAACAGTGATATGCATGAAATGGATTGAGCTTAACCATTATAAAAAATGAGAAAACATGAAACATAAATTCACATGATTGGATATAATTTATAGGATTTAACTTGGTTGAATACTATTTTTGATCATTAAAACATGATTAATACATTAGGGGTCTAACAATCTCCCCCTTTTTGATGATCACAAATCGTGTACAGTTAAAGTGTAAATTGGATGCAACTATAGAGATAGTAATATATAGAAACGTCTCCCACTTTTGGGATTATCAAAAAGTTTAAATATGAGAGGGTAAATAGTGCAAAGTCCATTAAGAGTAAACATAGTTGACTAAAAAATAATGGAGAAATACAAAAACAATGGCATTCCCATCAAAAAGGAGTAAGCACTGTTCTTCAATAGTGACTGGCCTTCTCATTGCCTTTATCAGCAACAGAAGAGGAAGCCATAGGGGTAGTGGTTGATGTAGAAGAAGGAAGAGACGTGGTAGATAAAGAGGGTAAAGGGATACCTTGAAATACTGAGGGAGATAAGGTAGGAGCAGTTGAAGATCTAGGCAGTTGCTGATCTAGAATCATAGGCCTAATCTGACTGAGATCTTGGCCAACACACATGGTAGTTGAGGCTAAGGCAAAGGTGAAGGTAAGCAGCCCAGGTCTGAGAGGTGAAGCCACTAGAGCTACAATTGTTTTACTTTGGACATGAAGAAAAGGTCTAAAGAGTATGATGAAGTTTGCAATAATCTCTCCACCATAATGCATGCCTTTTTCAAAGTCATCTTTGTTTTCCATAAACATGTCCAACAATCGGGTAAACTCGGTTAGCTTCTGGACTTTGGTTTCGAAGGCTTGAGTCATAGGAGGAATTCTTAGATTCTCTACAAGATATTTGAAGTGGTTGGTCATATCAGTCTTGGAGAAAATTCAGTTGAAATCGAAATCTACTTTCTTAGAAATCTCCTGCTGGGCATCATTTGCAATCCTGTTGTGAATTTGTACAAGGTCAAGAAGTCTATCACTATTCTTGACAACTTCAGATAAAGAAGCCACAATAAAGCCACTGAAAACATTCTGAATCTCTTCATTGACAATAGATATGAGAAAATTACTGTCCAAGGAAGGTTTAGAGGATTAACCAAGGGTATTAGAATATTTGACGGCTGTTGTCAGAGATTTGAGTTGATTTAGTACCTTTTGAAGACAACCAGTGTACTCATATGTGTGTTTATTAAGGTTCACCACAAGCTCTCTCATCTCCTTCAACATCTGTTTGTGCATTTCTGCAACCTTTTCATCGAAGGATACCAGATAAGGCAGAATCTGAGATACAACATCTCAAGGGATTTGAGAAACGGTAGGTGCTAGAGAAGCAGCAACATGCTCTGACATCGAGTGAAGCTCTTTTTGCATGTCTTCAACCATGCTTCTCAGGGTTGTGACTTCATTACTAAGTATATTATTTTCAACTTGTACTTCTTGAATCTCATGGATCATATTAGGTTTTATTTTCAAAATAATCTTTTCCAATAATAGTTAGGCATCTCTCTCACTTAAATTTGTCACAGGACAAGGTTGGGATTTCATAAGTTTCGCAATGTCAGATAAGAGAGTATCTCTAAATTTTTTCAGATCATCCTTAATGACAAAGGAAGGCTGTTTAGATAAAGGTTCAGGTGTAGGGATTGGTACAGGGTCAGGTTCATGTTCAGGTTCAGGTTCCTTCTCAGGTGAAAATTTTGTGAATGATTTCAACTGAAATAGGGAAGAAAGATCAATCCCGATTTTAGTAACCTGATGATACTCATTCACATCGTAGAAACTAGAAAATTGGTACTGAGTGTCCACATGACTTGACTTAGTTGGATGTGAGGCTTCATCAGAATCAAGATTTGAGGATTCCTCCCCCTCAACAGGTGCCTCCTTCTCAGGACTGAGAATCTTAGGAGCTTGGTCTAAATCCACAGACTCAGCTCTAAGTTCCACATTCAATTCTTGTCTAGCCAGCTGAATGGCCATCTCCATCCTTTCATTAGAAGAGGGTATGATTTTAGGATCAGACTATTCTATAGGGAGTTCCTCCAAATTCGATTCTTTCATAATATGGAGTTCTTCAAGATTTTCATCTTCCATAACAGGGAGTTCTTCTACTGTAGGTTCTTCCATGGCTTGCTTGTCAGATTCTATGACAAGTGATTCTTTTTTAGCCTTGGGTTGGATTTCCATATTGACATCGTCTCTAGGGGTAAGAAATTATTTTTCAAGAATAGCATGAGGAACAATAGTCCTTCTTCCTCAACAATAATTGCTTCCCTATGTGGCCCTTGAGCCTCTTCTTACTCTTCTTCTGAATACTCAGCAATTTTATATATTTCCAAACCAGGATCAAAAATGTCTTTCGGCCATGATGGATAATCCACAGGATTAAGCTTCTCATAAACCTTATCATTGTCTTCCACCCATTCCTTTTTCCAAGGATTCTAGTTTATCTTCATTCTCTTGATGGTGTCTTTAGAGAGATAGTACTCACTATCCATAAGAACTTCTTCATTAGGTCTAAACATGCCTTTTGCAGAAATCATGGCTAATATCAGCCGAGAGTAGAACATAGAAGTGGACATGGATGTAACATTGATCAACTCAAACATATGGTGAATGATGTACTTTCACAGGTTGATCTTATGTCCATTTTTCATAAGATGAATCAAAAACACATCTTGATATTTTAACCTAGAAAAATCACCTTTTCTTTGACTAACCAAATTTTGAAAAAACATAAAATGAAACCTAGTATCTCCATCTAGTTCAGAAGCTATGGCCCTTCTCATGGTTCCATTTTCAATTAGGGTTTTTATAACATCTTCTAGTTCAAATAAATTGTTTGAAGGTGGATGTCCTCTATGATAATCCTCACATATACCTTCATGAGGTAATCTAATGCATGCAACCCATAACCTCGATGAGAAGGAGCATCTTTGGCCATTAAACCAACTCCTCACAACATAACTTTTACCAGAATCAAAAGAAAACTGCATGTACTAGTAGAATTGAGCCACTAACCTAGGATAGATGGGTCTATTATCCCTTGAGAACCACTCTAACCATCCTTGTTATTTTAACACTTTCATGACCAGATATTTTCTAGACAAAAGAAATTCAGGGAAGATTTCTTTCTCAGGTACAACACTGGGATTTACCAGATTCATATTTAAGGGTACTTCAGGTGTCAGCTTAGGTGCAATCTTCTTCTTCTTTGGGCTGCGCTTCTATGGTGTGGATGATGACGGAAGTTTCATTATTGGCATCCACTGAAGGTTCTAGAAAGAGAGAGAGATAGGGTTGTAAGGTTGAAAGGGTTCGAAACGAGTAAACAGGAGAAGGCCCAAGTGAAGAACTAAGTGAAACTTTTTGTTTTATCATTTAGGAAATCAAAACATCACAAAAATAAAAACATGTGAAAGTAAAAGAGGTGAAATAATAATTACCACGATATGGGTTTAAAGAAAAACATAAAGAATATTTACGGTGAGACTATGAGTGGTCGTTACGGTGAGACAGTGAGTGGTCATCACAGTGAGATAGTGAGTGAAATGTTCACTGCACATTACAGTGAAATAGTAAATGTTAGACCATAAGTACAAAGTGCTAATGGTGAGACCATAAACATAAGAGACAGTAAATGATAAACCCTAATCATGAAACAGTAAATTATAACAATGTAAAATGACTAACAATAAGACAAGTAAGATATATATTTTAGATTTATCATGCCAATATCATGTATGATGTAGTTTATTCTCTTATAATTTAATGGTTTAGTGAATATATCAGCATGTTGAAATTCAGTAACAATGAATTCCAAGGTGATATCACCTTTTTGATAATTATCTCTCAAAAAGTGATGTATTACATCAACATGTTTTGTACTAGAATGTGAAAAAGGATTTTTTGAGATGTTAATAGCACTTGTGTGGTCACAATTTATTGGTACATGTCTGAATTGATATACATAATCTAGTAATGTGTGTTTTATACACAAAATTTGTGCACAACAACTACCAGCAGCTATGTATTCAGCTTTTGCAGAATATAATGAAACATAATTTTGTGTCTTACTACACCATGATACTAGTGACTTGCCTAAAAGGTGACATGTTCCAGAGGTGGTCTTTCTATCTAACTTACAACCACTGAAGTCATTATCATAATAATTAACTAGTTCAAATTATTGTCCTTTAGGATAGAACCGTCCTAGATTGGGTTTAAGCTTGAGGTATTTTAAAATTCTCTTTACAACATTTAAATGAGATTCTTTAGGATTTGCTTGAAAATGAGAACACATACACACATTAAACATAATGTTTGGACATCTAGCATTTATGTAGAATAAACATCCAATCATTCCTTTATAAGTGGTTTGATCAACATATTTTCCATCTTCATCAAGATCCAACTTACAGGTGATACTCATGGGAGTGTCACTACTTTTAGTACTATCTAATACAAAACGTTTTAGATGATCTCTAGTGTATTTACATTGAGTTAAAACAATTCCATAATTATTTTGAAATATTTGAAATCCAAGAAAGAATTTTAGTTCACCCATTATACTCATTTCAAATTCGTTTTGCATCATTTTAGAAAAATCAATACATAATGAATTTTTTGAAGATCCAAAAATAATATCATCTACATAGATTTGAACAACTAAAACATCATTAGAAATTCATTTTATAAAGTGGGTAGGATTAGCTATTCCTTTTTTAAAACCTTTGAAAATGAGAAAAGTACTCAATCTGTCATACCAAGATCTTGGATCTTGCTTTAAACCATATAAATCTTCTGATAGTTTGAAAATATGATTGGGAAAATGAGGATTTGTAAATCTAGGGGGTTTTTCAACAAAGACATCCTTAGCTATATACCCATTTCAGAATACACTCTTAACATCCATTTGATAATGTTTGAAATTCATAGGTGCATCATAGGAAAGTAGAATTCTGATGGCTTCACGTCTGGCTACTGGAGCAAAGGTCTCCTAATAGTAAATTCCTTCTTCTTGACTATATCATTGTGTAAATAATCTAGCCTTGTTCCTAACTATATTTCCAGCTTCATCTACCTTATTTCTAAACACCCATTTAGTGCCTATGATGAATATGTCCTTGGGTCTTTAAACAAGTTTACAAACTTTGTTTCTTTCAAAATGATTATGTTATTCTTGTATAGCCATTACCCAAAATTCATCATTGATGGATTCATCAATGTTTTTACGTTCGAGTTGTGACAAGAAGGCTTGATGTTCAACCTGATTTCTTAGAGAAGCTCTAGTTTGTGTGCCTTTCTCTAAGTCTCCTATAACAACATCTAAGGGATGATTTTTAAAGGTTCTAACCATTCTAGAAAATGAGGGACTAGTGATTCCAGTTTCATCAACAGATTCAGGTTCATTATGATGGGATTGTAGGGAATTTTCAGAATTAGAAGTTTTCACAAATTATTTCATAGAGGAATTTGAGGATTTTGAGTTGATGTTCATATTTGATACATCATCCTCCAGATTTTCTAGGATGGTACTAGGATCATGTGGATCTATATCATCAAACTTGATATGAATAGATTCTTCCACACATTTAGTTCTCTCATTGAATACTCTATATGCTTTAATTAATATTGAGTGACCTAGGAAAATTCCTTCATCACTTTTGGATGAAAATTTATCAAGATTATTTTTAGTGTTGAGAATAAATACATTGAAACCAAAAACTATAAAGTAATTAACCTTAGGCTTCCTATTGTTCCAGAGTTCATATGGGGTCTTTTTGAGAATTTGTCTAATAATGACTCTATTAATTATGTAGCATGTTGTATTAACAGCTTCATCCCAAAAGTAAATAGGTAAGTCATATTCACTAAGAATTGTTCATCAAATTTCTTGCAGGGTTCTATTTCTTCTTTCTACAACACTATTCTACTGAGGTGTTCTAGTGGTAGAGAAATTGTGACTATAACCATGTAGTGAGAAAATGGATTCAAACTCTTGATTTTCAAACTCATGGCCATGATCACTTCTTAAAGATTTAATTTTAAGGCCAGTAATATTTTCAACAATACATGGCATACTTAGTAACATAAGAGTAGACATCACTTTTGTTTTCCATGAATAAGTTCAAGGTATATTTAGAGAAATCATCTACCAAAACATAAACACAGTGCTTCCCATTTAAACTAGAAACTCTATATGGTCCAAAAATATCCATGTGAACCAATTCGAGAGGTTGAGAAGTAGAAACTTCTTTATTTTTTTTGAAAGTTATTGAATGTTGTTTTCCCTTTTGAAAATGATTACATACAATTTCATGTAGAAACTCATGTCTGGTTAAGTCTTTAACTAGTCCTTTTATAGTTATCTTTCTAAGGAAGTGAACATTACAGTGTCTTAGTCTTCTATGCCAGAGCCAAGATTATTTATGAAATGCACTTAAGCATGAAGCATTTTGAGAAGCTAAAGAATCTAAATTAACAGAATAAACGTTTTCTTTCCTAGATGCAGAAAATACTAATTCATCTTTAGAATTAAAGACATTACAGGAATCATTTTCAAATTTAACATGATATCCATCATCACATAATTGTGAGATACTAAGAAGATTATATTTTAATCCATTAACAAATAGTACATTTTAAATTAAAATCAAATCAGTGTTACCAATCTTGCGTAAGCTAATGATTTTCCCTTTGGAATTTTCACCAAATGTGACATGTCCTCCATCTACCATTATCAGGTTTTTGAAGCATGAGTAGTCTCCTGTCATGTGCCTTAAACACCCACTATCCAAGTACCATAGATTTTTGCAGGTGCTCTTTAAGCATCTTTCCTATAACATGATCAATCAAAGATAGATTTTGGTACCCATACTTGTTTGGGTCCAATAACTTTAGTAATAAGTGCTTTAGGAACCCATAGTTGTCTCATAGGTTTCCTATAATAATTATGTAATTTATTTGAAAAATAAAATATATTTGGTCCAAAAAACTTGAAACAGTAGAATATGTATCAGGACATGAGCTAATTGAGTTGTGTTCAGATCTAGGAACAAAACTATATGTCCTAGATTTTGAAACAAAATTCGTTCTGCCACGGTTTCTTTTACAAGCTAGATAACCAATGCCAGTATTGTAGTTATTGGCAATTTGTTTTCCTAGAATTTGAGAAAGGGTATTTTTCCCACTAGTAAACGTTTCTAAGTCACATTTTAATTACTCATTAGACATTTTTAATTCATTGTTTTCTTTGAGCAGTTGAGAATTTTTCTCTTTTTCAGTAGTTAGTCCAGATTTAACATTTACAGTGAGATCATGTGGGTTCTTCAAAGATTTATATTAATCTTTTAATTCATTGCATGTCTCCTAAATTATGTTACATTATTCAAACATTTCTTCATTATTCATATTTTCAGAGTCACTTTCCTCTTCATAATAGTTTGAATTATGTACAGAAGAGTTCCGTGTTACCTCAGATCTGTTTGTCATAAAACACATATTGGCTTTGTTAGCCTGTTCATCATGTGATGTCTCTGAGTCGCTTGAACTATCCTCAGTGGCACTCCAGGTTGCTTTCATTCCCTTTTTGTACTTCTTGTCCTTGTCCTCATTTTTCTTCTAATACTTGAGCTTTGGATAGTCAGTCATTATATGTCCTTTTCACTTACATTCATATCATAAAATTTCATTAGTTTTGTCACTTCTTTTCTAGTCCTTTTTCCAGTTTCCTTATAGATCATACTTTCACTTGAAGTTAGAATTTTTTAAAAAGTTCTTATTTTTATAAAGTCGTTTGAATCTTCTGGCTAGTTGAGCCATCTCCTCATCACTGTTAGGTGATGATGTTTCAGTGGTAGAACTTTCTACAGAAGCTTCCAGTTTCCCTTTGTCTTTGTTCGTCGAGGAGGTGGTCTTGAATGCTACAGATTTCATCTTTGGTTCATCCTCCTCTTCTTTGTTTACTTTTAGCTCTTCCTCATACATAATAAGTTTCCCAATGATTTATTTTACAGGTAGCTTGATGATGTCGCATGATTATCTAATAGAGACAGATGTTCCCCTCCATCTATCAGGTAGACATCTAAGGATTCTCCTGATCTGTTATTTGGAAGTGACTTCTCTTCCAAGAGAAATCATTGTGTTGAAAATCTCATTGAACCTGAGATACATGTCAGAAATAGGCTCATCATATTTCATTTTAAAATTATCATATTTTGTAGTATAATTATTAAGTCTCAAATACTTTATACTAGTTGTGCCTTTATGTGAGACAGACAAGGTATCCCAAATTTCATGGGTAGTTTTACAAGTAGAAATCAATTAAATTCTTCATCTCCTATGGAATAGTCCAACACATTAATGGGTTTTCAATTGTAATTGTAGGCTAGTTTGGTAGGTTCATCCCATGTAATTTTATCAGTCACAGGATGTTGGTATTCATCTATATTGGATGACCAAATTTCAAAACTCATACTCTCTAGATGAATTTTTATTTTAATTTTCCATTTAGCATAGTTGGTTCCATTAATGAATGTTGGTCTGTTGGTTGCAGCACCTTCCAATCTATTATCCATACTAACATATTACATTAAAAGATCTAGAAATTTAGAATTAACAGAAATTTATAGATCTTTAAAGAACAACCACAATCACAGTTGAGTAAGATTACCCAGAGTCCTAATAAATCAACCACTTATACCAAATGTTGGTCAGAATAGTTTACTCATGATGGGAGGGGAGAATTGAGTAACTATACAAATTTCTGTTAAAAGAATATTATTTTCAAAAGAAATACTTTCCCCAAAAAATAGATACAACCCAGTTAATCAAGTATATACTATTATAAGAGTTTGACTTTTTAAATAACTTCTTATAATATTGATAAATTCTGAATAATCTTAATTTGTATTATTAATATTACTTTTGAAGTTATCCTACTTAGAAAAACCAGTTATAACTTCTTTCCAAGACTTACTATAAAAGTGAAATTAGTGATTATTGGATTATGCAATAAAGCAGTAAAACAGAGAAGACTAAATTTAAACTACACTGTCGATATGAAACAAGTGGTTCAGTATCAAGCCGAGACCTAATCCACTCCACTTGGTGATCACCTAACACCGAGAAATTTATATAAATAAACTTTGATCCACACCCTGGATCGGGGTTAATGATAGTACACAGACTGTTCAGGTCACACAGGACCTCTTCCACAGTTTTCGCGGGTAAACAAAAATAATAACCAGGCCACACAGGGACCTCTTCCACAGTTTTCGTGGGTAAATAAAAGTATAAAGAGTTTTGTGTGAGGATTTCAGTATCCTCCAATTCAGCTCAGGAGTCAGTGTGTGTCAAAATAGACAAGGGCACACACTGCTCATAATGTAAGTAAAAAAGATGATCACGGTCGAGTAACAATATAGAGACGAGGTTAGAATGCTCTTGTGTGATGTCAATGTAGCTCTGTACTTCTTTGTATTGAAGCATATGAAGCTTCGATTACTTCTTTGGAAGTTGTGTGGAAAACAGAGTGTCGCGATTCAGCTTGTGTTATGTGAAGATGTTCTCTAGATTCCAGTGTACTTCGTATGTTCTTCAGCAGAGTCGTATTGCATGAATGTGACAATGATTTCTTTTGAAAATATTGCAATTGGTTCTTTTCAGTCATGCTCACAGGTTTTTTTTGTTCAGTATTGCTCTCTTGTTTTTGGGAACACTTCGGTCTTTATCTTCGAATGCATGATTTTTAGCCGACAGGTTCCATGTGTTCTGAAACTTGTACCTTGTACTATGTCTAGAAAGAAACTTTCATTATGTCAGTGCATTAAAGGAATCAAATATTTCCATTAGAAATTAAATTGAATGAAGACAAAATAGTTTAAGAAATGGTGTCACGGTAAGTTATGAAAATGGTGTCTTCTTCACACGGTGTCTAGACTGATCACAATGTCTGAGTGTTACAGTGTCTCATTTATGGTGTCTTTTTCACAGTGTCTTGCTTCATGGTGTCTTGTTTATGGTGTCTTTCTTCACGGTGTCTTGCTTCACGGTGTCTGGTTTACAGTGCCTTGCTTCACAGTGTCTGGTTTATGGTGTCTTACTTCATGGTGTCTTGCTTACGGTGCCTATCATACGGTGTTTTGCTTACGGTGTCTTGCTTCACAGTGTCTTGTTTCACAGTGTCTTTCTTACGGTGTCTTGTACTTATACAAATAATTGAATTCAAACTTAAACAGTGATATGAATGAAATGGATTGAGCATAACCATTATAAATCATGGGAGAACTTGAAACATAAATACACACTATTGGATATAATTTATAGGAGTTAACTAGGTTGAATAAGATTTGTGATCAATAAACATGATTAATACATGAGGGGTCCAACAAAACCCTAAAAATTATCACAAACAAAAACAAAATGCTCACAAACAATAAATATAATATATATTATCTAAAAAGACATAAAAACACTAATATAACCTAATAAAAAACTAATAAACACCGAACAAACCCTAATACACCCTAAAAATCCATAATAAACACTAATAAAACCATAATAGGACCCTAAAAATACCTTCTCAACCCTAATAAACCTTGACACACCATAAAAAAATCTAATAAAACCCAAAAAAACCCCAATAAACAAAAAAACGCATACAAACCATTAAAAATCCCTAAAAACCCTAATAAAACATAATAAATTCAAATAAAATCTAATATGCCATTAAAAATGCTCACAAACACTAAAAACACGCTAATAAAACCTAAAAAGTCATAAAAACCCCTCAAATATATTAACAAAAACTAAAAAACACACATATACTCAAATAAAAACACTAACAAACCCTATTAAACCATAAAAAACCCTAAAAAACCTAATAAACTGTAATCAACACTAGTAAACCCAAATAAAACTTTAAAGATACTGAATCAACCCTAATAGAACCCTAAAAATACCTAC
Source organism: Viscum album (assembly GCA_963277665.1). Taxonomy (NCBI): domain Eukaryota; kingdom Viridiplantae; phylum Streptophyta; class Magnoliopsida; order Santalales; family Viscaceae; genus Viscum; species Viscum album. The sequence continues at coordinate 4,036,362 of CAUJRU010000020.1, read as the reverse complement.
TCATCCCCAATAAATCTTAACACACTATAATAAACCATAATACACCCCATTAAACCCTAAAAAATGAATAATATACCATTAAAATCCCTAAAACCCCTAATAAATGCTAATAAAACCTAAAAAAGCTTAAAAGCGCTAATAAACCGGAATAAACACTACTAAACACTAAAAAACCCTAATATACCCACTTAATAATTAATAAACCATAATGAACTATAATAAACCCTAATAAATCCTAAACATACCCAAATATACCATAATATACCATAATATACCCTAATAAACCCAACTCAATCCTAATATAACCCTAAAATACCTAATAAACCCTAATAAACCTTGACAGACCATAATAATCCCTAATAAAATCCTAATAACCCCCACAAAACCTAAAAAATGCTAATATACCATTAAAAACACTATAATACTTACAAACCATAATAAATGTTAATAACACCTAAAAATCCTAAAAAGTGTTAGTAAACCCTAAAATACCTCTTATAATAATAGTAGTAATATTGCATGTGCATGTGCATATGCATGTGCATGGTTTAAATAATAAATCATAACACACGTGCATCTGCATATTCATGTGCTTTGGCATGTGAATGATAATAAATAATTAATTATAAATAATAACGCATGTGAATTGCATGCATATGTGCATGTGCCTGTGAATGATAATAAATAATAAATAATTACGTACATACAAGTACATGTGCATGTGAATGTGCATGTGCTTGTGCATGGTAATAAACAATAAATAATAACCACGTCCACATGAATGTGCATTTGCATGTGAATGATAATAAATAACAAATAATAGCACATGAGATAATAGAATAATGCATGTGCATTGTGTGTGGATGTGCATTAGAATAAATAATAATAACACATGTGATAATGGAATAACACAAGTGCGTTGTATTTTCATGTGCATGATAATAAATAATATATAATAATGCACGTGAATGTACAATTACATGTAATGATACTGATAATGACACATGAACATGCATGGTATTAAATAATAAATAATAACGCATGTGCACGTGCATGTGCATTTGTATTTGATGATACAAACAATAATAACAACAAGAATAATAATAATAGTAATAATAATAATAATAGAATAATGAAAGTGCATTTCATGTGCACATGCATAGTAGTAAATAATAAATAAATATTAATAAATAAGAACGCACTTTCTTGTGCATGTGCATTTACATTTGATGATAATATTAATAATACTATTTGTAATAATAATAATAATAATTCATGCACATGCATGGTAATAAATAATAAATAACAACACACATGGATGTGAATTTTCCTATGATAATCATAATAATAATGATAATGATGATAATAATAATAATAATAATAATAAACTGTGATAATAATAATAATCATAATAATAAAAGAATAATACAAGTGCATTGCATATGAACGTACATGGTAATAAATAATAAATAATAACGCATGTGCATCTACATTTTCATGTGATGATAGTAATAATAACAACAGTAGTAATAATAGTAGTAGTTGTGGTGATAATAGTAGTAGTACGAATGCATATGATAATAGAATATTTCATCTGCATTACGTGTGCATGTGTATGGTAATAAATAATAACTCTCGTGCATTGCATTTGCATGTGATGATGATGATGATGATGATAAGAATAATAAGAATAATAATATTAATAATAACAATGCATGTGATAATAAAATAATGAACTTTCATTAAATGTGCATGTACGTGCATTTGGATGTGCATTTTCAGGTGATGATAATAATAACAACAACAACAACAACCACAACCACAATAATAATAATAACAATAATAATAAAAACACATGTGATAATAATATAATGTGTGTGCTTTACTTGTGCACGTGCATGGTAATAAAAATATAATATTAATGCATGTGAATGTGAATGTGAATTTTCAAGAGATTATTATAATAATAATAATAATAATAATAGAAATAATAATATGTTATAGTCGTTTGAAAAAACAGCAGACATGACAAAAGTTCTAGAAATGGTGTCTCAAAAAACCTAAAAAATCATAGAGTCATTAAAAAAGGAATAACATCTTCTTTAGGTGTCCATTTCTGCTCTATGAATTTTCAAACTAAATCTCATGGAACAAAATACAATAAAAACAGGTTCCAGAGGTCAAATAGACAGAGAGATCAGATGTTATGACTGTTTTAAGACAAATTTGACAGGGATCCGAACATGGAAATGGTGTTTTGGAGGCCTTCTGATGGGTTTTTGGTATTTTATGGTCCCAAACATGACTTGAACATTTTTCAATTTATCCTTCTACGTAGATATCTTCACTTCCTTTGATTTAATATGTGGTAGATCTCAAACGGACAACCGGAATGAAAGTTATGGCCGTTTGAAGTTGGGCTTTTTTTCGGAGTGGTATAATGAATATATCCTCTTTTTATTTGATCTTCTCATAGTTGAGATTATAATTGGTCCTCACTCATCTCACAAGCTTCAACTTTACTTGCCACAGCTCTCAAACGGACACTCGAAGGAGAAGTTATGACTATTTTAGTGAGTTGCGGGTTTCTTATGTTTTTTGGCTCTAGGAGGGTTGCTCAATTTAAAACGATAATAAATTGTGCTGCGTGTCTTCATTTTGGCACTACCAAATATAAAATGGAATATTGTGAAAGGATACACACTCTAGTAACCACTATAACCCTTTATGACATTCTTCAACCCCCCAAAAAACCCAAAATCCATTAAGATGGACAAAAGATTGGCTTCTGGTGTCCTTTTTGCAATAACTTTTTCTATGGGTGTCTGTTATGCCTATGCCACAAATCAAATCGAATCTTGAGACTTGACCTACACTCTTATAACCACTGAAGCACCTTCTCACATCCTTGAAGGCCCAAAAAGGTACTTAAACCTTCCAAAAGACTATAACTTCTACTCCAAGAGTCCGTTTTGCATCGACCATATATCAAATCGAAGCTTTCGACTAGATCTACACATCTGTGACCAATAGGAACACCTTATCACATTCTTATAGACCAAAAAGGTCCTTAAGTCCCCCAAATGACCATAACTTCTTCTCTGGGTGTCCATTTCACCTCCACCAAATATCAAATGGAAGCTTGCAAATACCTCTACACATATGTTACAACCATGAACAACTAAATAACCCTAAAAAACCATGAATAACCCCATAAACACTAAAACCCTTAAAAATCATTCAGAAACCCTAAAAACCCCCTATGAAACCATAAACCCCCCTAAAAATCCTAAAAACCTGAAGAAACCCTTAAAACCCCCTAAGAAACCATAAGAAACCCCACCATGACCCTAAAAACTCTAACAAAACCCTAAGAAACCCTAAGAAACACTAACACACCCTTAGAAACCCTAACACACCCATAGAAACCCTAACACACCCTTAGAAACCCTAGAACACCCTTAGATACCCCTACGCACCCATAGAAACCCTAACACAACCTTAGAAACCCTTAGAAACCCCCACACACCCATAAAAACCCTAAACCACCCTTAGAAACCCTAACACACCCTTAGAAACCCTATCAAACCCTTAGGCACCCTACATCACTCTAATAAGAACTAATAAATCCTAACAAACCCTACCAACCAATAATATACCATAATAAACCCTAATAAACCCTAAATGCAACTACTAAACCCAAATAAACCCTAGTAAATCATAATAAACACTAAAAACCCTATTAAACCCCAATACAAGCTATAAAATACCTAAAAACCGAAATATACAAAAAACAATACTGAAACATTAAAAATGATAATATTCATAAAATAAACCCTAAGAAACTCAGAAAAACCTATCAAAACCCTAAAAAATCATAAAAACCAAAAAAAAACTAAAAAATCCTTAAAAACACTAAAAACCCTGAAAAACCCTAAAACACCTAAAAACCTGAAAAACCAAAAAAACCCCCAAAACAATCCTAAAAACCCTAAAAAACCTCAAACAAACCTCAAAAATCCTAAAAAACTAAAAACCAATAAAAATGCTAAAAACCAAAATGCCTAAAAATGCCTAACAAAACCCTAACCAACCCCATGAAACCCTTAAAAACCCTAAAAACCTCCTATAAAACCCTAAAAATCTCAAAAGAAACCCTAATACACCCTAAAGAACCATTAAAAATGCTAAAAACCTTAAATAGCCCTAAAGAACCACTAAAGCCACTAACAACGCTACATAAACCCTATCAATTTCTAAAAAAACATGAAAAATGCTTCAAAACCCACAAAACGCAACAAAACCAAAAAAATGATTAAATAACCCTAAAAAAGCATAAAACATCCAAACACACCCATAAAACCCAAAAAAATGCATAAGACCCCAAACAAATCAAACAAACTATAACAAACCCTAAATTCCCTAACAAAACCTAAAAAACCTTACCAAAAACTAATAACCCCTAGGAACCACTAATAACCCCTAGGAACCAGTAATAAACCCTAAAAACCGATAAAACACACTATTAAACCATAAAAACCCTAATAAAGACTATTAAATTGTAATAACCTGTAACAAAACCTAACAAACTCTATTACACCCAAATAAATGCTAAATAAACCCCCAAAACACTTAATATACAATAAAAAACACTATTAATCTATAATAAAATCTATTAATCACTAAAAACACTAACAAATCCAACAAACCACTTCAAAAATCTCTAAATAATGGCCTACAAAACCCTACTACCCACTAATAAACCCTAAAACCCTAATAACCCCAAAATAAATCACAACAAACCATAACAAACCCCTAATAAATCCCAATAAATGCTAGAAAATCATAATAAACTCAAATAAATCGTAATAAACCCAAATACATGTTACTAAACCCTAATAAATAAAATAGACCCTAATAAACCATTATAAATCCTCAATAATCCTAAAAAGGTTGATAAACCCTAGAAAAAGCTATTAATGTCTACCAAAGCCCAATAAAACATTAATATACAATAAAAACGCTCCTAAACTGTAACAAATCCCAAAGAACACTAATATTCCCTAAAGAACCCTAATAAACCCTAAATAAAATATTAAACTCTATAGAACACTAATAAACCCTAAAGAACCCCAAAAAAATTCAAAAATACATTATATAAACCCTAAAAACCGCTACAATATCCAAACAAACCCTAAAACACACTAAAAAAACCTAACAACCCCTATCGATCCCAAAAAACAAATAAACCCATAAAACCCCCCAGAAAACCATTAAAAAGTCATTATATAGCATAAAAACCCATAAACACCTGTTACCAACCCTTAAAACCCTAAAAAACACTACATACCATAAAAAAACATTAAACCCTAAAAAATGCTTCAAATAGATACATAAACCCTAATAACATCACATAAACCCTAAAACATGAAACAAAAATCCTAAAAATGCATCATAAACGAAAAAACGCAACATAAACCCAAAAAACGCTACATAAACCCTAAAGGCACTACATAAACCCTAGAACTATAACATAAACCCTAAAAACACAACCTAAACCCTAAAAATGAGACATAAACATTAAAAAATGCTACATAAAACCTAAAAACACAATATAAACCCTAAAACACTACATGAACCCTAAAAATGTTAGATAAACGCTAAAAAATGCATCATAAATGCTACATCACCCCCAAAAAAGCTACATAATCCTAGAAAATGCAACATAAACCCTAAAAAATGCTACATAAAACCTAAACCCTAAACACTCTATATAAACCCTAAAAACGTTACATAAATTCTAAATATGATACATAAAACCAAAAACCGCTAACTAAACCCTAAAAATTCTACATAAACACTAAAAATGCTACATAAACTCTAAAAACGCTACACAAACCCTAAAAATGCTACAGAAACCCTAAAGACACTTCAAAACCCTCAAAAATCTTAAACCCCAATATACCATAATATAAAAAATGAAAAGCTAATAAACCCCTAATAAACCCCTAATAAACTCTATTAATCCCTTAAAACAAATTATAATCCCTAAAACCCTAAGAAACTCTACTTACCCCCAATAAAACACCAAAAATAACTATTAAACCCTAATAAATGATAATAAAACCTAATAAACCCTAAAAACCCGTTAAGAAAACCTAAACAACCCTAACCAACCAAATAGACACTACTAAACACTAATAAACCCTTATAAACCCTAATAAACCCCCAAAAACCCTAAAAAGACCTAATAAACCATAAATAAATCTAAATATATTGTACTCAACCCTAACAAACCTTAATACACAATAATAACCCACAATAAAACCCTATAAAACCCTAATAATGAAAAAAATCTTAGTATACCATAAAAAATCCATAGAAACCCGAATAAACTCTAATATGACCTAATAAACCCTAAAATGCTCACAAAAAATAAAAAATGATCACTAACAATATTAACATGATATATTACCTAAAAAGACCTAAAAAACTAATATAACCTAATAATGACAAAAAATGATAATATAACAGAAAAATCCCTAGAAACCCTAATAAACCATAATAAACTTGAATATAACGTATGAAACCCTAAAAATTATCAAAAACAAAAAAACAAAATTCTCACAAACAATAAAAACACGTTATATTATCTAAAAAGGCCTAACAAATAAAAATATGAGAGGGTATGGCTATGGCATCGGTACCAGCCTATGCTTGAACGGGAAGCCTACCCACACGGTCATGTAAAGGTGGAGAGCTACTATCAAGATGCGGATGCTAGGGAGGGGAAGTTCCTTGTAGATAGTATGGTTGAATTTCCTAGGACCTTTAGGTCATGTAATCTCCTAAGCCTACGGTCCATGTAATCTCTGCACCTACGGGCTTTGTAAGGGTTCCTCGTCATCCCTTGAAGGGGGGGTTATCAAAAATCAATAAAAATGAAGGCTTTCGGGCCATTCAGGCTCATATATATTAAATAAAAACTAAAAAAACTCATATACCCTAATAAAAACTGTAACAAACCCTAGTAAACCCTAAAAATCTTTTACAAACACTAATAATCCCTACTCAGCCATAATAAACAACAATAAAACCTTAAAGAAACCTACTCAACCCTAATAAAACCCTAAAAATACCTAGTCAGCCCTAATAAACCTTAAAACACCATAACAAACCCCATTAAACCCTAAAAAACCCAAATATACCATTAAAAAACCCTAAAACACCTAATAAATGCTAATAAAACCTAACAAAGCTTAAAAGCACTAATAAACCCTAATAAACACTACTAAATCCTAAAAACCCATAATATACCCTATTAAAAATTAATAAAATATAATTAACCATAATAAACCCTAATAAATCCTAAACATACCCAAATATACCATAATAAACCATAATATACTCTAATAAACCCTACTCAATCCTAATAAAACCCTAAAATTACCTAATAAACCCTAATAAACCTTGGAACACAATAATAAACCCTAATAAAATCCTAATAACCCCCACCAAACCCTAAAAACTCTAATATACCAATAAAAACCCTAAAACCCTAACAAACCATAAAAAATGTTAATATCACCAAAAAATACTAAAAAATCTATTAAACCCAAAAAATATCTCTAACAACAATAATAGTAATAACGAAGGTGCATGTGCATATGCATGTGCATGGTTTAAATAATAAATAATAACGCATGTGCTTGTGCATATGCCTACATATATGCATGTGAATGATAATAAATAACAACTAATAAATAATAACACATGTGAATTGCATGTATATGTGGATGTGAATTTGAATGATAATAAATAATAAATAATAACGCACATACAAGTGCATGTGCATGTGCATGTGCATGTGCATGGTAATAAACAATAGATAAAAACCAAGTTCACATGAATGTGCATTTTAATGTGAATGATAATAAATAATAAATAATAACACATGTGATAATAGAATAACACACATGCATTGCGTGTTCACACTACTAAAAATGACCTTTATTAGCGCTAGAAAAGTGCATTAACAACGCTAAAAAAAGTGTTGTTAATCGAGGAGAGGATATAGGGTGTCCCTTTTATCAATGCTTAGAAAAGTGCTGATAATGGAACCTTTTATCAGCGCTAAAAACCCCACTGATAAAAGACCCCTTTATCAGAGCTTTTTAGAATCACTGATAAAAGTAAAAAAAATAAAAATATAAAAAATATAAAAAATATTTATATAATGTGTGGGGGGGGGGGATTTTAAAAGTGCTTGAACCCCCCCCCCCCACATCAGCACTAGGTGGAACCCCCTCAATCTCTCCTACACGCTGCCCTTCACACGCATCCCCCACACACGCGCACCTCCTTGCATCCACCTGAACTCGAACCCGTGACCTCCCCCCGTGTGTGCGTGCACCTTTACCACTAAGCCATTTAATTTTTTCTCAATTCAATGATATATCTATTTATTTATATATATAGTTATATTTATTTGTAAATTAATATGGATTCATATTAATATAAATATACTTAGTTATATTAAGACATATATATTTATTAATATATCAGTATATATATATTCATTCTTATATTAATATATATTTATATTAAAATGTTTTTATCTGTATATTCATTTTTATATTAATATATATTTATAATATTAGTTTCAAATACATTTATAAAATATGCTTTTAATCTGTGTTTATAAATAAATAAATACATACGTATATACAACACACACACACACACACAGAAACATATATATTTACGAATAAATACAAATATACGTGTATTTGAAAAGCCATAGAATGTTAAAACGACCATAACTTCTAATTTAGAAGCTCGTTTCAACTCCACAACTAGTCCAATCGAAGAAAATGAATCAATCTTCGATATGATATGTGATACAGGCCTAATGGACATCCAGATCAGAAGTTATACTTGCTTGAATGTTAACAAATCAGGGTATCCCGACTGAAGCCACTAACAACGCTACATAAATCCTATCAATTTCTACAATAACCTGAAAAATTCTTCAAAACCAACAAAATGCAACAAAAATGCAAAAAACGCTAACGAAACCTAACAAACCCTAACAATGACTAATACACCCTAAAAACCACTAATAAAACCTAATAACCCCTAGAACCCACTATTAAACCCTAAAAACCTAATAAACACTAATAAATAGTAATAACATGTAATAAACCCTAACAAACTCTTTTAGACCATAATAAACACTACAAAAGCTCTAAATCTCTTAATATACAATACAAAACACTATTCAACCATAATAAACCCTAATAATTACTAAAAACCCTAACAAACCTGACAAAATGCTACAAAAACCTTCAAATAATAGGCTACAAAACCCTACAACCCACTAATAAACCATAATAAATACTAATAACCCCAAACTAAATCACAACAAACCCTAAAAACCCCAAATAAATCGTAACAAATCCTAACAATTCCTAATAAATCATAACAAATATAAACAAAGCATAACAAAACCCTAATAAACCATAATAAACCCTAACAAAGCATAATAAACCCTAATAAATCGTAATAAACCCAAATACATGTTACTAAAACCTAATAAATAAAATAAACCCTAATAAACTCTAATAAATCCTAAATAACCCTAAAAATGTTTGATAGACCCTAGAAAAAGCTATTAATGCCTACAAAAGCCCAATAAAATGCTAATATAAAATAAAAATTCTAATAAATTGTAACAAATCCTAATTAACACTAATAAACCCAAAAGAACCCTAATAAACTCTAATGATCCATATGAAACTCTAAAGAACCCTAAAAACCGTAACGAACCCAAAAAATGATAAAACACATTTTATAAACCCTAAAAACAACTACAATACACAAACAAAACCTAAAACACACTAAAAACCCTTAACAACCCCTTTAAATCCCAAAAAAAAACAAATAAACCCATTAAACCCCCCCCCCCCGAAAACCATTAAAAAGCCATCAGATACCATAAAAAACTAAAAACACCCATTAACAACCCTTAGAAATCCTAAAAACACTACAAACCATAAACAACCATTAAACCCCTAAAAAGGATTGAAATAGATACATTAACCCTACAAACGTTTCATAAACCCTAAAAAATGCAATAAAAACCCTAAAAACGCAACATAAACAAAAAAACAAAACATAAACTCAAAAAACGCTACATAAACCCTTAAATCACTACATAAACCCTAGATCTGCAACATAAACCCGAAAAAACACTACATAAACCCTAAAAAATGCAACATGAACAATAAAAATTCTACGTAAAACCTAAAGACACAATATAAACCCTTAAAACACTCCATGAACCCTAAAAACAATACATAAACCCTAAAAACACTAACTAATCCCTAAAAACACTACATAAACTCTAAAAAATGAAACATAAACTCTAACAATGCTACACAAACCCTAAAAAATGCTACAATACCCCTAAAGATGCTCTAAAACCGTCAAAAATATTAAACCGTAATATACCATAATATAAAAAATTAAACCCTAATAAAACCCTAATCAACTCTAATAATCCCTCAACACACCTTATAATCCCTAAAACCTATATGAAACTCTACTCAACCCTATTAAATCCCCAAAATACCTAATAAACCCTAATAAATGATAATAAAACCTAATAAACCGAAAAAACACGTTAAGAAAACCTAAACAACCCTAACCAACCCTAATAGACACTAAGAAAACCTAATATACCCTAATAACCCCCAAAAACCCTAAAAGCCCTAATAAACCATAAATAAATCCAACTAAACCCTACCCAACCCTAACAAACCTTCACACACCATAATAAACCCTAATAAAACCATACAACCCCTAATAAATAAAAAAACACTAGTATACGTTAAAAAATCCCTAGAAACCCTGATAAACTCTAATATAACCTAATAAACACTAAAAACGCTCACAAACAATAAAAAAATGATCACAAATAGTAAAAACACACTATATTACCTAAAATGACCTAAAAACACTAATATGACCTAATAAACACAAAAAATGCTAATATTCATTAAAAATCCCTAGAAACCCTAATAAACCATAATAAACACTAAAATGACCATAGAAACCCAAAAAATATGACAAAAAAAACTCACAAACAATAAAAAATGCTATATTATCTAAATAGACCTAACAAACACTAAAAAACCTAATAAAACAAAAAAAACTAATAAACCCCTAAGAAACCCTAATAAACCCTAAAAATCCCTAATAAACCCTAATAAAAAGGAATAATCCCTAATAAAACCATAATAAGAAACCAAAAATATATTATCAACCCTAATAAACCTTGACACACCATAACAAAACCTAATAAAACCCAACTAAACCCCAATAAACAAAAAAACACAAACAAACCATTAAAAAGCCCTAGAAACCCTAATAAACCATAATAAATTCAAATAAAAGCTAATAAACCATAAAAACTGCTCACAAACACTATAAACACGCTAATAAAACCTAAAAATCCATAACAACCACTCATATATATTAACAAATACTAAAAACACTCATCTACCCTAATAAAAACAAAACAAACCCTAGTAATCCCTTAAAATCCCTAACAAACACTATTAAACCATACTCAACCCTAATAAAACCTAATAAAAACTTAAATATTCCGACTCAACCCCAAAAATACCTACTCAACCCTAATAAACCTTAACACGCCATAATAAACCATAATAAACCCCTATAAACCCTAAAAAACTCAAATATACCATTAAAAGGCCCTAAAACCCCTATTAAATGCCAATAAAACCTAAAAAAGTGTAAAATCACTAATAAACACGAATAAACAATACTAAACACTAAAAAACCATAATATACACTCTTAAAATTTAATAAACCATAATTAACCATAATAAACCCTAATAAATCCAAAACATACCAAAATATACCATAATATACCATAATATACCAAAATAAACCCATCTCAATCCTAATAAAACCTTAAAAATGCCTAATAAACTCTAATAAACCTTGACACACCATAATAAACCCTAATAAAATTTTAATAACCCCCACTAAACCCTACAAGACGCTAATATACCATTAAAAACCCTAAAACCCTAACAAACCGTAATAAATGTTAATAACACCTAAAAATCCTAAAAATTGATAGTAAACCCTAAAAATACCTCTAATAATAATAGTAGTAATAACGCAGGTGCATGTGCATATGCATGCACATTTTCCTGTGAATGATAACAGATAATAAATTCTAAATAATAATGCATGTGCGTGTGCATGTGCATGTGCATGGTAATAAACAATAAATAATAACCAAGTCCACCTGAATGTTCATTTTCATGTGAATGATAATAAATAAAAAATAATAACACATGTGATAATAGAATAATGCACGTGCATTTCATGTGCACAGGCATGAGAATAAATAATAATAACACATGTGATAATAGAATAACGCAAGTGCATTGCATTTGCATTTGCATGATAATAAATAATATATAATAATGCACATACATGTGCATTTACATGTAATGATAATGATAATGACACATGCACGTGCAAGGTAATAAATAATAAATATCAATGCACGTGCATGTGAATTTGTATTTGATGATACAGACAAAAATAATAATAATAATAATAATAATAATAATAATAATAGTAATAATAATAGAATAACAGAAGTGCATTTCATGTGCACGTGCATATTAGTAAATAATAAATAAATAAGAATTCACATGCAATGTGCATGTGCCTTTACATTTGATGATTATATAAATAATACTAATTGTAATAATAAAAATAATGCATACACGTGCATGGTAATAAATAATAAATAAGAATGCACATGCATGTGAATTTCCATGTGATAATGATAATAATAATGATAATGATAATAATAATAATAATAATAATTGTGATAATAATAAAAACAATAAACGAATAATACAATTGCATTTCATGTGCACTTGCATGGTAATAAATAATAAATAATAACGCACGTGCGTCTACATTTGCATGTGATGATGGTAATAATAACAATAATAGTAATAATAGTAGTAGTAGTGGTGATAATAGTAGTTGTACCAATGCATGTGAGAATAGAATATTTCATGTGCATTACATGTGCACCTGCATGGTAATAAATAATAATTCTCGTGCATTGCATTTGCATGTGATGATGATGATGATGATGATAACAATAATAATAATATTATTATTAATAATGAAAATGCATGTGATAATAGAACAACACACATACATTGAATACGCGCGTATGTGCATTCGTATGTGCATTTTCATGTGATGATAATAAAAAAAACAACAGTAACAACATCAACAACAACAACCACAATAATAATAATAATAATAACAATGCATGTGATAATAAAATAACGTGTGTGCGTTGCATGTGCACGTGCATGGTAATAAAAATATAATAATAACGCATGTGAATGTGCATGTGCATGTGGATGAGATGATGATAATAATAATAATAATAATAATAATAATAATAATAGTAATAATAAGTTATAGTTGTTTGAAAAAACAACAGATAGGACAAAAATGCTTGAAATGGGGTCTCGAAAAACCTAACAAATCACAGAGACATTGATAAAGGCATAACTTCTTTTTCGGGTGTCTATTTATGCTCCATGAATAGTCAAACTGAATCTCATTGAACTGACTATGATAAAAACAGGTGTTGAAGGCCGAACAGATGCACATATCAGATGTTATGACCATTTTAATAAACAAATGATTGGGATCCATACACAGAAATGGAGTTTTGGAGGCCTTATGATGGGTTTCTGGGATTTTAGGGTCTCAAAAATTACTTGAACAATTTTCAAGTCATCCTTCTGCATATATCTTTTCGCTACTATCAATTTTATATGTGGTAGAGCTCAATCGGACAACCGGAGCGAAAGTAATGGTTGTTTGAAGTTGGACTTTTTTTTAGAGTGGTATAATTAATATATCTTATATTTCTTTAATATTCTCATTGTATATACTAAACGTGGTCCTCACTCATCTCACGAGTTTCGATTTGACTGGTCACAATGCTCAAACGGACACCTTAAGAAGAAGTTATGCCCATTTTAGTGAGTTGTGGGTTTCTTAGGTTTTTAGGCTCTAGGAGAGTTAGTCAATTTAAAATGACAATAACTTCTTCTATGTGTGTTCATTTTGGCTCTACCACATATCAAATCAAATATTGTTAAAAGATACACATTCTGGTAACCATTATAACCCTTTCTAAAATTGTTTATCCACAAAAACGGCACAAAATCCCTTTGGATTGTCAAAAGATTGGCTTCTGGTGTCCGTTTTGCAATAACTTCTTCTATGGGTGTCCGTTTAGCCTCTACCACATATCAAATCGATGCTTGCGACAATACATGCACTGTTATAACCACTAAAGCACCTTCTCACATCCTTGAAGGCCCGAAAGGTACTTAAAACCTATAAAATACCATAACTTCTACACCGAGAGTCCATTTTACCTCTACCATATATCAAATCAAAGCTTTCAAATAGACCTACACATCTATGACAAATAGGAACACTTTATCAGGTTAATAAAGCCCCAAAATATCCTTATGTCATTAAAATGACAATAACTTCTGCTCTGGGTGTCTGTTTCAACTCTACCACATATCAAATTGATACTTGCGACTAGCTCTACACATCTGTGACAACCACGAACTACTAAATAACCCTAAAAACCATGAATAACCCCATAAACACTAAAAATAATTATAAACCATGAAAAATCCCAACAAACCTGAATAACCCTATCAAACCCTAACAAACTCTACCAAACCCCAAAAAACCTTAAAAAACCCTAACAAACCCCAAAAAACCCTAAAAACATAATAAACACTAAAAAACCTGAAAAACCCCTAACAAGACCTAACAAACCAAAAGAAGCACTATGCAACCCCAATAATCCCAAAATAACCCAAAGAAACCCTAAAACCCCCTAAGAAACCATAAGAAACCCTAAAAAACCCTTAAAATCCAAAAAAAACCTAAGCAAACCTAAGAAACTCTAACACACCCATAGAAACCCTAACACACCCTTAGAAACCCTAACATACCCTTAGAAACCCTAGCACACCCGTAGAAACCCAACAAACCCATAGAAACCCTAAAACAACATTAGAATCCCTTAGAAACCATAGAACACCCCTAGAAACCCTAACCCACCCATAAAAACCCTAGCCCACCCTTAGAAACCCAAACCCACCCTTAGAAACCCTAACAAACCCTTAGAAAAACTAAATCACTCTAATAAGCACTAATAAATCCTAAAAAACCCTGCCAACCAATAATAATCCATAATAAATTCTAATGAACCCTAAAACCCACTATTAAACCCTAATAAACATTAATAAATTACAATAAACCCTAAAACCCTATTAGACCCCAATAAAAGATACAAAATACCTAAAAACTCAAATATAAAACAAAAATGATATTAAACCATTAAAAATGTTAATATTCACAAAGCATACCCTAACAACCCCGAAAAAACCTGACAAAACACTTGAAAACCCTAAAAACGCAAAAAACACAAAAAACTCTAAAAACCCTAAAAAAACCCTAAAAACCCTAAAACAAACCTAAAAACCCTAAAAAAGACCTCAAGAAAACCTAAAAAACCTAAAAAAACGCCAAAAAACCTAGACACCCTAAAAATGATAAAATCTATAGAAAGCCTACATATTCCTAACGAAACCCTAACCAACCCTATGAAACCCTTAAAAACCCTAAAAACCCCTAGCAAACCCTAAAAATTTCAAATGATTCCCTAGTACACCATAAAGAACCCTAAAAAAAACCTAAAGAACCACTAAATCCACTGACAACGCTACATAAACCATAAAAATTGCTACAAAAAACCAAAAAATGTTTCAAAATCCACAAAATGAAACAAAACCCCAAAAAATGACTAAATAACCCTAACAAAGCATAAAAAATTCAAACGCACCCATAAAAACCCAAATAGACACATAAAACCCCAAACAACTCAAACAAACCGTAAAAAATCCTAAAACCCGTAAAAAAAACCTAACAAACCCTAACAACCACAAATAACCCCTAAGGACCCCTAATAAAACCTAATAACCCCTAAAACCAACTACTAAACCCTAAAACCCTAATAAACACTAATAAATTGTAATAACCTGTGATAACCCTAACAAACTCTACTAGACCCCAATAAACACTACAAAAGCCCTAAAACCCCTAACATACAATAAAAAACATGATTAAACCATAAATAACAATAATAATCACTAAAAACCCTAACAAACCCAACAAAACGCTACAAAACCTCCAATTAATAGCCTACAAAACCCTAAAACCCACTAACAAACTGTAAAAAACCCTAATAACCACAAAATAAATCGTAACATATCCTAACAACCCCAAATAAATTGAAAAAAATACTAACAATGCCAAATAAATCGTAAAAATGGAAACAAACCATAACAAACCCCTAATAAACCGTAATAAACCCTAACAAATCATAATAAACCCAAATAAATCGTAATAAACCCCAATACAGTTTACTAAACTCTAATAAATAAGATAAACCCTAATCAACCCTAATAAATACTTAAAAACCCTAAAAAGGTTGATAAACCCTAGAAATATCTATTAATGCCTACAAAAGACCAATAAAACCCTAATATACAATAAAAAATGCTAATAAACTATAAAAAAATACTAAAGAACACTAATAAACCCAAAATAACCCTAATAAACCCTAAAAACCATATTAAACTCCAAAGAACACTAAAAACCCAAAAGAACCCAAAAAAATTGCTAAAACACATTATATAAACCCTAAAACCCACTATAATACCCATACAAAACCTAAAACATGATAAAAACCCTAACAAACCCTATCAATACCCCCCCAAAAAACATACCCATAACCCCCCCCCCAAAAAAAATCCATTAAAAATCCATTAGATACCATAAAAAACCTTAAACACCCGTTAACAACCCATAAAAATACTGAAAAAACTAGAAACCAAAAACAACCATTAATACCCTAAAATTACTTCAAATAGATACATAAACCCTAAAAACATGACATAAACCCTTAAAAATGCACCAAAAACCATAAAAACACAACATAAACCAAAAAAAACAACATAAACCCAAAAATGCTACATAAACCCTAGAACAGTAACATAAACCCTAAAAAACACAACATAAACCCTAAAAAACGCAACATAAACATTAAAAAATGCTACATAAAACCTAAAAATACAATATAAACAATAAAACACTACATGAACTCTAAAACATTTCATAAACCCTAAAAAATTCCACATAAATGCTACATCACCCCTAAAAATGCCACATAAACCCAAAAAATGCAACATAGACCCCAAAAAATGATACATAAATCCTAAACCCTAAACACTCAAAATAAACCCTAAAAACATTACATAAACCCTAAAAAAGATGCATAAAATATAAAACTACTAACTAAACCCTAAAAACGCAACATAAACACTAAAAATTCTACATAAACTCTAACAATGCTACACAAACTGTAAAAAATGCTACAAAACCCCTAAAGGCGCTTTACAGCCCTCAAAAATATTAAACCCTAATATACGATAATATAATAAATTAAACCCTAATAAACCCCTAATAAACTCTAATAATCCCTAAAAACACCTTATAATCCCTAAAAACCCTAAGAAACTCTACTCAACCCTAATAAAACACCAAAAATACCTAATAAACCTTAATAAATGATAATGAAACCTAATAAACACTAAAAACATGTTATGATAACGTAACCAACCCTAATAGACACTAATAAGCACAAATAAACCCTAATAAACCCCTAAAAAACCCTAAAAATCCATAATAAACAAAAAATAAAGCAAAAATAAACCCTACTCAACCCTAACAAACCTTAACATACCATAATAATCCCTAATAAAAACCTAAAAACCCTAATAACGAAAACAAATGCTATTATACCTTAAAAAATCCCTAGAAACTCTGATAAACTCTAATATAACAAATTAATCCCTTAAAGCACTCACAAACCATAAAAACGGCCAAAAACAATAAAATTGGGCTATATTACCTAAAAAGACCTAAAAACACTAATATAACCTAATAAAGACAAAAAATTCTAATATACCTTATAAATCTCTAGAAACCCTAATAAACCATAATAAACACTAATATAACCTAAGAAACCCTGAAAACGCTCACAATAAAAAAACAAAACGCTCAAAAAAACGCTTAGAAACAATAAAAACACAATTTAATCTCTAAAAAGACCTAACAAACACTTATATAACCTAATAAAACTAAAAAACTAATAAACTCCTAACACACCATAATAAACCCTAAAAACCCCTAATAAACCCTAATAAAAACTAATAAACCCTAATAAAACCCTAACTAAACTCTAAAAATACCATCTCAACCCTAATAGACTTTGACACACCATAACAAAACCTAAAAAACCCAACTAAACCCCAATAAACAAAAAAATGCAAACAAACCATTAAAAAGACCTAGAAACCCTTATAATCCATAATAAATTCCAATAAAATCTAATAAACTATTAAAAATGCACACAAACTCTAAAAACACACTAATAAAACAAAAAAAGTCATAACAACCCCTCATATATATTAACAAAAACTGAAAAACCCCCATATACCCTAATAAAAACACTAACAAACCCTAGTAAACCCTAAAAATCCCTATCAAACCCTAATAAACGATACTCAATCCTAATAAACCCTAATAAAACCTTAAATATACCGACTCAACCCTAATAAACTCTAAAAATACCTACTCAACCCTAATAAACATTAACACACCATAATAAACCATAATAAACCCCACTAAACCCTATAAAATGAAAATATACTATTAAAAAGCCCTAAAACCCCTAATAAATGCTAATAAAACATAAAAAAGCATCAAAGCACTAATAAACCCGAAAAAACACTACTAAACACAAAACAAACCCTAATATACCCTCTTAAAAATTATTAAACCGTAATGAACCATAATAAACCTTAATTAATCCAAAACATACCCAAACATACCATAATATACCATAATATACCCTAATAAACACAACTCAATCCAAATAAAACCTTAAAAATAACTAATAAACTCTAATAAACCTTGACACGCCCTAATAAACCCTAATAAAATCATAATAACCCCCACCAAAGCCTAAAAACGCTAATATACCATTAAAACCCCTAAAACCCAACAAACCATAATAAATGTTAATAACACCTAAAAATCCTAAAAAATGATAGTAAACCCTAAAAATACCTCTAATAATAATAGAAGTAATAACGCACGTACATGTGCATATGCAGGTGCATGGTTTAAATAATAAATTATAACGCATGTGCATGTGCATATGCCTACGCATTTGCATGTGAATGATAATAAATAGTAAATTATAAATAATAAAGCTTGTGAATTTCATGTGTATGTGCATGTGCATGTGAATGATAATAAATAATAAATCATAGCACAAGTGATAATATAATAACACACATGCATTGCATGTGCACGTGCATTAGAATAAATAATAATAACACATGTGATAATAGAATAACGCAAGTTCAATGAATTTTCATGTGCATGATAATAAATAGTATATAATAACCCACGTGCATTTGCATTTACATGTAATGATAATTATAATGATGCATGCACGTGCATGGTAATAAATAATAAATAACAACGCATGTGAAAGTGCATTTGTATTTGATGATACAAACAACAACAACAACAACAACAATAACAACAACAACAATAATAATAATAGAATAACTCAAGTGCATTGCATGTGGACGTGCATAGTAGTAAATAATAAATAAATAATTGTAAATAAGAACGCACATGCATGTTCATGTGCATTTACATTTGATAATAATATTAATAATACTAATTGTAATAATAATAATAATAAAAAAGCACGCACGTGCATGGTAATAAATAAAAAATAACAACGCACATGCATGTGGAATTGCATGTGTTAATAGTAATAATGATGATAATGATAATAATAAAAATAATAATAATAATAATAATAATAATAACTATGATAATAAAAAAAATAATACAAGTGCATTGCATATGCATGTGCATAGTAATAAATAACAAATAATGACGCACGTGAATCTACATTTGCATATGCTGATGATAATAATAACAACAGTAGTAGTAGTACCAATGCATGTGATAATAGAATATTGCATGTTCATTACGTGTGCACGTGCATGGTAATAAATAATAACACGTGTGCATTGCATTTTCTTATGATGATGATGACAATGATAATAATAATAATAATATTATTAATATTAATAATAACAACGCATGTGATAATAGAATAACATACGTGCATTGAATGTGCGTGTTTATGTATTTGCATGTGCATTTGCTTGTGCATTTTCATTTGATGATAATAATAATAAAAACAACAACAACAACAACAACAACCTCAATAATAATAATAATAATAATAATAACAACGTATGTGATAATAAAATAATGTGTGTGCATTGCATGTGGTTGTGCATGGTAATAAAAAATAAATAATAATGCACGTGCACATGCATGTGCATGTGCATGAGATGATAATAATAATAATAATAACAGTAATAATAAAAATAATAAAAATAATAACAACAAATCATGTGATAATAGAATAATGCACGTGCATTGGATGATAATAAAGAATAACTCATAGCACACATGATGATAATAATAACAGTAATAGTAATATTAATAATAATAGTTAATGTGATAATAGAATAACGCACATGTATTGAATGTGCGCGTGTATGGTAATAAATAATAACACACATGCATTTTCATTTGATGATAATAACAATAATAGCAATGATAGTAATAATAACAATAACAATAAAAATGCATGTGATAATCGAATAATGTAGGTGCATTGCGTGTGCGCGTGCATGGTATAAAATAAAAACGGATGTGCATGAGAATTTGCATGTGATGATAATAATAATAACAGTAGTAGTAGTAAAAATAAAAATAATAACAACAACAACAACATATGCACGTGCATTGAAATAAATAATAAATAATAAATAATAACGCATGTGCATCTACATTAGCATGTGACGATAATAATAATAATAATAATAATAGTAATTATAATAATGATAATTATAATAATGATAATGATAATAATGATAATGATAATAATGATAATAAAAAAGTGTGTGATAATAGAAAAATACCCATCCTAACAAACTCTAACAAAACCTAACAAACCCTAAAAACCAGTAATGTAACACCCGAGACTTTTATGTTATATGAATCATCAAAGGAATCTTTTTCTACACAACACTTGCTTGGCTTGCTTTACACGCAATCGCGACCTTCCTCGATAGCTTGCGTCGTACGCAATACCGAGTTTCACTAAACAACAATATGCTATTAAAACTAGCCGTTATGAATAGTAATAACCACTTCTTGAAATTTTATAAATTTTATTTTTCAAAATGGACTTCATTTTTGGATTCAGAATATCGAAATTAGCCTAGGGTGAAATTTTGGTATTTTTCTGAAAACTTTCAATTTTTGATGAATAGTGAAACCACTAAGTGGTAGGTTAAAAACTGAATTTTTCATAAAACTTAATTTTACCGCTTCTGTGAATGGAATTTCGAAAATCCGACAGACACGGTTGATATCAGTATGTAAAATGTGGTTCAATGAGATAAAAATAATTTTTTGGTGAATAGTAACTTTTTACTTTTTTTTACCGCGGTTAATAGTAAATAGGGTAACTAAGGGTAAATATGATATTATTATTACCCTAACACATGTCCTAATTCTATTGGATAAGTGTAATTCGACCAAAAACAACCTTATGAATAATATATGACCATTTAGGCCCACTTGGATTAGATTAGGACATTTATTATTAATTTATTTAAAGAATGGTTAAAATAGTTACAATCAAAGTTTAATAAGTAAATAATTTTTAATATGGGGTTATACATAAGATAAATTAGACTATAAATATTCATTAGAAAGATAAAACGATTTCCTACATTATGGTATTTTATTTGTAATTTTTAGACATTAAATAATTTAATTTATTTATGACACAATGATGATGCAGTAATTATCTTATTAATGAAATATTGACATAATTGATGTTATAAACACCAAAATAAATGTAATTTAAGACTTTTTCTGAATTACACTAATTTTATAGGTTGCTATGATATATAAATGTTGATTTAATCAACTTTTTTAGAACATTTAATTCTGTTATGACTTTCACAAAAATCATATATCAAATAGTGTCAAAATTGACACAAAATAGTTTTTAAATCAAATATTATATTATTAATTGTTATTGTATTTCTAAAAATCTAAGGTTCGTCCAAATGACTTATATAAGGATATATATATTAATAATAAACAATTTGGGGTTCTTTTGGCATGTTATAGTAAGTGTATTAACCATATAGTGAAAGAAAACAAAAAGACACGGTAAAAGTTAAATTATTTAACTTAGAGTTAAATCTAATTGATAAGGTTAAAATAATACCCTAAACTTGTCTAAATCCTATTGGTTGATAGGATTTCGACCCATCCCCACCTTATCTTCTAAATAAGACCCTTTGGAGCCATTATACACCGATTTTGACTTTAATATAAAATAATATTTTGAGATATTCCTAAGGTGCCCCTCTCCTCCCTTATAAAAGGGCACCTCCTCCCCCTCCTCCTCACACCAATTTGAGCACTCAAGCTCAGCCAACCCCTGCAATTTTCTCCTCTCCACTTACATAGAATAATCCTAGAGGTCCTAGTCTTCTTCAAAGACCAATCTTAGTTCCCTAAGTGGAGGATTCAAAGAGGCGTTCCAAAGAAGAGGTAATATCCATTACCGATCTTTTCAATTTCTTTCTTCTTCAACTTCTTCTTCTTTAGTTGTTTCATGATAAAGTAATAACATCAGTATTACTTACATACTGATATGTTATTATAAATATGAAACAACCCTAATTCACCTTCTATCCATCCCACGGAAAAATGAAATCACCGCGCGTGCTTACGTACGGAATACCGTCTCCACGCCATGGTGTAATCTATTTTTCCACCATCACTTTACAAGGATGGGTATAATGGTGTAATGAGTAACTATTTATGATTATTATAAATTAATATTGACACTGAAATAATATATATATACTCCAATACAGTTCCACGATCATAGGAACGATATCATCACTCGTGCGTACGTACGGAATACCGTCTCCACGATGTGATGCGACTCGTTCTACATGATAATAATTACATAGTAATTATATAAATGAATTGAATGAATAAATATGATATATGTTACACTAATAAAATTCTGGATATAAGGTATCTATAACCTTAAAAGAAGAATAAGAATGTATTCGGCAAAACACGCATAAGAACAAAAGGCAATAAAGACCCGAGTAACAAGTAACAATGAAATATTACTAACAAGAAGCTAAGAATATGACCATATATGATATCATATCAATATGTATGATTCTGGAATAAGTCAATAACATTATTTAAACCATTATACAGGAGCTTCGGACACGTAAAAAGCTAATCTGACCTAAGGTAAGGGAAATATCACAATCTCATTTTTATCCGAGATTGTTTATTCGTAAGTATTTACAGGGGTTTATTTTATCATCCACATCCTTGTTTCATGAATATGTAATATTATTTCCATCCACCTACAATTGTTTAAATCCATTTTTACCCTTCGGTGAGTTTTTAGTAATATCTATGAAAGGAATCTTCTGTCGTACGAGGTACATTTTGACTTTTCCGACAAAAGTACGAAGAATGTTTTTTTAACTTATACGGCATGAATGGATTTTTAAAACATTATTTCCAAGAAGCTTCCTTTACAAGTTTTCAAGTTTATTTTTAATCAACTTCTTTTATTTTAATGTTGTATGACATGTTATGAAAGGAAAAATGTTTTTGAAGAAGAAAGGATATTTTCCTCAAGAATGGAGTTCAAGTGTTTTATCAAAATTATTTTCCATCTAAGATAATAAAGGGTTCTGTTTTTATCCCTATTATTACATGGATTTGATTATGTTGTGATGGAAACATTTTTATGAATTCCTTTATCTTATATGAATTGTTTTATGATGTCATGTTGTTTAAGAATACCATTTTTTTTATTACATGGGTTATGCGATGATGTATGATTTATGATTATGTGGTACACATAAGAAATGATTCATTATAAGATGGGTGGGACCTATATCTCCCTCCAATGCATTGGGTTATATATCGTGAGATAGACATGGTTGGAATGGAAGGTTATTTCGGTTCAGTGATACAGGACTGAAACAAGGAGTGAACTCGGTTCAGAAAGGGACTTTGTCCACTAAGATAGTCTTGGCAATGAGTCATGACTAACAAGAAATGATTTTCCATGATTATGTGTGCATGCCACAAAGTTTCAAGTTTTATGTTATAATTATGGGGATCTCATTTTCACTTCTATGATTTATTCCATGTTAAGATATTATGATCTCTTTTGCAGGTTTTGATTTTCAAAAAGATATGATATGAATTTTATTTCCTTTATTTGCCCTTGCTGAGCATTTGAGCTCACCCTTTTATGTTTTCTTTTCCCCAGGTCAGGAAGATGGATATTAAGTAGAATATGCTAAAAGGGACCCTAGATATGATGAAATAAATGGGAGACACTGTAGAAGATTTATGAACCAGTTGTTTATGTTTCCCAGTTTCTAAAGACACTATACCTATACGGTCCTTTGTGGTTTTGTCATATGTTGTAATAAGTGTGCTTCAATTTTGAAGTATTAACAATGTATGTAAAGTATGGATCGTTATAGTTGGTATCAGTGGAAAGGTATAGTCAACCTTTGGAAACTAGGATGGGAAAGCCTTAGTAAGAACCCTAAGGATAATTCTAAGCATAGAACACAATCTTAGTGTTTTAGAAATGGCCTTGAATAACCTAGGATAATACCTTAATCATGAAAATTTTATTCTTGAATTATGTGGTTTTCCTATTATAATTAGTGTTTCTCACACTATTCTTCTTGGTTTTAGTCAATGGCTGGAACCCGAAGGAACCGTGTTAATGCGGAATGCGATGGGCAATGCAATGATTGTCCCCCTGAGCAACCAAATGATATGGGAGCTGGAATGGAAAATCTTGTAGCCATGCTCACACAACTTTCTCAAGCTATGAATCATGCAGGACTTCCAAACGAGCAAAGGAAGGAGCAACATTCTGTTGAATCCTTCATGAGGCAGCGTCCACCTTCTTTCAGTGGGTCTACTGATCCATTAGTTGCTGAACAATGGATTAGTACTACTGAAAAGATATTTTCAGTTCTTCAATGTTCTGAACATGATAAAGTCATCCTAGCAGTGTATCGTTTGGAAGGAGATGATGATCAATGGTGGAATCTTATTAAGAATACGAGGCAAAGGGATGAAATTGAGTCTATGGAATGGGACGAGTTCAAGAACTTATTTTTCAATAAGTACTTCCCTCATATTCTCCGAACAAAGATGGAGAAAGAGTTTCTTGAACTGAATCAAAGGGATGATGAATCTGTTGGTACCTATGAAGCAAATTTTACAAGACTTGCAAGGTACGCTTCTGGTATTATTATCCAACCTGAGAGTAAGATCGATCGATTCTTTAGTGGCTTAAAACCAAGTCTTCGAAGGGCGTTAGCCATAAGGGACTTCAATAGCTATGAGGAAATCGTTCGATATGCTCTCAAAGTCGAGATGGAGATTGGAATAACCCATCAGTCACATGGGTTTGATAAGAAGAGGAAGATGGAATTCAAAGAAAAATCTAAAGAGCACACGGAAAAGAAGATGAGCTTTTCCTTATGCTCAAAGTGTGGAAAGAAACATGGAGGGAGTTGTCTTAAAGGGACAAGTAAATGTTTTAAATGTGGAAAGGAAGGTCATCGGGCATTTTAATGCCGTGATAATGGGAAGAAGATGTCTAATGACGCAAACAAAGGAAGGGATACACAGAATGAACCTACTACAATTCAATGTTTCAAGTGCAAGGAGATGGGGCATTATGCCAATCAATGCCCAAATCTAAGGGTTGATGATGATGGTCGACGTCAACAAAATCGTAAGGCTAAAGACAAAGGAAAGTCACATGCAATTTCTATCAGCGATGTGGAGTACGATAACGAAGTGGTGAAAGGTACACTTACCATCCACTCTAAAGTAGCAAATGTTTTATTTGATTCTGGATCCACCCACTCTTTTATTTCTAAATAATTTTCTAAGGGTATCACCATATTACCTCAACAATTAGATGTTGAGTTAGCTGTGACAACACCTAATGGCACAACAGTCGCATCAAAAGTTTATAATTCTTCTCCGATCGAAGTTTTTGGGAAAGTGCTTCCTGCAAATCTTGTGATCCTTCCTTTAGTGGAATTTGATGTGATTCTTGGCATGGATTGGCTTTCTCTACATGGAGCTCATATCAATTTCCAAAGAAGGGAAGTCACATTTCATATTCCAAATCAATCTACGATCGTCTATCAATGCAAGGATGAACATAACCTTCTAGTGGAAATTTCTTCCATCTTATGGGTATTGATTCCACTAAATTAAGGTTATTTATCTCAAATGGTTGGTGATAAACTCACGATTAAGAATATGCCCATTGTACGGGAGTTTGATGATGTCTTTCCGGAGGAATTACCGGGTCTTCCACCAAATCGTGAAGTTGAGTTTTCAATAGAACTCGTACCGGGTGCTTTGCCTATTTCGAAGACACCGTATAGAATGGCCCCAATTGAGTTGCAGGAATTGAAGAAGCAACTCCAAGAGAATCTTGATAAGGGATTCATATGCCCTAGTGCATCACCGTGGGGAGCACCTGTTCTATTTGTTAAGAAGAAAGATGGATCAATGAGACTCTGCATTGATTATCGAGAACTTAAAAAGATCACTATCAAGAACAAATATCCTCTCCCACGCATTGATGACTTATTTGACCAACTACGCGGAGCTCAATACTTTTCCAAGATTGATCTTCATTCAGGGTATCATCAATTAAGGGTCAAAAGGGAGGATATACCAAAGACGGCTTTCCGTACAAGGTATGGACACTATGAATTTATAGTGATGCCATTTGGTCTTACTAATGCCCCTGCTATCTTCATGGATCTAATGAATAGAGTCTTTAGAGACTATCTTGATCAATTTGTGGTAGTCTTTATAGACGATATTCTTGTCTATTCAAAGAGAAAGGAAGAGCATGAAGATCACTTGAGAATTATATTGAAGACCCTGAGAAAGGAGAAGCTTTATGCCAAATTTACCAAGTGTGAATTTTGGCTTCAAAAAGTTGCATTTTTGGGTCACATAATCTCAAAAGAGGGGATATCTGTGGATCCAGCAAAAACAGAAGTTATCGAAAGATGGTCGAGACCAACAACAGTAACTGAGATCTGAAGTTTTCTTGGTTTGGCTGGATATTATCGACGTTTTGTAAAAGATTTTTCACGATTATCTAATCCACTCACCAAGTTGACTCGGAAAGGAGTTAAGTTTGTCTGGACAGAGGAATGTGAAGAGAATTTCAAGGAGTTGAAAAGAAGGTTATCCAGTTCACCTGTGCTCACACTGCCTTGTAGTGGAGAAAGGTTTGTGATCTACAGTGATGCATCCAAGAAGGGATTGGGGTGTGTTCTTATGCAAAATGATGTGGTGATAGCTTATGCCTCACGACAGTTGAAAATCCATGAGCAAAATTACCCAACACATGATTAGGAGTTGGCTGCGGTAATCTTTGCATTAAAGATTTGGAGGCATTACCTTTATGGTGAAAGGTGTGATATTTATACTGATCATAAAAGTTTAAAGTATATTTTCACACAAAAGGAGCTGAATATGCGCCAAAGAAGATGGTTGGAGCTGATTAAGGATTATGACTGCTCAATCCATTACCACCCTGGGAAAGCAAACAAGGTGGAAGATGCGTTAAGTCGACAAGACCATGCTAGTTTATCCATGATGAGGATCACAAAAGATCCAATATTTATGGATTTACAAAGGATGGATCTTGGAATTATAATGGAAGGGGAAAAATCTTATCTTTCTCAAATGAATGTTCAACCATATATACATGTGAAGATTAAAGAGGCACAGAAAGAAGATGTCGAGTTACAAAAGAAGGTGAGAAATGTTCCTGAATTCAACCTTGATTGTGATGGGATAATAAAGTTCAGGAATCGGGTTTGTGTTCCTTCCATCCCCGAATTAAAGAAGGAGCTGCTGGATGAGGCTCATAGTTCTTCATTCTCTATTCATCATGGAAGCACGAAGATTTATAGGGACCTGAAAGAGTACTTCTGGTGGGATGGCATGAAAAGAGATGTTGCTGAATATGTCTCTCGATGCTTGGTTTGTCAACAAGTTAAAGCTGAGAGACAAAAGTCTAAGGGGATGTTACAACCATTACCCATACCCGAATGGAAATGGGAAAACATCACTATGGACTTTGTCACAGGACTTCCTAAAACTTCCAAAGGCAATAATGCTATCTGGGTTATAGTTGATCGTCTTACAAAGTCTGCACACTTCATTGCTATTAGAGAGGATTTCTCTCTAGATCAGCTTGCCAGGATATATGTAAAGGAAGTGGTAAGATTGCATGGAGTACCACTTTCTATTATATCTGATCGGGATCCGAGATTTACCTCGAAGTTCGGGCGAAGTCTTCAGCATACTCTGGATACAGAGTTAAGTTTCAGCACTGCTTATCATCCCCAGACAGACGGTCAGTCTGAGAGAACAATTCAAACCCTAGAAGATATGTTGAGAGCTTGCTCTATGGATTTCAAAGGAGGTTGGGATCAACACCTACCTTTGGTGGAATTTTCTTATAATAATAGCTTTCACTCCAGTATTCATATGGCTCCTTATGAAGCTCTCTATGGAAAGAAATGCAGGACTCCAACTTGCTGGGATGACGTTGGGGAAAGAAAGCTATTAGGACCTGATCTCGTTGATGAAATGGCAGAAAAGGCCAGATCTATTCAACAACACATAAGCGCAGTTCAGAGTCGACAGAAAAGTTATGCCGACAACCGAAGAAAAGACCTAGAGTTTGAAGTGGGTGATAAAGTGTTCTTACGAATATCTCCCTGGAAGAGGGTTATGAGATTTGGAAAGAAGGGGAAGTTGAGCCCTAGATATATCGGTCCTTTCGAAATACTGGATCGTGTTGGGAAGGTAGCTTACCGATTGGCGCTTCCACCGAATCTCTCTCAAGTTCACGATGTGTTCCATGTATCTCTCTTGAGAAAGTACATACCAGATCCTTCACATGTACTCAGCTCAGAAGTTGTACCGCTGGAGCAAGATCTTTCTTATGAAGAACATCCGATAGAGATTCTGGATCGTAGCGAAAAAGTCCTACGAAACAAGACCACTCACTTGGTGAAAGTTTTATGGAGGAACCACCAACTTGAATAAGCTACTTGGGAGCTTGAGGATATGATGAGGGAGAAGTATCCTCATCTGTTTGTTACAAAGTGACGAATTTCGAGGGCGGAATTCTTTTTAAGGGGGGTAGAATGTAACACCCGAGACTTTTATGTTATATGAATCATCAAAGGAATCTTTTTCTACACAACACTTGCTTGGCTTGCTTTACACACAATCGCGACCTTCCTCGATAGCTTGCGTCGTACGAAATACCGAGTTTCACTAAACAACAATATGCTATTAAAACTAGCCGTTATGAATAGTAATAACCACTTTTTGAAATTTTATAAATTTTATTTTTCAAAATGGACTTCATTTTTGGATTCAGAATATCTAAATTAGCCTAGGGTGAAATTTTGGTATTTTTCTGAAAACTTTCAATTTTTGATGAATAGTGAAACCACTAAGTGGTAGGTTAAAAACTGAATTTTTCATAAAACTTAATTTTTAACGCTTCTGTGAATGGAATTTCGAAAATCCGACAGACACGGTTGATATCAGTAAGTAAAATGTGGTTCAATGAGATAAAAATAATTTTTTGGTGAATAGTAACTTTTTACTTTTTTTAACCGCGGTTAATAGTAAATAGGGTAACTAAGGGTAAATATGATATTATTATTACCCTAACACATGTCCTAATTCTATTGGATAAGTGTAATTCGACCAAAAACAACCTTATGAATAATATATGACCATTTAGGCCCACTTGGATTAGATTAGGACATTTATTATTAATTTATTTAAAGAAGGGTTAAAATAGTTAAAATCAAAGTTTAATAAGTAAATCATTTTTAATATGGGGTTATACATAAGATAAATTCGTCTATAAAGATTCATTAGAATGATAAAAAGATTTCCTACATGATGGTATTTTATTTTTAATTTTTAGACATTAAATAATTTAATTTATTTATGACACAATGATGATGTAATAATTATCTTATTAATGAAATATTGACATAATTGATGTTATAAACACCAAAATAAATGTAATTTAAGACTTTTTATGAATTACACTAATTTTCTAGGTTACTATGATATATTAATGTTGATTTAATCAACTTGGTTCGAACATTTAATTCTGTTATGACTTTCACAAAAATCATATATCAAATAGTGTCAAAATTGACACAAAATAGTTTTTAAATAAAATATTATATTATTAATTGTTATTGTATTCCTGAAAATCTAAGGTTCTGCCAAATGACTTAGATAAGGATATATATATTAATAATAAACAATTTGGGGTTCTTTTGGCATGTTATAGTAAGTGTATTAACCATATAGTGAAAGAAAACAAAAAGACACGGTTAAAGTTAAATTATTTAACTTAGAGTTAAATCTAATTGATAAGGTTAAAATAATACCCTAAACTTGTCTAAATCCTATTGGTTGATAGGATTTCGACCCATCCCAACCTTATCTTCGAAATAAGACCCTTTGGAGCCATTATAAACCGATTTTTACTTTAATATAAAATAATATTTTCAGATATTCCTAAGGTGCCCCTCTCCTCCCTTATAAAAGGGCACCTCCTCCCCCTCCTCCTCACACCAATTTGAGCACTCAAGCTCGGAAAACCCCTACCATTTTCTCCTCTCCACTTCCATAGAATAATCCTAGAGGTCCTGGTATTCTTAAAAGACCAATCTTAGTTCTCTATGTGGAGGATTCAAAGAGGCGTTCCAAAGAAGAGGTAATATCCATTACCGATCTTTTCAATTTCTTTCTTCTTCAACTTCTTCTTCTTTAGTTGTTTCATGATAAAGTAATAACATCAGTATTACTTACATACTGATATGTTATTATAAATATGAAACAACCCTAATTCACCTTCTATCCATCCCACGGAAAAATGAAATCATCGCGCGTGCGTACGTACAGAATACCGTCTCCACGCCGTGGTGTAATATATTTTTCCACCATCACTTTACAAGGATGGGTATAATGGTGTAATGAGTAACTATTTATGATTATTATAAATTAATATTGACACTGAAATAATATATATATACTCCAATACAGTTCCACGATCATAGGAACGATATCATCACTCGTGCGTACGTACGGAATACCGTCTCCACGATGTGATGCGACTCGTTCTACATGATCATCATTACATAGTAATTATATAAATGAATTGAATGAATAAATATGATATATGTTACACTAATACCATTCTAGATATAAGGTATCTATAACCTTAAAAGAAGAATAAGAATGTATTCGGAAAAACACGCATAAGAACAAAAGGCAATAAAGACCCGAGTAACAAGTAACAATGAAATATTACTAACAAGAAGCTAAGAATATGACCATATATGATATCATATAAATATGTATGATTCTGGAATAAGTCAATAACATTATTTAAACCATTATACAGGATCTTCGGACACGTACAAAGCTAATCGGACCTAAGGTAAGGGAAATATCACAATCTCATTTTTATCCGAGATTGTTTATTCGTAAGTATTTACTGGGGTGTATTTTATCATCCACATCCATGTTTCATCAATATGTAATATTATTTCCATCCACCTACAATTTTTTAAATCCATTTTTACCCTTCGATGAGTTTTTAGTAATATCTATGAAAGGAATCTTTTGTCGTACGAGGTACTTTTTGACTTTTCCGACAAAAGTACGAAGAATGTTTTTTTTAACTTATACGGCATGAATGGATTTTTAAAACATTATTTCAAAGAAGCTTCCTTTACAAGTTTTCAAGTTTATTTTTAATCAACTTCTTTTATTTTAAAGTTGTATGACATGTTATGAGAGGAAAAATGTTTTTGAAGAAGAAAGGATATTTTCCTCAAGAATGGAGTTCAAGTGTTTTATCAAAATTATTTTCCATATAAGATAATAAAGGGTTCTGTTTTTATCCCTATTATTACATTGATTTGATTATGTTGTGATGGAAACATTTTTATGAATTCCTTTATCTTATATGAATTGTTTTATGATGTCATGTTGTTTAAGAATACCATTTTTTTATTACATGGGTTATGCGATGATGTATGATTTATGATTATGTGGCACACATAAGAAATGATTCATTATAAGATGGGTGGGACCTATATCTCCATCCAATGAATTGGGTAAAGATTTTATATCTCATGATATAGACATGGCTGGAACGGAAGGTTATTTCGGTTCAGTGATACAGGACTGAAACGAGGAGTGAACTCGGTTCAGAAAGGGACTTTGTCCACTAAGATAGTCTTGGCAATGAGTCATGACTAACAAGAAATGATTTTCCATGATTATGTGTGCATGCCACAAAGTTTCAAGTTTTATGTTATGATTATGGGGATCTCATTTTCACTTCTATGATTTATTCCATGTTAAGATATTATTATCTCTTTTGCAGGTTTTGATTTTCAAAAAGATATGATATGATTTTTATTTCCTTTATTTGCCCTTGCTGAGAATTTGAGCTCACCCTTTTATGTTTTCTTTTCCCCAGGTCAGGAAGATGGATATTAAGTAGAATATGCTAAAAGGGACCCTAGATATGATGAAATAAATGGGAGACACTGTAGAAGATTTTTGAACCAGTTGTTTATGTTTCCCAGTTTCTAAAGACACTATACCTATACGGTCCTTTGTGGTTTTGTCATATGTTGTAATAAGTGTTCTTCAATTTTGAAGTATTAACAATGTATGTAAAGTATGGGTCGTTATAAGTAATAACCTCTAAGAACCACTAATAAACCCAAATAACACCTGAAACACACTATTAAACTCTAAAACCCTAATAAACACTAATAAATCATAATAACCTGTAATAAACCCCAAAAAACCCTATTAGACTCTAATAAATGCTTTAAAAGCCATAAAACCCCTAACATACAATAAAATACACTATTGAACCATAATAAATTATAATGATCACTAAAAACACTAACAAACCCAACAAAACAATACAAAAACCCGCAAAATAATAGGCTACAAAACCCTAAAACCCGCTAACAAACACTAGTAACCCCTAACAAATCGTAACAAACCCTAACAACCCCAAATAAATCGTAAAAAATCCTATCAATTCCAAATAAATAATAACAAACTGAAACAAACCATAACAAACCCCTAATAAACCGCAATAAACCCTAACAAATCATAATAAACCCTAATAAATCGTAATAAACCCAAATACACATTAATAAACCCTAATAAATAAAATAAACCCTAAGAAACCCTAATAAATCCAAAATAACCCAAAAAATGCTGATAAACCCTAAGAAAAACTATTAATGCCTACAAAAGCCGACTAAAACCCTAATATACAATAAAAAGTCTGATAAACCGTAAAAAATCCTAAAGAACAATAATAAACCATAAAGAACCCAAATAAACTCTAAAGAGCACTAAAAACCCTAAAGAACCCAAAAGACTCTAAAACACATTACATAACCCCTAAAACTTCTACAATACCCAAACAAACACTAAAACACACTAAAAAACCCTAACAACCCCTATCAATTTCATAAAAAAATAAACCCTTAAAAACCCCCATAACCATTGAAAACCCATCAAATACCAAAAAATCCATAAACAATCTTCAACAACCCTTAAAACCCAAAAAACCACTAAAAACCATAAAAACCCTAAAAAGGAAAAAAAATAGATAAATAAACCCAAAAAATTACATAAACCCTAAAAATGCAACACAAACCCTAAAAATGAAACATAAACCCAAAAAATGCAACATAAACACAAAAAACGCTACATAAACCCAAAAAGCACTATATAAACCCTAGAACCGTAACATAAACCCTAGAAACGCAACATAAACATTAAAAAATGCTACATAAAACATAAAAACAACACATAAACCCCATAAACACAACATGAACCATACACACTAGACATAAACCCTAAAAAATGCAACATAAATGCTAAAACACCCCTAAAAACGCTACATAAACCCAGAAAATGCAACATAAACCCTAAAAAATGCTACAAAAAACCTAAACCCTAAACACGCTACATAAACCCGAAAAAACGTTACATAAACCCTAAAAAAGCTACATAAAACCAAAAACTACCAACTAAACCCTAAAAGTGCTACATAAACACTAAAAATGATACATAAACTCAAACAACACTACACAAACACTAAAAAAACTACAAAACCCTAAAGAGGATTCAAAACCCTCATAAATATTAAACCCTAATATAAAATAATATAAAAAATTAAACCCTAACAAACCCATAATAAACAATATTAATCCCTAAAAACACCTTATAATCCCTAAAAACCCTACTAGACTCTACTAAACCATAAGAAACCCCAAAAATACCAATTCGGCCCTAATAAATGATAATAAAACCTAATAAACTATAAAAACACGTTAAGAAAACCAAAACAACCCTAACCAACCCTAAAAGACACTAATAAATAATAAAAAACTGTAATAAATCCCAAACAAGCCTGAAAAATCCCTAATAAACCAGAAATAAATCTAAATAAACCCTACTCAACCCTAACAAACCTTAACACACCATAATGACTCCTACTAAAACAATAATAACAAAAAAATGCTAGTATACCTTAAAAAATCCTTAGAAACCCTTATAAATTCTAATATAACCTAGTAAACCATAAAAACGCTCGCAAACAATAAAAAATGATCACAAACAATAAAAACATGCTATATTACCTAAAAATACCAAAAACACTAATATAAACTAATAAAGACAAAAAAGGCTAATATACCTTAAAAATCCCTAGAAACCATAATAAACCATAATAAACTCTAACATAACCTATGAAATCCTAACAAAACTCACAAACCAAAAAAAATGCTCACAAACAATAAAAGACATTATATTATCTAAAAATACTTAACAAACACTAATATAAACTAATAAAACAAAAAAACTAATAAACCACTAACTAACCCAAATAAACCCTAATAATCCCAAATAAACCCTAATAAATACTAATAAACCATAATAAAACCATAATAAAACCCTAAAAATACCTTCTCAACCCTAATAAACCTTGACACACAATAATAAAACCAAATGAAACCCAAGTAAACCCCAATAAAAAAAATAGAGACAAACCATTAAAAAGCCCTAGAAACCCCTATAAACAATAATAAAATTTAATAAAACCCAATAAACCATAAAAAAGGCTCACGAACACTAAACACACGCTAAAAAAACCTAAAAAGTCTTAAAAAACCCCTCATATATATTAACAAAAAATAAAAAACATTCATATACCCTAATAAAAACACTAACAACCCTAGTAAACCCTAAAATCCCTAAGAAATCCTAATAAACACCACTCGACCCTATTAAACCCTAATAAAACCCTAATGATACCTACCCAACCCTAATAAAACCCTAAAAATACTTAATAAACCCTAATAAACCCCAACACACCATAATAAACAATAATAAACCCAACTCAACCTTAAAAAATGCAAATATACCATTAAAAAGCCCTAAAACCCCTAATAAATGGTAATAAAACATAACAAAGCTTAAAAGCACTAATAAACCCGAATAAACACTACTAAACACAAAAAACCCTAATATACCCTCTTAAAATTTAAAAAACCATAATGAACAAAAATAAACTCTAATAAATCCTAAACATACCCAAATATACCATAATATACCATAATATACCCAAATAAACCCAACTCAATCTAATAAAACCCTAAAAATACCTATTAAACCCTAATAAACCTTAACACGCCATAATAAACCACAATAAAATCCAAATAACCCCCCACCCTAAAAATGCTAATATACTATTAAAAACCCTAAACCCCTAACAATCCATAATAAATGTTAATAACACCTAAAAATTCTAAAAAATTCTTGTAAACCCTAAAAATACCTCTAATAATAATAATAGTAATAACACGCGTGCTTGTGCATATGCATGTGCATGGTTTAAATAATAATTCATAACGCCCGTTCATGTGCATATACCTACGCATTTTGCATGTGAATGAGAATAAATAATAAATTATAAATTATAACGCATGGGAATTACATGTGTATGTGCATGTGCATGTGCATGTGAATGATAATAAATAATAAATAATAATGCACATCCAAGTGCATGTTCATGTGCATGTGCACGTGCATGTACATGTGCATGTGCATGTGCATGTGCATGGTAATAAACAATAAATAATAACCAAGTCCACATGATTGTGCATTTTCATGTGAATGATAATAAATAATAAATAATAACACATGTGATAATAGAATAAGGCACGTGCATTGCATGTGCACGTGCATGATAATAAATAATAATAACACATGTGATAATATAATAATGCAAGTGTATTGCATTTGCATGTAAATTATAATAAATAATATATAATAACGCACGTTCATGTGAATTTACATTTAATGATAATGATAATGACTCATGCACATGCATGGTAATGAAAAATAAATAACAACTCACATGCATGTTGATTTGTATTTGAGGATACAAACAACAACATCAATAAAAACAACAACATCAATAAAAACAACAACAATAATAATAATAGAATAATGCAAGTGCATTTCACATACACGTGCATAGTAGTAAATAATAAATAAATAATAATAAATCAGAATGCACTTGCATGTGCATGTGCATTTACATTTGATGATAATATTAATAATATTAATTTCAATAATAATAATAATAATGCATGCATGTGCATGGTAATAAATAGTAAATAACAATGCACATGCATGTGCATTAACATGTGATAATGATAATGATAATGATAATGATAGTAATAATAATAATAATTGTTCTAATAATAATAATAATAATAAAAGAATAATACAAGTACATTGAATATGCACGTGCATGGTAATAAATAATAAATAATAACGCACGTGCATCTACATTTTCCTGTGATGATAGTAATAATAATAGCACTAGTAATAATAGTTGTATTAGTGGTGATAATAGTAGTAGTACCCATGCATGTGATAATAGAATATTGCATGTGCATTACGTGTTCACGTGCATGGTAACAAATAATAATGCACGCGCATTGTATTTTCATGTGATGATGATGATGATAATAATAATAATAAAAATAATAACAACGAATGTGATAATAGAATAATGCACGTGCATTTAATGTGCGTGTATGTGCATTCACATGTGCATTTTCATGTGATGATAACAACAACAACAACAACAAAAAACCACAATAATAATAAAAACCATAATAATAACAACGCATGTGATAATAAAATAATGTGTGCGCATTGCATGTGGACGTGGAAGGTAATAAAAATATGATAATAATGCATGTGCATGTTCATGTGAATTTGGATGAGATGATGATAATAATAATAATAATAATAACAAAAATAATAAGTTATAGTTGTTTGAAAAAACAGCAGGTGGGACAAAAATGCTAGAAATGGGGTCTCGAAAAACCTAAAAAATCACATAGTCATTGAAAAATCCATAACGTCTTCTCCAGGTGTCCATTTCCTCTCCGTGAATAGTCAAACTGAATTTCATGGAGCGAACTACGATGAAAATAGGTGCCGGAGGCCGAACAAACACATAGATCAAAAGTTATGACCATATTAATAAAAATTTGACAGAGATCCGTACATGGAAATGGAGTTTTAGAGGCCTTATGATGGGTTTATGGGATTTTAGGGTCTCCAACATGACTTGAACTATGTTTAAGTCATCCTTATGTGTAGATCTCTTTTCTACTTTTGATTTGATATGTGGTAGAGCTCAAACGGACAACCAGAGCAAAAGTTTTGGTCGTTTGAAGTTGGATTTTTTGGAGTGGTATAAATAATATATCTTATATTTCATTGATCTTTTCATAATTTCTAATAAACTTGGTCCTCACTCATATCACGAGATTTGATTTGAATGGTCACAGCACTCAAACAGACATCTGAAGGAGAAGTTATGCCTATTTTAGTGAGTTGTGGGATTCTTAAGTTTTTAGACGCAAGGAGAGTTGCTCAATTTAAAACGACAATAAATTCTACTATGTGTGTTCATTTTGTCTCTACCACATATCAAATCAATGATTTTTAATGGATACACACTCTGGTAACCACTAGAACCCTTTCTGGCGTTCTTCAACCCCCAAAAGGACCCAAAATCCCTTTGGATGGTCAAAATATTGGCTTCTGGGGTCAGTTTTTCGAAAACATCTTCTATGGGTGTTCGTTTTGCCTCTACCACATATCAAATCGAAGCTTGTGACTAGAGATACACTCCTATAACCACTAAATCACCTTCTCACATACTTGAAGGCCCAAAAAGTCACTTAAACCCTCAAAAAGACCTTAACCTCTACTTCGGGAGTCTGTTTTACCTCTACCATATATCAAATCGAAGAATTCAACTAGATCTACACATATGTGATCAATATGAACAACTAATGACGTTATTAAAGTCCCAAAAGGTCCTTAAGTCCTTCAAATGACCATAAATTCTACTCTGGGTGTCCGTTTCACCTATACCACATATTAAATTGAAGCTGGCGACTAGCTCTACTTATATTTGACAACCATGAACAACTAAATAAACCTAAAAACCCATGAATAACCTAATAAACACTAAAAACCATTAAAACCATGCAAAACCCAAAAAACCCTAACAAACCCTTACAAACACTAAAAAACCCTAACAAACCATAACAAACACTAACAAACCCAAAAAAACCCAAAAAACCCTAAAAAACATAACAAACCCTAATAAACCCTAAATACCCTAACAATCCCTAACAAACCCCAAGATGCACTTAGAAACCCCAAAAAACCCAAAAAACCAGAAGAAACTGTAAAAACCCCTAAGAAACCATAAGAAACCCAAACAAAACCCTAATAAAACCTATGAAACACTAACACACCTTTAGAAACCCTAACACGCCCTTAGAAACCCTAACAAACCCTTAGAAACCCTATCACACCCTTAGAAACCCCAAAACACCCATAGAATCCCTAACACAGCCTTATAAACCCTTAAAAACCATAACACACCCTTAGAAACCCTAACCCACCAATAAAAACCCTATCCCACCCTTAGAAACAGGAACACGCCCTTAGAACCCCAAACAAACCCTTAGACACCCTTAATCAATCTAATAAGAACTAACAAATACTAACAATCCCTACCAACCAATAATAAATGATAATAAACCCGAATAAACCCTAAAGCCCACTACTAAACCCTAATAAACACTGATAAATCATAATAAACCCTAAATACCCTATTAGACCCCAATAAAAGCTACAAAATACATAAAAACCCAAATATACAACAAAAATGCAATTAAACCATTCAAAACGCTAATATTTAAAAAAACCCTAACAAACCTAGAAAAACCTGAAAAAACCCTAAAAACCCAAAAAACCCAAAAAACCCAAAAAACCCTATAAAACCCCAAAAAACCCCAAAAAACCCAAAAACCCTATGATGGTGGTGGCTGTTTTATTTTGCATGTTTTTTTTCTTTTTTCGTTCTTGATTTTTCTTTTTTTGGGTCTTTTGTCTTGGGTCGTTAAGGGTTTTT
Source organism: Viscum album (assembly GCA_963277665.1). Taxonomy (NCBI): domain Eukaryota; kingdom Viridiplantae; phylum Streptophyta; class Magnoliopsida; order Santalales; family Viscaceae; genus Viscum; species Viscum album. Next base: position 3,996,203 of record CAUJRU010000020.1, on the reverse strand, counting down.
GGGTTTCGGTCGATTGACCCATCCCCTCCCTTGTCTGCTGAGTCTCTTTTTTCTTTCTAATAAATTTGGGGGGGCCGGGAATAGCCCGACCCTCGCATCTTCCTTGCCTAAAACCCCTAAAAACATGAAAAAAATAGAAAAAACCTAAAAACAAACCTAAAAACCCTAAAAAACTCAACAAACCTAAAAAAACCTCAAAGAACGCTAAAAACCCTCAAAACCCCTAAAAACCCCGAAAAACGCTAAAACACCCTAATAGCCAAAAAAATGCCAAATAAAACCCTAACCAACCCTAGGGAACCCTTAAAACCTAAAACCCTTAGCAAACCCTAAAAACTTCAAGATAAACCCTAATACACAATAAAGAACCCTAAAACCCTAAAGAACCACTAAAAGCACTAACAATGCTACATAAACCCTAACAATTGCTACAAAAAACTGAAAAATGCTTCAAAACCCACAAAATGCAACAAAACCCCAAAAAACGATAAAATAACCGTAACAAAGCATTAAAATCCAAACACACCCCTAAAACCCAAAAAAATGCATAAAACCCCATACCACTCAAACAAACTATAACAAACCCTAAACACCCTAAAAAACCTAACAAACCCTAACAACCACTAATAACACCTAAGAACCACTAATAAACCCTAATAACCCCTAAAACCCACAATTAAACCCTAAAAACCCAAATCGAAACTAATAAATCATAATAATCTCTAATTAACCCTAACATACTCTATTAGACCCTAATAAATTCTAGAAAATCCATAAAACCCATAATATATAATAAAAACACTATTAAACCATATTAAACCCTAACAATCACTAGAAAACACTAACAAACCCAACAAAATGCTACAAAAACATCCAAATAATAGCCTAAAAAACCCTACAACCCACTAATAAACCCTAACAGACCCTAATAACCCAAGAATAAATTGTAACAAACCCTAACAACCTCAAATAAATTGAAAAAAATCCTAACAACACAAAACAAATCGTAAAAAACTGAAACAAACAATAACAAACCCCTAATAAACGGAAATAAACCCTAAAAGATCATAATAAACCCTAATAAATAGTAATAAACCCAACTACACATTACTAATCCCTAATAAATAAAATAAACACTAATAAACCCTAATAAATCCTAAATAACCCTATAAAAGGTTGATAAACCCTAGAAAAAGCTATTAATGCCTACCAAAGCTCAGTAAAACCATAATATACAATAGAAAATTCTAATCAACTATAACAAATCCTAAATATCACTAATAAACCCTAAAGAACCCTAATAAATCCTAAAGAAACATATTAAACTCTAAAGAACACTAAAAACCCAAAAGAACTACAAAAAATGCTAAAGCACGTTATATAAACCCTAAAAACTACTATAATACCCAAACAAACCCTAAAACACACTAAAAACCCTAACAAACCCTATCAATCCAAAAAAAAACTCATAACCCCCCCCCCCCAAAAAAACCATTAAAAAGCCATCAGATATCATAAAAAATTATAAACACTCATTAAAAACCCTTAAAAACCCCAAAAAACTACAAACCATAAACAACCATTAAAACCCAAAAAAGGCTTCAAATAGATACATAAACCCTAAAAATGTTACATAAACCCATAAAAATTCAACAAAAACCCTAAAAACGCAACATACACGAAACAACACAACAAAAACCAAAAAAAAAACACTACATAAACCCTAATAGCACTACATAAACCCTAGAACTGTAACATAAACCCTAAAAACACAACATTAACCCTTAAAACGTAACATAAACAATAAAAACACAACAGAAAACGTAAAAACACAATATAAACCCCCAAAACACTACAAGAACCCTAAAAACGTTACATAAATCCTAAAAATGAAACATAAACGCTACATCACCCCAAAAAACAATACATAAACCCTGAAAATGAAACATAAACCCAAAAAAATGCTGCATAAAACCTAAACCCTAAACACGCTACATAAACCATAAATACATTACATTAACCCTTAAAATGATACATAAAATCTAAAACTGCTAACTAAACCCTAAAAACGATACATAAACACTGAAAATGATACATAAACTCTAACAACGCTACACAAACCCTAAAAAATGCTACAAAAACCTTAAAGACCCTTTAAACCACTCAAAAAAATTAAACCCAAATATACCATAATATAAAAAATTAAACCCTAATAAACATTAATAATCCCTAAAAATGCCTTATAATCCCTAAAAACCCTAAGAAACTCTACTCAACCCTAATAAAATCTCAAAAATACCAAATAAATCCTAATAAATGATTAAAAACATAATAAACCCTAAAAACTCGTTACGAAATCCAAAACAACCCTAACCCGGCCTAATAGACACTAATAAACACTAATAAACAGTAATAAACACAAATAAACCCCAAGACAACCCTAAAAAGCCCTAATAAACCAAAAATAAAGCCAAATAAACCCTACTCAACCCTAACAAACCTTAACACACCATTATAACCCCTAATAAAACCCAACAAAACCCTAATAAAAAAAGCTATTATACCTTATAAAATACCTAAGAAACCCTGATAAACTCTAATATAACCTAATAAACCATATAACGCTCAAAAACAATAAAAAATGATCACAAACAATAAAAACACACTATATTATCTAAAAAGACCTAAAAAAACTAATATAACCTAATAAAGACAAAAAATTCTAATACCATAAAAATCCCTAGAAACCCTAATAAACCATAATAAACTCTCATACAACCTAGGAAACACTGAAAATTATCACAAACAAAAACAAAACGCTCACAAACTATTAAAACATGTACACTATATTATCTAAAAAGACCTAAAAACACTAATATAACCTAATAAAACAAAAAAACTAATAAAACCCTAAGAAACCCTAATAAACCCTAAAAATCATTAATAATCCCTAAAAAAACTAATAAACCCTAATAAAACCATAATGAAACCCTAAAAATACCTTCCAAACCCTAATAAACCTTGACACACCACACCAAAACCTAATAAAACCCAACTCAGCCCCAATAAAAAAATGCAAACAAACCATTAAAAAGCCCTAAAAACCATAATAAACCATAATAAATTAAAATAAAAGCTAACAAACCATTAAAAATTATAACAAACACTGAAAACATGCTAATAAAACCTAAAAATTCATAACAACCCCTCATTTATATTATAAAAAACTAAAAAACACTCATATACCCTAATAAAAACACTAACAAACCCTATTAAATCCAAAAAAATCCCTAACAAACCATAATAAACTGTACCCAACCCTAATAATCCCTAATAAAACCTTAAAGATACCGACTCATCCCTAATAAAACCCTAAAAATTCCAACTCAACCCTAATAAACCTTAACACGCCATAATAAACCATAATAAACCCCACTAAACTGTAAAAAATGAAAATAAATCATTAAAAAGCCCTAAAACCCCTAATAAATGATAATAAAACCTAAGAAAGATTAAAAGTGCTAATAAACCTGAATAAACACTACTAAACACTAAAAAAACCCCTAATATACCCTCTGAAAAATTAATAAACCATAATGATCCAAAATAATCCCTAATAAATCCTAAACATACCAAAATATACCATAATATACCCTAATAAAGCCAACTCAATCCTAATAAAACTGTAAAAATACTTAATAAACCCTAATAAACCTTGACACACAAAAATAAACCCTAATAAAATCCTAATAACCCCCACCAAACCCAAAAAAACGCTAATATACCATTAAAGAAACCCTAAATGTAAAGACCCGTAAAATTCAAGGGAAATTTTTTCTTAATTTTCTTTAGAATTTTACAAGAGCGCGGTTTCTGACGACACCTGATTCCGAGGCCCGGTGTGCCCGGAATCAATTTCCGAAGTTTGGCTCGGGTACGTTCAGTGAACGAACGAGCGGGAATTTCTAACTTTTGATCCGGTGCTCAGAATTGAAATCCGAGGACACCGATGAATTCGCAGCGCCGATATTCGCTTAAGAAGACCTTTTCCGAAGTTGCGTTTGCCTAGGAGGAGATGTTTAATTTTCTGGATGAAATGAAGAGTAAAATAAATTTGTGATACAATATTTATTTTATCTTCTTAAGTGGTTATATCCTAAGTGTGGAAGTTGGGGTGGAATCACAAGTTCCTAACTAACCAAGTGAGGATTAAGGTGAGGTGGGGCCTACACGAGCCCCAACCCTTCACCTTCCCCTTAACTCTCTTCTACCCCCTTAAACTCCCTTGCACTTAATGTGCCAAAACCCCTCAAATTCCCTAACTCCCCTATCTCCCTCTTAAAGGCTTGACAACTTAACTTTTAATTAATTATACAACTCATGTATAATTAATAAGTGAGTTTAATTTTGAGTTTTTGAAATTCAAACTCTTGAATTCCAAAGGTTGGGTTGTGTTAATAAATTAAGTGTAAGCTTGATTTATTTTTGGGTTAGTTCCTTTGTTACTTGAGAGGATTGGGAGAATCGTTGAGAGACTTGAAGATCTTCTTCGTCTTCGACGAAGAACGTGAAGAATGGTTTTTCTCCGACAAAGAACATCGATCCCACGACCATCGAGACTCGGCGTCCCGGATTCTTCCGTCTTCATCTTCCTCCTCGACAAGGGAGAAGTCGCCGACCGTGGTAATCATCGCCAACGACAACGTACCTCTCTTCTTCGTCTTAAGCGACAAGTGAAGAGAAGTCGTTCCCTCCTCGGACGCACCCCGACGTCCACGGAATCTACGTCCGACGCTGCGACGCCTTCCTCCGCGATAACCGACGTGTGACGTCAATTTTCAAGGTAGGGGGTTTGTCCTTTTTAAATTACGTGTTTTCATTCCCTCGAACATGAAAGAATAATCCGTCGGGCGTAGTTCCAAATTTTATTAAAAATTGTGAAACTTTCATTGTTGTGTTTACACGATTGGCCAACTGATATCGTTATAACGGGAGGAGACCGGACCGCACGAACACGGCCGATTCTCCTCCCCCTTCTATTCTTTCGTGTTAATTTAGCGGAGACAGCGCAGTGTCGTCGCAACCGCGCAGGAACAAAAGAATAAATGGTCGGAGTGAGCTGCGACGAAGAAACGCGGTGCCGACGCACCGCGTCGTTGTTTACGAAAGAGACCGCGGCCGGAGACGGGCCGCGGCGGAACAAGGAGGCGACCGGCGGCCAGCCGGGCCGCCGGCGCCGGAGATCATGAAGGGCCGCGGCCCTACGGCCGCGGCGGAGGAGCCAGGGGCGCCGGCCTCACCGGCGCCGGAGAAAAGGAAGGCCGCGGCCCTACGGCCGCGGCGGAGCAGCCAGAAGGCGGCCGGCCTCGCCGGCCGCCGGAGATCGGGGAAGAACCGCGGCTACGGCCGCGGCGGAGAAGAAGAAGGCGGCCGGCCACTGGTTTGGTTAGGAGGCGGGACCCGCGGGTCCCGCATGAGAATGAAACGGCCGGCCTTAGGCCGTCCGAGATTCGAAGGGGGGGGGGGGTTTACCCCCCCCCCCCCCCCTTCCGCGTGCGGCACATGCGCGGCCCCCTGGCCGCGCCGCCGCTGGCCGGACCGCGCCGCCGCGCCACCACCGGCCGGGCCGGGTCCAGCGGACCGGGTCGGTCCGACCCGGTTCGGGTCAGACCAGGGGGGTCGGGCCGGGTCGGCCCGGACCCGGACCCCCCGTTTTCGAGACGACTTCGGTCTTTTGGCCATAACTTGAGCCACGGACCTCCGATCGATGAATCGTCTGCGGTAACGCGATCCTTGGATCGAGACGGTCGTTTCGGTATACTATACTCAAGGCGCATCTTCTTTTTCGGGAGCCTGCGTGGTTAAAACTCCGTAGTTAAGCGTGCTTAACTTAGAGTAGTGATCAAGATGGGTGACCTCCTGTGAAGTTTCCCAGGGTGCGTGTGAGACGGAAAGGCTGATATCTTTCAGACTGGACGTCCGATTGACGAACCGTCAGCGGCGATGCGATCCTTGGATCGAGACGGTCGTTTTTGTTTATCGCACTCAAGGTTTCAGATTACTTTGAGTTCGGCAGGGTTGGTTCGTTCACGAAACCAACCGGGCCTTCGGAGCGGAAACGCTCATATCTTGAGCTACGGACGTCCGATCGACGTGCCGTCAGCTTTTTTGTGTTCCTCTTAGTGAGACGGATCTTTTGGCATACTCCGCCCGAGGTTTGGACGCACGTGGAGTACGGTCGGGTTGGTTTTGCCTTAAAAACCAACCGGGCCCCGGGGACGAAAATGCCAATAACTCTCAGACCGGGCGTCCGATCGACGCGCCGTCTGTTGCGTTGAGTTCCTGTTGACGATACGGAACTTTTGGATACATCAACTCTGGACTTTGTGACAGTTGATGTATCAGCCTCTCGGCTCATGGAGCGGACCCTCCGAACGAGCTTGCTGTGTGCGGGAACCCTAGTGCTGGCAGCGACTGTTACTGTGACTACTACTGCTACTGTGACTGCGACGACGACAGTACAGAGATCCTGTGTGGATTCGACGACGACGACTACATCACTCAGCGATCCTACGTGGATCAGTGCTACAGGTCCTGTGTGGGCCCGATCCTGTGTGGATTCGACGACGACGACTACAGTGCTCAGCGATCCTACGTGGATCAGTGCTACAGGTCCTGTATGGGCCCGATCCTGTGTGGGTCCGATCCTGTGTGGGTCCTTGCGCTCAGCGGTCCTGTGTGAACCAACGCCTACAGGTCCTGTGTGGGCCCGATCCTGTGTGGGTCTTTGCGGGGGTTAGTTACCTATCGATCCTTCGTGGGTCCGACGACTTAGATGGATCAGTGATCATCTTTATCGTCCTTTGAAGAAGTATACCTGTGTGAGCTGAATCCTGTTGCTTTCCTGTGTGGATTGTGTTGTGCAATCCTGTGTGGATTACGTTTTTCTTTCCTGTGTGGAATACGTATACTTTCCTGTGTGGACTGAGTTGTACTTGGGCTCGGAGGTTGGAGCGTATTTGAATTGATGACTTAGGTATATGTATGGGCATATACCTAAGCAGTGTCGGTTGTTACTTCGTGATTGTACCTTTCTTCGTGGTTTATCCTTTGTGGATTTGAGAGACCTTCAGGGGTCTCAGGGTCCCTACTGAGTAGCTTATACTCACCCCTACACGGGCTTTGCCCGCACTACGTTGTGTTGGTTGTAGACGACGGACAGCGTTGACCTTAGCTGAGGCTTGCAGAGCGGGACGGTACCCGGAGGTGGACCACTGGGCGGGACGTGCTCGGAGCGGACGGCGGAACCCGTGGAGCAGAGGAGCTATCTGTACCCACCCTTCAGGTGGGATTTCCAGTGGACAGCTCGGAGTAGCGGCTTTTAATTTTCAGTTGTTGTTTTCCCTTTCGAGTTGTACTTTACTTTTAGTTTGGGTTTGTATACTGGCCCATTTACTTTTCCGCACTTTCAGTTGTACTCTGCTTTGGTTTAGTATTTACTTTCCGCTTGCTTACTCTGTGGTGTTTGTTTACTTTACAAAGGCAATGCCTTCCATTTTTACCGGGATTTACGCCTTGGTGCTAGTCGCCAGCCCCTGGCCTATGGAAGGCGGGCTTGGGGTAGTCACGGCACGGACCCCGAGGGCGGGTCGTGACACTAAAACCCTAACAAACCATAATAAATTTTAATAACACCTAAAAATCTAAAAAAATAATAGTAAACCCTAAAAATAACTATAATAATAGTAGTAGTAATAACGCACGTGCATGTGCATATGATTGGGTGTGGGTTAAATAATAAATCATAACACACGTGCACGTGCATATGCATGCACGCTTACATGTGAATGATAATAAATTATAAATTATAAATAATAATGCATGTGAATTTCATGTGTATGTGCATGTGCATGTGAATGATAATAAATAATAAATAATAACGCACATCCAAGTGCATGTGCATGTGCATGGTAATAAATATTAAATAATAACAGAGTCCACATGAATGTGCATTTGCATGTGAATGATAATAAATAATAAATAATAACACATGTGATAATAGAATAATGCATGTGCATTGCGTGGGCACGTGCATGAGAATAAATAATAATAGCACGTGTGATAATATAATAACGCAAGTGCATTGCATTTTCATGTGCATGGTAATAAATAATATATAGTAACGCACCTGTATATGCATTTACATGTCATGACAATGATAATGACTCATGCACGTTCATGGTAATAAATAATAAATTACAACATCTGTGCATGTGCATTAGTATTTGATGATACAAACAATAATAATAATAATTATCATAATAGAATAACGCAAGCGCATTACATGTGCACATGCATAGTAGTAAATAATAAGTAAATAATAGTTAATAAGAACGCACATGCATGTGCATGTGCATTTACATTTGATAATAATATTAATAATACTAATTGTAATAATAATAATAATAATAACGCATGGACGTGCATGGTAATACATAATAAATAACAACACACATGCATGTGTATTTTCATGTGATAATGATAGTAATAATTATAATGATAAAAATAATAATGAATGTGATAATAATAAAAATAAAAATAATAATAATTATAAAAGAATAAAACAAGTTCATTGCATATGCACGTGCATGGTAATAAATAATAAATAATAACGCACGTGCATATGCATTTGCATGTGATGATAATAATAATAACTGATGTAGTAGTAGTGGTGATAATAGTAATAGTACCAATGCATGTGATAATAGAATATTCTATATGCTTTACGTGTGCACATGCATGGTAATAAATAATAACGTCTGTGCATTGCATTTGCATGTGATGATGATGACGACGATAATAATAATAATAATAATAATAATAATAATAAAAACAATGCATGTGATAATAGAATAAAGCAAGTGCATTGAATGTGTGTGTTTATGTATTTGCATGTTCATTTGTATGTGCAATTGCATGTGATGATAATAAAAACAACAACAACAACAATAACAACCACAATAATAATAATAATGAGAATAACAACGTATGTGAAAATAAAATAACGTGTGTGCATTGAATGTGCACGTGCATGGTAATAAAAAATAAAAAATAATGCATGTGCATGTGCATGTGCATGAGATGATAATAATAATAATAATAATAATAATAATAATAACAAAAACAACAACAACGCATGTGATAATAGAATAACGCACGTGCATTGCATGTGTAGTGCTTGATAATAAATAATAACTCATAGCACACATCATGATAATAAAAACAATAATAGTAATATTAATAATAATAGCGCATGGGATAATAGAATAACTCACATGTATTGAATGAGCATGTGTATGGTAATAAATAATAATGCATGTGCATTTAAATTTTCATTTAAGGATAATAAAAATTAAAACAATAATAGTAATAATAACAATAACATTAAAAATGCTTCTGATAATAGAATAATGTAGGTGCATTACATGTGCGCGTGCATGGTAATAAATAATAACGGATGTGCATGTGCATTTCCATGTGATGATAATAGTAATATAAATAATAGTAACAATAATAATAATAATAATGACAACAACAACATATGCACGTGCATGGAAATAAATAATAAATAATAAATAATAAATAATAATGCATGTGCATCTGCATTTTCTTGTGACGATAATAATATTATTAATAATAGTAATAAAAATAATGATAATTTTAATAACGATAATGATAATAATGATAATAATAATAATAATGATAATAATAACGTGTGTGATTATTGAATGACACACGTCCTAACAAACCCTAACAAAACCTAAAAAACCCTGACAACCACTAATAACCCCTAAGAACCACTAATAAACCCAAATTACACCTAAAAACCACTATTAAACCCTAATACCCTAATAAACAATAATAAATCATAATAACCTGTAATAAACCATAAAAACCCAAATTAGACTCTAATAAATGCTACAAAATCACTAAAACCCATAATATACCATAAAAACACTATTGAACCACAATAAATCTTAATAATCACTAAAAAACCTAACAACCCCAACAAAACACTACAAAACCCACCAAATAATAGCCTACAAAACCCTACAACCCACTAATAAACCCTAAAAAACCTTAATAACCCCATAATAAATCGTAACAAACCCTAACAACCCCAAATAAATCAAAAAAAATCTTAACAATTCCAAATAAATCCTAAAAAATTGAAACAAACCCTAATAAACCGCAATAAACCTTAACAAATCATAATAAACCCTAATAAATTTTAATAAACCCCAATACACATTAATAAACCCTAATAAATAAAATAAACCCAAAGAAACCCTAATAAATCCTAAATATCCCTAAAACGGTTGATAAACCCATGAAAAAGCTATTGATGCCTACAAAAGCCCAATAAAACCCTAGTATACAATAAAAATGATAATAAACCGTAACAAATCCTAAAAACACTAATAAACACTAAAGAACCCTAAAAAACCCTAAGGAACCATAATAAACTCTGAAGAACACCAAAAAGCCCCAAAGAACCCAAAAAAATGCTAAAAACATTACATAAACCCTAAAAGCCAATACAACAATCAAACAAACCCAAAAATACCCAAAAAACCCTAATAACCCCTATCAATCCTAAAAAAACAGATAAACCCTTAAACCCCCCCCCCAAAAACCATTGAAAACCCATTAAATACCATAAAAACTTTAAACACCCGTTAACAACCCTTAAAAACCCTAAAAACCACTAAAACCCCTAAACAACCATTAAAACCCTAAAAAAGGCAACAAATAGATACATAAACCCAAAAAATGTTACATAAACCCTAAATATGAAACATAAACCTTAAAAACGCAACATAAACCCAAAAACCGCAACATAAACCCAAAAAATGCTACATAAACCCAAAAAGCACTACATGAACCCTATTACTATAACATAAACGCTAAACAACGCAACATAAACATTAAAAACACTACATAAAACCGAAAAACATAACATAACCCCAAAAAACGCTACATAAACCCTAAAAATGTTACATAAACCCTATAAAATGCAACATAAATGCTACATCACCCCTAAAAACGCTACATAAAGACAGAAAACGGAACATAAACCCTAAAAAATGCTACATAAAATCTAAACCCTTAACACGTTACATAAACCCTAAAAATGTAACAAAAACCCTAAAAAATGCAACATAAAACCTAAAATAGCTAACTAAACCCTACTAGCACTACACAAACACTAAAAATGATACATAAACTCAAACAACGCTACAAAAACACTAAAAAATGCTAAAAAACACTAAAGACGCTTCAAAACCATCAAAAATATTAAACCCGAATATACCATAATATAAACATTTTACACTAATAAACCCATAATAAACTCTAATAATCCCTAAAAACGCCTTATAATCCCTAAAACCCAAAAGAGAATCTACTCAACCCTAATAAAACCCCATGAATACCTAAAAAACTCTAATTAATGATAATAAAACCTAATAAACTCAAAAAACATGTTATGAAAACCTAAACAACCCTAACCAACCCTAATAGACACTAATAAACACTAATAAACCATAATAAACCCGGAACAAACCCTAAATATTCCTAATAAAGAACAAATAAAACCAAATAAACCCTACCCAACCCTAACAAACCTTAACACACAATAATGACCACTAATAAAACCCTACAAAACCCTAATAACAAAAAAAACTCTAGCATACCTTAAAAAATCCCTATGAACCATTATAAAGGCTAATATAACCTAATAAACCCTAAAAATTCTCACAAACAATTAAAAATTAATTCAAATAATAAAAACATGTTATATTACTTTAAAACACCTAAAACACTAATATAACCTAATAAAGACAAAAAGCGCTAATATGCCTAAAAACCCCTAGAAACCATAATAAACCATAATAAACTTTAATATAACATAAGAAACCCTAAAAACTCTCACAAAAAAATGCTAACAAACAATAAAAAACGCTATATTATCTAAAAAGACTTAACAAACACTAATATAACCTAATTAAACAAAAAAACTAATAAACTCCTAACAAACCCTAATAAACCTTAAAAATCCCAAATAAACCATAATAAAAACTAATAAAAACTAAAAAAACCATAATAATACCCTAAAAATACCTTCTCAACCCTAATAAACCATTACACACTATAATTAAACCTAATAAAAACCAACTAAACCCCAATAAACAAAAAAATGCAAACAAACCATTAAAAAGCCCTAGAAACCCTAAAACCCATAATAACAGCTAGTAAAACCTAATAAACCATAAAAAATTCTCGCAAACACTAAAAACAGGCTAATAAAACCTAAAATGTCATAACAACCCCTCATATATATTAAAAAATTTAAAAACACTCATATTCCCTAATTAAAACACTAACAAACCCTAGTAAACACTAAAAATCCCTAACAAACCCTAATAAACCGTACTCAACCCTAATAAACCCTAATAAAACCTTAAAGATACCGACTCAACCCTAATAAAACCCTAAAAATAGCTACTCAACCCTAATAATCCTTAACACACCATAATAATTTATAATAAACCCCACTAAACCCTAAAAAACACAAATATACCTTTAAAAAGCCCTAAAACCCCTAATAAATGAGAATAAAACCTAACAATGCTTAAAAGCGCTAATAATCCCAAATAAACACTACTAAACACTAAAAAACCCTAATATAACCTCTTAAAAATTAATAAACCATAATAAACCCTAATAAATCCTAAACATACCCAAATATACAATAATATACCATAATATACCATAATAAACCCAACTCAATCCTAATAAAACCATAAAAATACATAATAAATCCTAATAAACCTTGACACACCGTAATAAACCCTAATAAAATCCTAATAAACCCCACCAAACCCTAAAAAACGCTAATAATCCATTAAATACCCAAAACCTCTAACAAACCATAATAAATGATAATAACACGTAAAAATCCTAAAAAATGAAAGTAAACCCTAAAAATACCTCTAAAAATAATAGTATTAATAACGCATGTGCATGTGCATATGCTTGTGTGTGGTTTAAATAATAAGTCATAACGCACGTGCATGTGCATATGCATGGGCATTTGCATGTGAATGATAATAAATTATAAATTATAAATAATAACGCATGTGAATTGCATGTGTATGTGCATGTGAATGCGAATGATAATAAATAATAAATAATAAAGCACATCCAAGTGCATGTGCATGTTGAATGTGCATGTGCATGTGAATGTGAATGTGCATGTGCATGTGCATGTGCATGGTAATAAACAATAAATAATAACAATGTCCACATGAATGTTCTTTCGCATGTGAATGATAATAAATAATAAATAATAACACATGTGATAATAGAATAACGCAAGTGAATTACGTGGGCATGTGAATGAGAATAAATAATAATAACACGTGTGATAATAGAATAACGCAAGTGCATTGAATTTTAATGTGCATGGTAATAAATAATATTTAATAACGCATGTGTATGTGCATTTACATTTAATGATAATGATAATTATGCATGCGCGTGCATGGTAGTAAATAATAAATAACAATGCACGTGCATGTGCATTTGAATTTTATGATGCAAGCAATAATAATAATAATAATAATAATAGAATAACACAAGTTCATTGCATGTGCACATTCATAATAGTAAATAATAAATAAATAATAGTAAATCAGAACACACATGCATGTGCATGTGCATTTACAATTGATAATAATATTAATAATACTAATTGTAAAAATAATAATGCATGCACGTGCGTGGAAATAAATAATAAATAACAACACACATGGATGTGGATTTGCAAGTGATAATGATAAGAATAATTATAATGATAATAATAATAATAATAATAATAATAACGGTGATAATAATAATAATATTAATAATAAGAATAAAAGAATAATATAAGTGAATTTCATATGCACGTTCATTGTAATAAATTATAAATAATAACGCACGTGCATATGCATTTGCAGGTGATAATAATAATAATAACAGTAGTAGTTGTTGTTGTTGTTGTTGTGATAATAGTAGTAGTACCAATGCATGTGATAATAGAATATTGCATGTGCATTACGTGTGCACATGCATGGTAATAAATAATAACATGCGTGTATTGCATTTTCATGTGATGATGATGACAATGATAATGATAATAATAATAATAATAATAATAATAATAATAATAATAATAATAATTATAAAATCTCACACTACTAAAAAAACGGCCTATATCAGCGCTCAAAATGGTCTTTAACAGCGCTAAAAAATCGATGTAAAGCTCAGTGCTAATATACGGGGGTCCATTTTATCAGCACTAAAAAAAGCGCTGATAAAATACCCTTTTATCAGCACCTTTTTAGTGTTGAAAAAAGTCAAAAATAAAAATAAAAAAGAATTAAATAATGCGGGGAGAGCTTTTATCATCACTTGACCCCCCCTCCCTTTATTAGTTCTAGGAGGAGGTCTCCTGGGCTACCCTTCCCGCGCATCCTCACACGCGTGCACCCCCTTTGATTCCACCCGAACTCAAACCCGCAAACTCCCCCTTTCATGGGGGCACCTTTACCGCTAAGCTATTTCGTTTTTTTCTCTATTTAACGATATATCTATATATATATAATTATATTTATTCGTATATTGATATATATTAATATTAATATTAATATATATATAAATATATTATTATATATATATTCATTTGTATATTAATATATATATATATATATATATTTGTAGTTATAATTTGTTATCTGTAGATTTATTTGTATATTAATATATACATATAAGATTAGTTTTAAATAAATTTATGAAATATGTTTTGTATGTGTATTTATAATTAAATAAATACATACATACATACATATATACAACACACACACACAAACATATATTTACGAATAAATACCTTTATGTGTATTTGAAAAGCCATAGAATGTTAAAATGATCATAACATATAATCTAGAAGCACATTTCAACCCCACAACTAGTCAAATCGAAGAAAATGAAACAATCTTCGATATGATATGTGGTACAGTGCTAACGGACATCCGGATCAAAAGTTATACCTATTTGAATGTTAACAAATCGGTGTATCCCGACTAAAAAATAATTTTTGGAGGACTTCTAGGCCTTTTTTGCCTTGAAAAATGTGAC
Organism: Viscum album; assembly: GCA_963277665.1. NCBI lineage: Eukaryota > Viridiplantae > Streptophyta > Magnoliopsida > Santalales > Viscaceae > Viscum > Viscum album. The sequence goes on along the minus strand of CAUJRU010000020.1, from coordinate 3,980,960 downwards.
AGAAGTTTTTTTTGGGTCCGTAGTGCATAGAGCTTGTCGCAGGATTCGATTTGATATGCTGTAGAGCTCAAATGGACACCCGGATCAAAATTTAGGGTTTTTTGATGTTTGAGCTACATTTTCATCTTATTTAAGATTTTTTATTAATTTTTTTTGATTTTTTGTGTCTTGAAATTTTTATTAAATTATTTTTAATCGATAATAATTAGCGAATTATTAATTAATAATATTTTTTAAAATATTTTAAAGCTATTTTCACTAAATTTATTATATATTAAATGTAACAGTCTATTTATATGTATCTAAAACATATTTAAAAAATATATATTATATTTATATACGAATAAATATACTTATACAACAATAATTTATTTTTCATGAATTTTTTTGAAATATAAATTTCATCAGCGCTGATAAAGCCCCCCTTTATCAGCGCTCCTAAAACAAGCGCTGATAAAGGGGGGACTTTATGAGCGCTTTTTTTAGCACTGTTAAAGCCCCCCCCCCCCCCTTATCAGCGCTTTTCTCGAGCACTGATAAAGGCCCCCTTTATCAGTGCTTTTTTTAGCGCTGATAAAGGGGTAGTGCTTCCCTTACTCATTTTTGTAGTAGTGACATGTGATAATAGAGTAACGTACCTGCATTGAAGGTGCATGTTTATGTATTTGCATGTGCATTTGCATGTGAAGATATAAAAATAACAACAACAACAACAACAACCACCACAATACTAATTATAACAATAATAATAACAACGTACGTGATAATAAAATAATGTGTGTGCATTGCATGTGCACGTGCATGGTAATAAAAAATAAATAAATACTACACGTTCATGTGCTGGTGCATGTTCATGAGATAATAATAACAATAATAATAATAATAACAACAACAACAACCCATGTGATAATAGAATAATGCACATGCATTGCATGTGCAGTGCATGATAATAAATAATAACTCATAGCGCACGTGATGATAATAATAACAATAGTAGTAATATTAATAATAATAACACATGTGTTAATAGAATAACGCACATGTATTTAATGTGCGCGTGTGTGGTAATAAATAATAACACACGTGAATTTGAATTTGCATTTAATGATAATAACAATAAAAACAATATTAGTAATAATAACAATAACAATAAAAATGCATGTGATAATAGAATAATGTAGGTGCATTGCGTGTGTACGTGCATGGTAATAAATAATAACAGACGTGCATGTGCATTTTCATGGGATGATAATAATATTAATAATAATAATAATAATAACAACAACAACATATGCATGTGCAAGGAAATAAATAATATATAATAAATAATAAATAATAACGCATGTGCATATGCATTTTCATGTGACGATAATAATAATAATAACAATAATAATAATAGTAATAATAATGATAATTATAATAATGATAATTATTATAATTATAATGATAATAATGATAATAATAACGTGTGTGATAATAGAATAACACCCGTCCTAACAAACCCTAACAACCACTAATAACCCCTAAGAAGCACAAATAAACCAAAATAACACCTGAAACCCACTATTAATCCCCAAAACCCTAATAAACACTAATAAATCATAATAACATGTTATAAACCCTAAGAAACCCTATTAGACTCCAATAAACGCTACAAAAGCCCTAAAACCGCTAATATACAATAAATACACTATTGAACAATAATATATCCTAATAATCACAAAAAACCTAACAACCCCGACAAAACACTACGAAACCCTCCAAATAATAGCCTACAAATCCCTACAACCTGCTAATAAACCCTAAAAATCCCTAATAACCACATAATAAATTGTAAAAAACCCTAACAACCACAAATAAATTGTAACAAATCCTAACAATGCCAAATAATTCATAAAAAAATGAAACAAACCATAATAAACCCATAATAAACCGCAATAAACCCTAACAAATCATAATAAACCCTAATAAATCGTTGTAAAAAAAAATACATGTTAATAAACCCTAATAAATAAAATAAACCCTAAGAAACCCCAATAAATCATAAATAACCCTAAAAAGGTTAATAAACCTTATAAAAATCTATTAATGCCTACAAAAGCCCAATAAAACCCTAATATACAATAAAAAATGCTAATAAACCATAAAAAACCTAATGAACACTAATAAACCGTAATGAACCCTAACAACCCCTAATGAACCATAATAAACTCTAAAGAACACTAAAACCCCCTAAAGAACCCAAAAAACTCTAAAAAACATTACATAAACCCTAAAAACCGCTACAATACCCAAACAAACTCTAAAACACACTAAAAAACTCAAACAACCCCTATCAATCACGAAAAAACAAATAAACCATTAAAACCCCCCAAACCCCATTGGAAACCCATCAAATACCATAAAACCCATAAACACCAGTTAACAACCCTTAAAAACCCTAAAAACAACTACAACCTATAAACAACCATTAAAACCCAAAAAAGGAAACAAATAGATATAGAAACCCAAAACACGATACATAAACCCTAAAAATGCAACATAAACCCTAAAAATGAAACATAAACCCAAATAACACAATATAAACCCAAATAATGCTACATAAACCCAAAAAGCACTACATAAACCTAGAACCGTAACATAAACCCTATACAACACAACATAATCATTAAAAACGCAACATAAAACCTAAAAACACAACATAAACCCTAATAACACTACCTAAACCCTAAAAACATTACATAAACCCTTAAAATGCAACATAAACGCTACATCACCCCTAAAAACGCTACATAAACCTAGAAAACACAACATAAACCCTAAAAAATGTTACATAAAACCTAAAACCTAAACATGCTACATAAACCCTACAAACATTACATAAACCCTAAAAATGCTACATAAAACCTAAAAAAGCTAACAAAACCCTAAAAGCACTACATAAACACTAAAATTTTTACATAAATGCAAACAACGCTACACAAACACTAAAAAATGCTACAAAAACCCTAATGACGCTTCAAAAACCTCAAAAATATTAAACCTTAAATACCATAATATAAATAATTAAACCCTAATAAACCCCTAATAAACTCTAATAATCCCTATAAATGCCTTATAATCCCTAAAACTCATAACATAATCTACTCAAACCTAATAAAACCCCCAAAATACCTGATAAACCCTAATAAATGATAATAAAACCTAATAAACCCTAAAACACGTTAAGAAAACCTAAACAACCCTAACCAACCCCAATAGACACTAATAAACACTAATAAACTATAATAAACCCCCAAAAAACACTAAATATCCTTAATAAACCATAAATAAATCCAAATAAACCCTACCCAACCCTAACAAACCTTAACACACCATAATGACCCTTAATAAAACCCTACAAAACCCTAATAATTAAAACAAATGCTAGTATACCTTAAAAATCCCTAGAAATCTTGAAAAACACTAATATAACATGAAAAACATTAAAAACACTCACAAACAATAAAACAATTATCACAAACAATAAAAACACGCTATATTACCTAAAAAGACCTAAAAACACTAATATAACCTAACAAAGACAAAAACTCTAATACCTTAATGATACCTAGAAACCATAATAAACAACAATAAACTCTAATATAACCTAATAAAACCTAAAAACGCTCACAAACAAAAACAAAATTCTCACAAACAATAAAAAATTCTCTATTATCTAAAAAGACTTAACAAACACTAATATAACCTAATAAAACAAAAAAACTAATAAACCCCTAACAAACCCTAATAAACCCTAAAAATCCCTAAAAACCCTAATAAAAACTAATAAACCCTAATAAAACCATAATAAAACCATAATAAAACCCTAAAAATACCATCTCAACCCTAATAAACCTTGACACACCATAATAAAACCTTATAAAACCCAACTAAACCCCAATAAACAAAAAAATGAAAACAAATCATTCAAAATCCCTAGATAACCTAATAAACCATAATAAATTCTAATAAAACTTAATAAATCAAAACAATTCTCACAAACACTAAAAACATGCTAATAAAACAAAAAAAAGTCCTAACAACAACTCATATATATTAAAAAAAATTAAAACACTCATATACCCTAATAAAAATACTAACAAACCCTAGTAAACCCTAAAAATCCCTTACAAACCCAAATAAACACTACTCAACCCTAATAAACCCTAATAAAACCATAAAGATACCTACTCAGCCCTAATAAAACCCTAAAATACCTACTCGACCCTAATAAACCTTAACACACTATAATAAAGCATTATAAACACAAGTAAACCCTAAAAAATTCAAATATACCATTAAAAATCCCTAAACCCCCTAATAAATAATAATAAAACCTAATAAAGCTTAAAATCACTAATAAATCCTAATAAATACAACTTAACCCGAAAAAACCCTAATACACCCTCTTAAAAATTAATAAACCATAATGAACGATAATAAACCCTAATAAATCCTTAACATACCCAAATATGCCATAATATACCATAATAAACCCTAATAAACCCAACTCAATCCTAATAAAACCATAAAAATACCTAATAAACCCTAATAAACCTTAACAAACCATAAGAAACCCTAATAAAATCATAATAAACCCCACCAAACCCAAAAAATGCTAATATACCATTAAAAACCCTAAAACCCTAACAAAACATAATAAATGTTAATAGAACCTAAAAATTATTAAAAATTCTAGTAAACCCTAAAAATACCTCTAATAATAATAATAGTAATAACACACGTGAATGTGCATATGCATGCACACAGTTTAAAAAATAAATAATAACGCACATGCATGTGTATATGCCTGCGCATTTGCATTTGAATGATAAAAAATAATATGTTATAAATAATAACACATGTAAATTAAATGTGTATGTGCATGTTCATGCGAATGATAATAAATAATAAATAATAACACACATCCAAGTGCATGTGCATGTGGATGTGCATGTGCATGGTAATAAAAAATAAATAATAACCAAGTTCACATGAACGTTCATTTACATGTGAATGATAACAAATAATAAATAATAACACATGTGATAATAGAATAATGCACATGCATTGCGTGTGCATGTGCATGATAATAAACAATAATAACACATGTGATAATAGAATAATGCAAGTTCATTGCATTTACATGTGCCTGATAATAAATAATATATAATAACAAACGTTCATGTGAATTTACGTGTAATTATAATGATAATGATGCATGCACATGAATGGTAATAAATAATAAATAACAACGCACGTGCATGTGCATTTGTATTTGATGATACAAACAAAAATAATAATAATAATAATAATAATAGAATAACGAAAGCACATTTCATGTGCACGTGCATAGTTGTAAATAATAAATAATAAATAATAAATAAGAATGCACATGAATGTGCACGTGCATTTACATTTGATGATAATATTAATAATACTACTTGTAAAAATAATAGCAATAACGCTTGCACGTGCATGGTAATAATTAATAAATAAAAACACACATGCATGTGAATTTTCATGTGATAATGATAATAATAATGATAATGATGATGATGATAATAATAATAATAATAATAAATTGTGATAATAAAAATAATAATAAAAGAATAATAAAAGTTCACTGCATATGCACATGCATGGTAATAAATAATAAATAATAACACACATGCATCTACATTTTCATGTGATGATAGTGATAATTACAGCAGTAGTAATAATAGTAGTAGTAGTGGAGATAATAGTGGTACTACCAATGCATGTGATAATAGAATATTGCAAGCTCATTACGTGTGCACGTGCATGGTAATAAATAATAACGCTCATGCATTGCATTGGCATGTGATGATGATGATGATAATAATAATAATAATAATAATAACTCATGTGATAATTGAATAATTTCCGTGCATTGAATGTGCGTGTATGTGAATTCGCATGTGCATTTTCATGTGATGATAACAACAACAACAACAAAAAGAACAAGAAAAAGAACAACAACAACAACAACCACAATAATAATAATAACAATAATAATAACAATGCATGTAATAATAAAATAACGTCTATCTATTTTGCCTCTAGCACATTTCAAATACCGTTGGATGGTCAAAAGATTGGCTTCTCGTGTCTGTTTTGCAATAACTTCTTCTATGGGTGTCTGTTTTGCCTCTACAACATATCCAATCAAAGCTTGCAACTAGACCTACACTCCTATAACCATTGAAGCACCTTATCGCAACCCTAAAGTCCCAAAATGGAACTTAAACCCTCCAAAATACCATAACTTCTACTTCGGGAGTCTGTTTTGCCTCTACCATATATCAAATCAAATATTTCCACTATATCTACACATCTGTGACCAATATGAACACCTTATCCCATTCTTAAAGTCCCAAAAGGTCCTTAAGTTCTCCAAATGACCATTACATCTCCTCTGGGTGTCTGTTTCACCTCTACCACATATCAAATTGAAGCTTGCGACTAGCTATACACATTTGTGACAACCACTACTGGAAATCCCATTTTTACCAATGCTTATATCCCAACGGTTTATCAAACCATTGGGAATGGTTATGTATACCAGCGGTTTTAAAAAAACCGTTTGTATAGTGGCTTTTATGATGAATTTTACCAACGGTTTATAAAACTGTTGGTATAGGCCTCCATTAAGACACTTTTACCAACAGTTATACAATAACCGTTGGTATATGTTGGAATCTATACCAACGGTTTGTGTCAACCGTTGGTATAGGCCTTAGGTAAACATACATTACCAATGGTTTTTAAAAACCATTGGGAAAGTTTTACCCTAAATCCAGTAGCCCCTTTGCCCGATTGCAGTCCCCCTCCACTCGACTACAGCCCTAAATTGAAGCTCTCCCGACGCACTCTCGTTACCCAGTCTCCAAAACTCCATCCATTCTCTTCAATCAAACAATTTTTCTGTTCTACACTTCAAATCTGTAAGTTCTAATGTTCTTCATCTATTTTTTTATTTTTTATTTTTATTTGACCTAAACGTCTCGGATCTCTCTATACAAGGACTCAGAAACTCGTTCCACTCATAGATCCATCTTAAATCAAAAAATTTTGTAGTTCTACACTCTAAATATGTAAGTACTACCTTAGTTTTAATGGTTTGCATCTATTATTTTTGTTTTTTGTTTTAATTTGGTATAAACTAGGTTGTGTTGTTTACGACATGCGAAGGTTAGTGATATTGAGGATGAATTGGATGTTAGTTGGGTGATGGATTGGAATTTTTATGTTTTTTTGATTAAGTTTAGTTAATTTTCAATGAATTATTTGGGGATTTCGTCCCTTTAACAGAGCCCCCACTCTTCATGGACCCTGGACACCCCCCCCCCCTCTTGGACCCTGGACAGTCCCCCCCTCCTGGAACTTGGACAGCCTGGCCCCCCTCTTTCCTGAAACTTGGACATCCCCCTCCTGGACCCTGGACAACCCCCCTCCACCCTCCTCCCAGGACCTTGTATAGTCCCCCCTCCTTCCTGGACCCTAGAAAGCCCCCCACCCTCCACCCTGGACCCTGGATAGCCCCCCTACTCGATGGACCCTGGACAGCCCCACCTTCTTCATGGACCATGGACAACCCCTTCTCCCCTTCTCCTTGACCCTGGACAGCCCCCGCCCCCCTTCCCAGACCCTGGACAGCCCGCCACCCCTCCTCCTAGTCCTTGGACATCCCACTCACCCCCCTCCTCAACCACCAAATACCCCCCCCCCCACTTCAAAACTTTGACCACCAAACTTGGACATGCTGTATTTTCTCTAAAAAGATAGATTTATCCTCAAACCACCTCAATAATATCCTAAACAATGTGTATAATGTGGTTTTCACCACATAACATCCAATTGTATTCCAAGTCACTAGTCTATCCTGCCATGGCTAGATTTTACAAAAAGCGTTCAACCTTAAAGATCCAAATAAAAATAAATTGATATAAGACATTTGATAATGGATTAAAATTTCAAATTGGGATCCAATGAGGAATATTTGAGATATTATGCATCATGTCCATGATTAAATCCATTTTTATATATCTGATAAGTTATTTTTCACAATTTTCAAACATTAATTGTTTGTAAAAATGGGACAAACATTTATTAAGGTTCTAATATATAAAAATGAATCTATTTGTTGATATAGCTTAACCAAAAAATGTCTAGCTTGTCTGCCTCTTCCATGATCATCGATGTGCACGTCCCGTCTCCATCTGACCTCGCACGATGGGTGACTCAACATCTGGCTGATGACGAGCGCCAGATTCTCTTACTTCCACACCAGATTCACTCCCACTACACTCTTGAAGTGATCAATCCCACTTAGCATCTGGCTGATGATGAGCACCAGATTCTCTTACTTACACACCATATTCACGCCCGCTACGCTCATGAAGTGATCAATCCCACTAAGCGTCCATGTGAGCTTGATGACACGGCCACCAGTTCTTGTAAGAAGCAGAGGAGTTCTGAGCTGATGGACCAAGATGATTGACCAGTGTCCATCCATCTGGCTGAAGATGTAAAACGTAGCGCTTCCTAGGAGGCAACCCATATTCTATAGTTTCATCATTTTTCTTTTTTTACTTTGTTTTAGGAAATAAACATGGCATGTATGCAACAATTGTTTAGCTGCTTCTGATCTGTATGTGCACTTGTCATTACTCTGCATGACTGCTTCTATTTTGTCTGATCCTTGGTGTTATTTTTTATGAACTGATGCGGCTATGTGCTGTCTATGTGTAGATTTTACTGGTACATAAGTATGTTCACTTTTCATTATTCCATTCTTTCAGTGCTTAGGCCGATGGTACGAGGGAGGTTCGTACCAGAGGTAGACGAGCATCTCCGCGTACCCGACTAGACCCTTCCCCTCCGACCAAATGCATTCTGATTCTATTGAAACTTAAGGGAAACAATCCATGGGTCAAATTTGAGGCGTATAAGTCAACCCCACCTCAATCCGATGCGCGGTGTGGCTGGAATCACTCCAAGTGCATGTATTTTGTTTAAAATGGACAATATTTTACGTACATACACCAATCCAATCAAACAGATTTTGATTGTGTTGATACTTTTTAAAAATTATCCAAGACTCATATGTGACGTGTACGAGTCAACCCCGCCTCAATTCGAGGCCCGTTGTGGCCGATACCACTCAAAGTGCCTCTGTTTTGTTAAAAATGGACTTAATTTTAAGTGAAATCAACAACTAACATATGGAAAACTGACCAAACGCATTCGTATTCTGTTGAAACTTAAGGAAAACGATCCATGAGTCAAATTTGATGTGTATGAGTTAACTCCGCCTCAATACAAGGCTCGATGTGGCCAACACCACTCAAAATGCCTCTATTTTGTTAAAAATGGACTTAATTTTAAGTGAAATCAACAACTGACATACGTTAAACCAACCAAACGCATTAGGATTCTATTGATACTATAGGACAACGATCCATGGGTCATATGTGACGTGTAAAAGTCAACCCTTCCTCAATCCAAGGCGCGGTGTGGACGGTACCATTCAAAATGTATCTTTTTTGTTCAAAATGACTTTAATTTTAAGTGAAAATAATAACTGACATACGGAAAACTGACCAAATGCGTTACAAATCTGTTTAAACTTTAGTAAAATGATACATGGGTCATATGTGACGTGTACGAGTCAACCCCGCCTCAATCCAAGGCACGGTGTGGCCGGAACCACCCAAACTGTCCCTCTTTTGTTTAAAATGGACAATATTTTACGTACATACGCCAAACAGATCAAACGGATTCTGATTGTGTTGATACATTTTCACAATGATCCATGACTCATATGTGATGTGTACGAGTCAACCCCGCCTCAATTCGAGGCCCGGTGTGGCCGACACCACTCAAAGTGCCTCTGTTTTGTAAAAAATGGACTTAATTTTAAGTGAAATCAACAACTAACATACAACAAACCGACCAAACGCATTTGGATTATATTGAAACATAAGGAAAAGAATCCATGAGTCAAATGTGATGTGTACGAGTAAAACCCTCCTCAATACGAGGCCCGGTGTGGCCAACACCACTCAAAGTGCCTCTTTTTTTAATGTACTTAATTTTAAGTGAAGACAACAACTATCATACAGAAAACTGACCAAATGCCTACGAATTCTATTTAAACTCTAGGAAAACAATCCATGGTTCATATGTGATGTGTACGAGTCAAACCCACCTCAATCCGAGGCATTGTGGGGTCGGGACCACCCAAATTGCCTCTCTTTTGTTGAAAATGGACTAAATTGTATGTGAAAACAACAACTGTCATACGGGAAACTGACCAAATGCATTCCAAATCTAATGAAACTTTATCAAAACGATCCCTGGGTCATATGTGACGTGTAAGAGTCAATACCGCCTCAATCCGAGGCGCGGTGTGGCCGACACCACCCGAATTGTCTCTCTTATGTTTAAAATGGACAATATTTTACGTACATACGTCAAACTGATAAAACGGATTCTGATTGTATTGATACTTTTTAAAAACGATTCATGACTCATATGTGACATGTAAGAGTCATCCCCGCCTCAATTCGAGGCCTGGTGTGGCCGACACCACTCAAAGTGCCTCTATTTTGTTAAAAATGGACTTAATTTTAAGTGAAAACAACAACTGACATACGCCAAACCGACCAAACGCATTCGGATTATATTGAAATTTAAGGAAAACGATCCATGAGTCAAATGTGACCTGTACAAGTTAACCTTGCCTCAATCCGAGCCGCGGTGTGGCTGGGACCACTCAAACTGCCTCTCTTTTGTTTAAAATGGACTAAATTGTAAGTGAAATCAACAACTAACATAAGAGAAACCTACCAAACGCCTTCAGATTCTGTTTAAACTTTAGTAAAACGATTCATTGGTCTTATGTGATGTGTAAGAGTCAACCCCGCCTCAATCCGAGGATCCGTGTGGACGGGACCACCCAAAATGCCTCTCTTTTGTTCAAAATGGACAATATTTTACGTACATACGCCAAACCGATCAAACGGATTATGATTGTGTTGAAACTTTAGTAAAATGATCCATTTCTCATATGTGACGTGTACAAGTCATCCCCACCTCAATCCAAGTCCCGGTGTGGCCGACACCACTCAAAGTGGCTCTCTTTTGTTTAAAATGGACTAAATTTTAAATGAAAACAACAACTGACATACGTCAAACCAACCAAACGCCTTCATATTCTATTGAAACTTTCGGAAAACGATCCATGGGTCAGATGTGATGTGTTAGATTCAACCTCGCCTCAATCCGAGCTGCGGTGTGGCCAGGACCACTGAAACTGTCTCTCTTTTGTTGAAAATGGACTAAATTGTAAATGAAAACAACAACTGACATACGCCAAACCAACCAAACGACTTCTGATTCTGTTGAAACTTTAGGAAAATGATCCATGGGTCATATTTGATGTGTAAGAGTAAACCCCGCCTCAATTCAAGTTACGGTGTGACCGGGACCACTCAAACTGTCTCTCTTTTGTTCAAAATGGACTAAATTGTAAGTGAAATCAACAACTGACATACGGGAAACTGACCAAACGCCTTCGGATTCTATTGAAACTTTAGGAAAATGATCAATGGGTCATATGTGACGTGTAAAAGTCAACCGCTCCTCAATCTGAGGCACCGTGGGGCCGATACCACCCAAACTGCCTCTCTTCTGTTCCAAATGGACAATATTTTACGTACATAGGCCAAACCGATCAAACCGATTAGGATTGTGTTGAAACTCTAGGAAAATGATCCTTGTCTCATATGTGACGTGTATGAGTTAACCCCGTTTCAATACGAGGCCCAGTGTGGCCGACACCACTCAAAGTGCCTCTATTTTTTTTAAAATGTACTTAATTTTAAGTGAAAACAACAACTGACATACAGAAAACCGACCAAACGCCCACGGATTCTATTGAAACTTTAGGAAAACAATCCATGGGTCATATGTGATGTTTATGAGTCAACCCTTCCTCAATACGAGGCCCGGTGTGGCCGACACCACTCAATGTGCCTCTGTTTTGTTTAAAATGGACTTAATTTTAAGTGAAAACAACAACTGACATACGCCAAACAACCAAACGCCTTCATATTATGTTGAAACATTAGTAAAACGATACATGGGTCATTTTTGATGTGTACGATTCAACCCCACCTCAATCTGAGCCACGGTGTGGCCGGGACCACTCAAACTATCTCTCTTTTGATCAAAATGGACTAAATTGTAAGTGATATCAACAAATGACATACGAGAAACCTACCAAATGCCTTCGGATTTTGTTGACACTTTAGGAAAACGATCCATGGGTCATATGGGATGTGTAAGAGTCAACCTCGCCTCAATCCAAGGCGTCGTGTGGCCAAGACCACCCAAACAACCTCTCTTTTGTTCAAAATGGACAATATTTTACGTACATACGCCAAACCGATCAAACAGATTCTGATTATGTTGAAACTTTAGTAAAATGATCCATGGCTTATATGTGATGTGTACGAGTCAACCCCGCCTCAATTTGAGGCCCGGTGTGGCCGACACCACTCAAAGTGCCTCTCTTTTGTTTAAAATGAACTTAATTTTTAGTGAAAACAACAACTGACATAAGCCAAACCGACCAAAAACCTTCGGATTCTGTTGAAACTTTAGGAAAACTATCCATGGATCATATTTGACATGTACGAGTCAACTCCACCTCAATCCGTGCCGCGGTGTGGCTGGGACCACTCAAACTATCTCTCTTTTGTTGAAAATGGACTAAATTGTAAATGAAATCAACAACTGTCATACGGGAAATCAATTAAACGCCTTAGGATTCTATTGAAACTTTAGGAAAACGATCCATGGGTCATATGTGATGTGTAAGAGTCAATCCCGCCTCAATCTGTGGTGCGGTGTGGCCGACACCACCCAAATTGTCTCTCTTATGTTAAAAATGGACAATATTTTATGTACATACTCCAAACTGATCAAACGGATTCTGATTGTGTTGAAACATTAGGAAAACGATCCATGGCTAATATGTGATGTGTAAGAGTCAACCCTGCCTCAATACGAGGCCCGTTGTGGCTGTCACCACTCAAAGTATCTCTCTATTGTTTAAAATGGACTTAATTTTAAGTGAAAACAACAACTGACATACGCCAAACCAACCAAACACCTTCAGATTATATTGAAACTTTAGGAAAACGATCCATGGGTCATATTTGATATTTAAGATTCAACTCCGCCTCAATCCGAGCAACAGTGTGGCCGGGACCACTCAAACTGTCTCTCTTTTTTTTAAATGGACTAAATTGTAAGTGATATCAACAACTGACATACGGGAAACGGACCAAATGCCTTCGGATTCTGTTGAAACTTTAGGAAAACGATCCATGGGTCATATGTGATGCGTACGAGTCAACCACGGCTCAATTCGAGTCACAGTGGGGCCGGGACCACCCAAAATGCCTCTCTTTTGTTCAAAATGGACAATATTTTACGTACATACGCCAAACCGATCAAACGGATTCTGATTGTGTTGATACTTTAGGAAAATGATTCATGGATCATATTGACATGTACCAGTCAACCTCGCCTCAATCCGAGGCTCTGTGTGGCACTTATGGAGTCACAAGTGATGAGACTCCTAAGAAAAGACATTTTCACCATATATTAGAAAAGTAGTTGTCATATGAAGATTGAAATGAGTGTAAATAATATTTGAGTTATTGAAACTCTTATTCAACTATAATGGATGATTGTTGTCATATGAATATTCAAATGGGGAATTATTCACCATGTCTCTAATCAAAGAGGTGGTCTTTTTTTGTTGATTTAAGTTTGTCACTGTTTTAAGTGCTGTTTTGTATGCAGGTGTATGCACTGGAGGGGCTGCTATGCAACAATTCTGGAAATACACAATACCAACAGTTTACAACCGTTGGTATACTTTGAGAAAGAATTATACCAATGGTTCAATAAACTGTTGGTAAAAAAACTATCCCAATGGTTACAAAGCGTTGGTATAGTATTATTTATTGAACATATGCCAACGGTTTCATTGAAACTGTTGGGAAAAAAACTATACCAACGGTTGTAAACCATTGATATAATATCAAAATCATATAATTCCCAACAGTTCTAAACTGTTGGGTAAACCTATTCCCACGGTTCAACAAGAACCATTGGAAAATCAATACATAGAGTGGGCTATTCCAACGGTTTAGTTCAAACCGTTGTTATAGATCTTTCCCCATGCCTTACTTCCCTATGGTTTGGACAACCGTTGGTATAGAATATACCAACAGTTTTCCAGCCTATACCAACGGTTTAGAACCATTGTTATTCCTCCATTTCCAGTAGTGAACCATGAACAACTAAATAACCCTAACAAACCATTAATAAACCCATAAACACTAAAAACTGTTAAAAACCATGAAAAATCCTAACATAGCCTAACAAACCCTAAAAAACACTAACAAACCCCAACAAACCCTAACAAACCCCAAAAAACCCAAAAAAACATAACAAACCCTAACAAGCCCTAACAAACCACAAGATGCACTATGAAACCCCAATAAACCCAAAAACCCCCAAGAAACCATAAATAAACCCTAAGAAACCATAAGAAACCCTAAAAAAACCCTAAAAACCCTAAAAATACTATGTAAACCTAAGAAACACTAACACACCCTTGGAAACCCTAACAAACCCTTAGAAACCCTAACACACCCTTTGAAACCCTAGCACACCCTTAAAAACCCCAACACACCCATAGAAACCCTAACACAAACTTAGAAACCCATAGAAACCATTACAAACCCTATGAAACCCTAACCCGCCCATAAAAAAACTCACCCACCCTTAGAAACCCTAACACATGCTTAGAAATCCTAACAAACCCTTCGACACCCTAAATGAAACTAATAAGCACTAATAAATCCTAACAAACCCTACCAACTAATAATAAACCATAATAAACCATAATAAACTCTAAATCCCACTACTAAATCCTAATAAACACTAATAAATAGTAATAAACCCTATTAGACCCCAATAAAATCTACAAAATACCTAAAAACCCAAATATACAACAAAAATTCTATTAAACCATTCAAAAAGCTAACATTCACAAAAAAACCCTAAAAACCCGGTAAAACCTGACAAAACCCTAAAAAACCTAAAAACCAAGAAAAACAAAAAAACAAAAAAACCCAAAAAACCCTAAAATTCCTAAAAACCCTAAAATACCTTAAACACCTTAAAAACAAAAAAAACATAAATCTCCGAAAACAAACCTATAACCCTAAAGAACATCAAAAAAACCTCAAAACCCTCAATAAATTCTAAAACCCCTATAACCCCTAAAAACACTAAAAACCCTAAAAGGCCAAAAAATTCCTAACAAAACCCTAACCAACCCTATGAAACCCTTAAGAACCCTAAAAATCCCCTAGCAAACCCAAAATACCTCAAAAGAAACCCTAATACACCACAAAGAACCCTAAAGAACACTAAAAACTATAAAAACCACTAAATCCACTACCAACACTACATAAACCCTAACAATTGCCACAAAAAACCGAAATATGCTTCAGAACCCACAAAATGAAACAAAACCCCAAAAAAAATGCTAAAATAAGCCTAACAGAGCCTAAAAACACAAACACACCCATAAAACCCAAATAAACGCATAAAACCCCAAACAACTCAAACAAATCGTAACAAACCCTAAAAAACCTAACAAAACCTAAAAACCCCTAACAATCACTAATAACACCTAAGAACCACAAATATACCCTAATAACCCCTAAAACCCACTATTAAACCCTAAAACCCCTAATAAAAACTAATAAATTTTAATAACCTGTAATAAACCCTAACAAACTCTATTAGAATGTAATAAATTATACATAATCCCTAAAACCCCAAATATACAATAAA
Source organism: Viscum album (assembly GCA_963277665.1). Taxonomy (NCBI): domain Eukaryota; kingdom Viridiplantae; phylum Streptophyta; class Magnoliopsida; order Santalales; family Viscaceae; genus Viscum; species Viscum album. The sequence continues at coordinate 3,964,946 of CAUJRU010000020.1, read as the reverse complement.
AACAATATTAAACCATAATAAACATTAACAATCACTAAAAACCCTAACAAACCCGACAAAACGCTACAGAAACCTCTAAATAATAGCCTAACAAACCCTACAAACCACTAATAAACCCTAACATACCCTAATAACCCCAAAATAAATCGTAACAAACCCTAAAAACCCCAAATAAATTGTAAAAAATCCTAACAATGCCAAAAAAATTGTAACAAACTGAAACAAACCATAACAAACCCATAATAAAATGCAATAAACCCTAACAAATCATAATGAACCCTAATAAATCATAATAAACCCAAATAAATGTTACTAAACCCTAATAAATATAATAAACCCTAATAAATCCTAAATAACCCTAAAAGGTTGATAAACCCTAGAAAAAGATATTAATGCATAAAAAATCCCAACAAAACCCTAATATACAATAATAAATGCTAATAAACTGTAAAAAATCGTAAAGAACACTAATAATCTCTAAAGAACCCTAATAAACCCTAAAGAACCATATTAAACTCTAGCAAACACTAAAAAACCCTAAAGAACCCAAAAAATGCAAAAAAAAAAATTATATAAACCCTAAAAACTTCTACAATACCCAAACAAACCCTAAAATACACTAAAAACTCTAACAACCCTTATCAATCCCAAAAAAAACAAAAAAAAACAAATAAACCCATAAACCCCCCCCACCCCCCAAAAAAACCATTAAAAAGCTATCTGATACCATAAAAACCGTAAACACCTGTTAACAACCCTTAAAAACCCTAAAAAACATCAAACCATAAACAACCATTAAAACCCTAAAAACATTACATAATCCCTTAAAAATTCAACAAAACCCCTAAAAACGCAACAGAAACCAAAAAATGGAACACAAACCCAAAAAATGCTACATAAAACCTAAAAGCACTACATAAACCCTAGATAACCATATTCAACTCTAATGAACACTAAAAACCCTAATGATCCCAAAAAATGCAACAACACATTATATAAACCATAAAAATCGCTACAATACCCAAACAAACCCTAAAACACACTAAAAACCCTAATAACCCTTATCAATCCCAAATAAACTAATCAACCCATAACCCCCCAACCATTAAAAAGCCATCATATACCATAAGAAACCATAAACACCCGTTAACAACTCTTACAAACACTAAAAAGCTACAAGCCAAAAACAACCATTAAAACCCTAAAAAGGCTTCAAATAGATACATAAACCCAAAAAATGTGACATAAACAATTAATAATGCATCAAAACCCCTAAAAACACAACTGAAACCAAACAAACCAACATAAACCCAAAAACCGCTATATAAACCCTAGAAGCACTACATAAAACTTCGAACTGTAACATAAAAACTAAAAAACACAACGTAAACCCTAAAAAATGCAACATAAACATTAAAAAACACAACATAAAACCTTAAAAAACAATATAAACCCTAAAAAACTACATGAACCCTAAAAAAATTACATAAGCCCTAAAAAATGCAACATAAATGCTACATCACCACTAAAAATGCTACATAATCCCAGAAAATGCATTATAAACCTAAAAAATGCTACATGAAACCTAAACACTAAACAGGCAACATAAACACTAAAAACATTACATGAACCCTAAAAATGATACATAAAATCTAAAACTGGTAACGAAACCCTAAAAATGCTACATAAACACTAAAAATGCTACATAAACTCTAACAAAGCTACACAAACCCTAAAAAATGCAACAAAAACCCTAAAGATGCTTTAAAACCCTCAAAAATATTAAACCCCATTATACCATAATATAAAAAAATTAAACCCTCATAAACCATTGATATACTCTAATAATCCCTAAAAACACCTTATAATCCCTAAAAACCCTAATAAACTCTACTCAACCCTAATGAAACACCAAAAATACCTAAAAAACCCTAATAAATGATAATAAAACCTAATAAACCCTAAAAACACATTAAGAAAACCTAAACCACCCTAAGCAACCCTAATAGACACTAATAAACACTAATAAACCCTAATAAACCTCATACAAACCTTAAAATGCCATAATAAACAATAAATAAAGCCAAATAAACCATACTCAACCCTAACAAACCTTAACACACCATAATAAACCCTAATAAAACCATACAAAACCCTAATAAAGAAAAAAATGCTAGTATACCTCAAAAAATCCATATAAACCCCGATAAACTCTAATATAACCTATTAAACCCTAAAAATGCTCAGAAACAGTAAAAAATGATCAAAAACAATAAAAACATGCTATATTACCTAAAATGACCTAAAACACTAATATATCCAAATAAAGACAAAAATGCTAATATACCTTAAAAATCACTAGAAACCCTAATAAAATAGAATAAGCACTAGTATAACCTAAGAAACCCTAAAAACTCTCACAAACAAAAACAAAACGCTCACAAACAATAAAATCACGCTATATTATCGAAAAAGACCTAACAAAGACTAATATAACCTAATAAAACAAAAAAAACTAATAAACCTCTAACAAGCCCTAATAAACCCTTAAAATCCCTAATAAACCCTAATAAAAACTAATAAACCCTAATAAAACCATAACAAAACTCTAGAAATATCTTCTCAACCCTAATAGACCTTGACACACCCTAACAGAACCTAATAAAACTCAAATAAACCCCAATAAAGAAAAAAACGCAAACAAACCATTAAAATGACATAGAAACACTAATAAACCATAAAAAATTCAAATAAAAGCTAATAAACCATTAATAATGCTAACAAACACCAAAAACACGCTAATAAAACCTAAAAAGTCAAAACAACCCCTCATATATATTAACAAAAACTAAAAAACACTCATATACCCTAATAAAAACACAAACAAACCATAGTAAACCCTAAAAATCCCTAACAAAACCTAATAAACCGTACTCAACCCTAATAAACCCTAATAAAAGCTTAAAGATACCGACTCAACCCTAATAAAACTCTAAAAATACATACTCAACCCTAATAAACCTTAACACACCATAATAAACCCCACTAAACCCTAAAAAAATGCAAATATACCATTAAAAATCCCTAAAACCCCTAATAAATGCTAATAAAACATAAGAAATCTAAAAAGTGCGAAAAAAACTGAAAAACAATACTAAACACTAAAAAACCCTAATATACCCTCTTAAAAATTATTAAACCATAATGAACCATAATAAACCCTAATAAATCCTAAACATACACAAATATACCATAATATAACATAATATACCCTAATAAACCCAACTCAATCCTAATAAAACCTTAAAAATAAATAATAAACCCTAATAAACCTTCACACACCATAATAAACCCTAATAAATTTCTAATAACCCCTAGAAAACCCTAAAAACGTTAATATACCATTAAAAACCCTAAAACCCTAACAAACCATAGTAAATGTTAATAACACAAAAAAATCCTAAAAAATGATAGTAAACCATAAAAATAACTCTAATAACAGTAGTAGTAATAACGCACGTGCAAGTGCATATGCATGTGCATGGTTTAAATAATAAATCATAATGCACGTGCATGTGCATATGTCTACGTATTTTCATGTGAATGATAATAAATACTAAATTATAAATAATAACGATTGTGAATTGCATGTGTATGTGCATGTGCATGTGAATGAAAATAAATAATAAATAATTACGTACATACATGTACATGTGCATGTGCCTGTGCGTGGAAATAAACAATAAATAATAACCAAGTCCACATGAATGTGCATTTGCATGTGAATGATAATAAATAAAAAATAATAACACATGTGATAATGGAATAAAGCATGTGTATTGCATGTGCACATGCATTAGAATAAATAATAATTACACATGTGATAATAGAATAACGCAAGTGCATTGGATTTGCATATACATGATATTAAATAATATATAATAAGACACGTGCATGTGCATTTACATGTAATGATAATGATAATGACACATGCATGTGTATGGAAGTAAATAATAAATAACAACGCATGTGCATGTGCATTTTTATTTGATGATAGAAAAAACAACAGAAAAATGAATAATAATAATAATAATAATAATAATAGAATAACACAAGTGCATTCCATGTGGACGTGCATAGTAGTAAATAATAAATAAATAATTGTAAATAGGAATGCACATGCATGTGCATGTGCATTTACATTTGATAATAATATTAATAATACTAATTGTAATAATAATAATAATAAAGCATGCACATGTATGGTAATAAATAATATATAACAACAAACATGCATGTGGATTTTCTTGTGATAATAATAATAATAATGATAATGTTAATAATAACAATAAGACTAATAATAATAACTGTGATAATAATATTAATAATAATAAAAGAATAATACAAGTGCATTGTATATTCATGTGCATGGAAATAAATAATAAATAATAACGCACGTGCATATGCATTTGCATGTGATGATAATAATAATAATAACAGCAGTAGTAGTAGTAGTGATAATAGTAGTAGTACCAATCCATGTGATAATAGAATATTGTATGTGCATTACGTGTGCATGTGCATGGTAATAAATAATAACGCGTGTGCATTTCATTTTCATGTGATGATGATGACGATGATGATGATAATAATAATAATAATAATAATAATAATAATTACAATGCATCTGATAATAGAATAATGTACGTGCATTGAATGTGTGTGTTTAAGTATTTGCATGTGCATTTGAAATTTCATTTGCATGTGATGATAATAACAATAACAACAACAACAAAAACACTAACCAAAATAATAATAATAACATTATGAATAACAATGTATGTTATAATAAAATAATGTGTGTGCATTGCATGTTCCCATGCATGGTAATAAATAATAAATAATAATGCACGTGAATGTGCATGTTCATGTGCATGAGATGATAATAATAATAACAATAATAATAACAGTAATAACAATAACAACACATATGATAATAGAATAACGCACGTGCATTGCATGGGCAGTGCATGATAATAAATAATAACTCATAGCGCACGTGGCGATAATAATTACAATAATATTAATATTAATAATAATTGTGCATGTGATAAAAGAATAATGCACATGTATTGAAAGTGTGCGTGTTTGGTAATAAATAATAACGCATGTGCATTTTTATTTGCATTTGATGATAATAAAAATAATAACAATGATTGTAAAAATAACAATAACAATAAAAATGCATGTGATAATAAAATAATGTAGGTGCATTGCGTGTGTGTGTACATGGTAATAAATAAGGACGTGCATGTGCATTTGCATGTGATGATAATAATAATAGTAGTAGTATTATTAATAATAAAAAAAAAACAACAACAAGATATGAACGTGCATGGAAATAAATAACATATAGTAAATAATAAATAATAAAGCATGTGCATATGCATTTGCATGTGATGATAAAAATAATAATAATAATAGTAATAACAATAATGATAATAATAAAAATGATAATGATAATAATGATAATAATAACATGCGTGATAATAGAATAACACACATCCTAACAAACCCTAACAAACCCTAACAACCACTAATAACCCCAAAAACCATTAATAGACCCAAAAAACCTGAAACCCATTATTAAACCCTAAAACCCTAATAAAAAGTAATAAATCATTATATCCTGTATTAAACCCTAAAAACCCTATTAGACTCCAATAAATGCAACAAAAGACCTAAAACCCCTAATATACAATAAAAAACACTATTGAACCATAATAAATCATAATAATCACTAAAAACCCTAACAAACCCGACAAAAACTACAAAACCCGCCAAATAATAGCCTACCAAAACCTACAACCCGCTAATAAACCCTAAAAAACACTAATAACCCCATAATAAATCATAACAAACCATAACAACCCCAAATAAATCGTAACAAATCCTAACAATATCAAATAAATCATAAAAAACTAAAACAAACCATAACAACCCCCTAATAAACCGCAACAAATCCTAACAAATCATAATATACCCTAATAAACCATAATAAACCCAAATACACGTTAATAAACCATAATAAATAAAACAACCCCTATGAAACCCTAATAAATCCTAAATAAACCTAAAAGGCTGATAAACCCTAGAAAAGCTATTAATGCCTACAAAAGCGCAATAAAACCCTAATATACAATAAAAAATGCTAATAAACCATAACAAATCCTGAAGAACACTAATAAACCCCAAAGAACTCTTATAAACCCTAAAGAACTATAATAAACTCTATAGAACACTAAAAACCCTAAAGAACCGAAAAAACGCTAAAACAAATTACATAAACCCTAATAATTTCTACAATACCCCAACAATCCCTAAAACACACTAAAAAACCCTAAAAACCCTATAAATCCCAAAAAACAAAAAAACCCTTAAAACCCCCCAAAAAACCATTAAAAACCCATGAAATACCACAAAAACCATAAACACCTATTAACAATGCTTAAAAACCCTAAAAACCACTACAAAACATAAACAACCAATAAAACCATAAAAAGGCAACAAATAGATACATAAACCCAAAAAACATTACATAAACCCTAAAAATGCAACATAAACCCTAAAAACGCAACATAAACCCAAAAAACACAACTTAAACCCAAAAAAATGCTACATAAACCCAAAAATCACTGCACAAACTCTAGAATTGTAACATTAACCCTAAACAATGCAACACAAACATTACAAAATGCTACATAAAACCTAAAAACACAAAATAAACCCCCAAAACACTACATGAACCATAAAAACATTACATGAACCCTAAAAAATGCAACATAAACGCTACATCATCCTTAAAAATTCTACATAAACCAAAAAAATGCAATATAAACCCTAAAAAATGCTACATAAAACCTAAACCCTAAACACACTAAATAAACCCCAAAACATTACATAAACCCTAAAATATGCTACATAAAACCTAAAACCACTAACTAAACCCTAAAAGCACTACATAAACACTAAAAATACTACATAAACTCAAACAATGCTACACAAAAACTAAAAAATGCTACAAAAACCAAAAAGACGCTCCAAAACCATAAAAAATATTAAAACCTAATATACCATAATATAAAAAATTAAACCCTACTAAACCCCTAATAAACTCTAATAATACCTAAAAACGAATTATAGTCCCTAAAACCCCAAAGATAATCTACTCAACGATAATAAAACCCCAAAAATTCCTAATAAACCCTAATAAATGATAATAAAACCTAATAAACACAAAAAACACGTTATGAAAAACTAAACAACCCTAACCATCCCTAATAGACACTAATAAACAATAATAAACTATAATAAACCCCAAACAAACCATAAATATTCATAATAAAGCATAAATAAATCCAAATAAACCCTACCCAACCCTAACAAACCATAACACACCATAATGACCACTAATAAAACCCTACAAAACCCTAATAATGAAAACAAAGGCTAGAATACCTTAATAAATCCCTAGAAACCTGAATAAACTCTAATATAACCTATTAAACAATAAAAAATGCTCACAAACAATAGAAAAATGATAACAAACAATAAAAACATGCAATATTACCTAAAAAGACCTAAAATCGCTAATATAAACTAATAAAGACAAAAAACACGAACAAACCTAAAAAAATCTATAGAAACCATAATAAACCATGCGAAACTATAATATAACCTCAGAAACCCTAAAACTGCTCACAAACAAAAATAAAACACTTAGAAACAATAAAAAATTCTATATAATCTAAAAAGTCTTAACAAACACTGATATAACCTAATAAAACAAAAAAACTAATAAGTCCCTAACAGACCCTAATAAACCTTAAAAATCCTAAATAAACCCTAATAAAAACTAATAAACCCTAATAACACCATAATACAAACCTAAAAATACCGTCTCAACCCCAATAAACCTTGAAACACCACAATAAAACCTAATAAAATCCAACTAAACCCCAATAAACAAAAAAAACTCAAACAAACCATTAAAAAGCCCTAGAAACCCTAATAAACCATAATAAAATCTAATAAAACATAATAAACCCCAAAAAATGCTCACAAAAACATAAAACATGGTAATAAAACCTAAAAAATTCATTACAACCCCTCATATATATTATCAAAAACTAAAAAACACTCATATACCCTAATAAAAACACTAACAAACACTAGTAAACCCAAAAAATCCCTAAGATATCCAAATAAACACTACTCAACCCTAATAAAACCCTAATGATACCTACTCAACCCTAATAAATCCCTAGAAATACCTAATCTACCATAATAAACCTTAACACACTATAATAAACCATAATAAACCCCACTAAACCCTAAAAATGAAACAATACCATTAAAAATCCCTAAAAAACTAATATGTGCTAATAAAACCTTACAAAGCTTAAAAGCCTTAATAAACCCTAATAAAAACCACTAAACCCTAGAAAACCCTAATTTACCCTCTTAAAAATTAATAGACCATAATGAACAATAATAAATCCTAATAAATCCGAAACATACCCAAATATACCATAATATACCACAATATACCCAAATAAACCCAACTCAATCATAATAAAACCCTAAAAATACCTATTAAACCCTAAAAAACCTTAACACAACATAATAAACCCTAATAAAATCCTAATAACCCCCACCAAACCCTAAAAACACTAATATACCATTAAAACTCTAAAACCCTAACAAACCATAATAAATATTAATAACACCTAAAACTTCTAAAAAATGCTTTTAAACCCTAAAAATATCTCTAATAATAATAGTAGTAATAACACATGTCCATGTGAATATGCCTGCGCATTTGCATGTGAATGATAATAAATAATAAATTATAAATAATAACGCATGTGAATTACATGTGTATATGCATGTGCATGTGAATGATAATAAATAATAAATAATAACGCACATCCAAGTGCATGTGCATTTGCATGTGCCTATGCATGTGCATGGTAATAAAAAATAAATAATAACCAAGTCCACATGAATGTGAATTTTCATGTGAATGATAACAAATAATAAATAATAACACATGTTATAATAGAATAATTCACGTGCATTGCGTGTGCACGTGCATGAGAATAAATAATAATAACACATGTGATAATAGAACAATGAAAGGGTATTGCATTTACCTGTGCATGATAATAAATAATATTTAATAACGCATGTGCATGTGCATTTACATGTAATGATAATGATAATGACACATGCAGGTGCATGGTAATAAATAATAAATAACAACGCATGTGCATGTTCTTTAGTATTTGATGATACAAACAACAACAACAACAACAACAACAAGAATAATAATAATAGAATAATGAAAGTGCATTTCATGTGAAGTGCATAGTAGTAAATAATAAATAAATAATAATAAATAATAACACACATGCATGTGCATGTTCATTTACCTTTGATGATAATATTAATAATACTAATTGTAATAATAATAATAATAATGTATGCACGTGCATGTTAATAAATAATAAATAACAATGCACATGCATGTGAATTTTCATGTGATAATGATAATAATAATAATAATAATAATTGTGCTAATAATAATAATAAAAGAATAATACAAATGCATTGCATATGCACGTGCATGGTAAGAAATAATAAATAATAATGCACATGCATCTACATTTTCATGTGATGATAGTAATAATAACTGTAATAGTAATAATAGTAGTAGTTGTGGTGATAATATTAGTAGTACCAATGCTTGTGATAATAGAATATTGCATGTGCATTACATGTGCGTGTTCATTGTAATAAATAATAACGTCCCTGCATTGTATTTTCATGTTATGATGATGATGATAATAATTTTAATATAAATAATAACAACGCATGTGAAAATTGAATAACGTACGTGCATTGAATGTGCATGTATGTGCATTCACATGTGCATTTGCATGTGATTATAACAACAACAACAACAACAACCACAATAATAATAATAACAATAATAATAACAACGCATGTGATAATAAAATAACGTGTGTGCATTGCATGTGCACATGCATGGTAATAAAAATATAATAATAATGAATGTGCATGTGCATGTGAATGTGGATGAGATGATGATGATAATAATAATAATAATAATAATAATAATTACACTAAAAATAAGTTGTAGTTGTTTGAAAAAACAACATGCAGGATAAAAATGCTAGAAATGAGGTCTCGAAAAACCTAACAAATCACAGAGTCATTGAAAAAGGAATAACTTCTTCTTCAGGTGTCCATTCCCACTCCGTGAATAGTCAAAATAAATCTCATGGAACAAACTATGCTAAAAACAGGTTCTAGACGCCAAACAGACACACACATCAGATGTTATGACCATTTTAATAAAAATTTGACAAGGATCCGTACACAAAAATGGAGTTTTAGAGGCCTTCTGATGGTTTTCTGAGAATTTAGGGTCTCAAACATGACTTGAACTATTTTTAAGTCATCCTTCTGTGTATATCTATTCACTAATTTTGATTTGATATATGGCAGATCTCAAACGAAAAACCGGAGTGAAAGTTATGGTCGTTTGAAGTTGGACATTTTTTGGAGTGGTATAACTAATATATCTTATATTTCTTTGATCCTATCATAGTTTCTAATAAACATGGTCCCCATTCATCTCCCGATCTTCGATTTGACTGGTCACAACACTCAAACGGACACCCGAAGGAGATGTTATGAATATTATAGTGAATTGCGGGTTTCTTAGGTTTTTAGGCGCTAGGAGAGTTGCTCAATTTAAAATGACAATAACTTCTACTACGTGTTTTCATTTTAGCTCTACCACATATCAAATCATTTATTGTGAAAAGATACAAACTCCGGTAACCACGAGAACCCTTTCTAGAATTCTTCAACCCCAAAAAAGACACAAAATCCCTTTGGATGGTCAAAAGATTGTCTTCTGGTGTTTTTTTGCAATAACTTCTTCTATGGGTGTCCTTTTTTCCTCTACCACATATCAAATCAATGTTTGTGACTATACCTACACTCATATAACCATTGACACAACTTCTCACATCCTTGAAGGCCCAAAAAGTTACTTAAACACTCCAAAAGACCATAACCACTACTCTGGGAGTCTGTTTTGCCTCTACCATATATCAAATCGAAGCATTCGACTAGATCTACACATTTGTGGCCAATAGGAACACCTTATCATGTTCTTAAATTCCCAAAAGGTCCTCATGTCCTCCAAATGACCATAACTTCTGCACTGGGTGTCAGTTTTACCACTATCACATATCAAATTGAAGCTTGCGACTAGCTCTACAAATCTGTGATCACCCTGAACAACTAAATAACCTTAGAAACCATTAATAACCCCATAAACACTAAAACCCATTAAAAACCATTCAAACCCCTAAAAATCGCTAACCAAGACTAACAAACCCAAAAAACCCTAAAAACATAACAAACCCTAACAAACCCTAACAAGCCCTAACAAGCCCTAACAAACCCCAAGAAGCACTAAGAAACCCCAATAAACTGAAAAAACCCCGAAGAAACCCTTAAAAACCCCTATGAAACAATAAGAAACCTTAATAAAACCCTAAAAACCCAAACCAAACCCTAAGAAAACCTAAGAAACACTAACACACCCTTAAAACCCTAACACGACCATAGAAACCCTAACAAACCCTTTGAAACGCTATCACACCCTTTGAAACCCCAACACACCCATAGAATCCCTAACACAACCTTATAAACCCTTAAAAACCATAGCACACCCTTAGAAACTCAAATCCCACCCATAAAAACCCTAACCCTCCCTTAGAAACCCTAACACACCCTTAGAAACCCTAACAAACCCTTATACACCCTTAATCACTCTAACAAGCACTAATAAATCCTAACAAACCCTACCAACCAATAACAAACCATAATAAACCCTAATAAACCCTAAAGCCCAATACTAAACCCTAATAAACACTGATAAATCGTAATAAACCATAAAAAACCGATTAAACCTTAACAAATGCTACAAAATACCTAAAAACCCAAATATACAACAAAAATGCTATTAAACCCTTAAAAACGCTAATATTCACAAAAAACCCTAACAAACCCATCCAAACCTGAAAAAAACCCTAAAAACCTTAAAAACCCAAATAACCCTAAAAACCCCTAATAACCCAAAAATATCCTAAAAACCCTAAAATCCCTAAAAAACCCTAAACCCCTAAATACACGAAAAAAAAAACCAGAAAAAAAACCTAAAAACCTTAAATAAACCTCAAAAAATATGAAAAAAACCTCAAAATACGCTAAAAATCCTAAAAACCCCTAAAACCCCCTAAAAATGCTAAAAACCCTAAAAATCCTAAAAATTCCTAACAAATCCCTAAATAACCCTATGAAACCCTTAAAAACCCTAAAACCCCCTAGAAAACCCTAAACACCTCAAAAGAAACCCTAATACACCATATAGAACCCAAAAATAACCCTAAAGAACCACTAAAGCCACTAACAATGCTACATAAACCCTAACAATTGCTACAAAAAACCAAAAAATGCTTCAAAACCCAAAAAACACAACAAAACCCCAAAAAACACTAAAATAACTCTAACAAAGCATAGAAAATCAAAACACACCCATAAAACCCAAAAAAATACATAAAACCCCAATCCACTCAAACAAAGCATAACAAACTCTAAAAAACCTAAAAAAACCTAACAAACCCTAACAACCACTAATAACCCTTAAGAACCACTAATAAACCCAAATTACCCCTAAAACCCACTATTAAACCCTAAAAACCCAAATAAACACTAATAAATTGTAATAACATGTAATAACCCTTAACAAACTTTATTAGACCCTAGAAAACACTACAAAATCCCTAAACCCCCTAATATACAATATAAAACACTATTAAACCATAATAAACCATAATAATCACTAAAAACACTAACAAACCTGACCAAACGCTACACAAATCTCAAAATAATGGCCTAAAAACCCTACAACCCACTAATAAACCTTAAGAAACCCTAAGAACCACGAAATAAATTGTAACAAACCCTAACAACCCCAAATAAATCATAACAAATCCTAACAACGCCAAATAAATCGTAACAAACTCAAAAAAACCATAACAAACCCCTAATAAACCACAATAAACACAAAAAAATCATAATAAACCCTAACAAATCGTAATAAACTCACCTACACGTTACTAAACCCTACTAAATTAAAAAAAACCCCTAATAAACCCTAATAAATCCTAAATAAACCTAAAAAAGTTGATAAACCCCTGAAAAATCTATTAATGCCTACAAAAGCCCAATATAACCCTAATATACAATAAAAAATGCTAATAAACTATAAAAAATCCTAAAGAACACTAATAAACCATAAAGAACCCAAATAAACTCTAAAGAAACATATTTATCTCTAAAGAACACTAAAAACCCTAAAGAACCCAAAAAATGCTAAAGCACAGATATAAACCCTAAAAACCGCTACAATACCCAAACAAACCCTAAAACACAATAAAAAACCCTAACAACCCCTATCAATCCCAAAAAAACAAATAAACCCATAACCCCCCTAAAGAACCATTAAAAATCCACCAGATACCATAAAAAACCATAAACACCCGTTAACAACCCTTAAAACTCCAAAAAAACTACAAACCATAAACAACCATTAAAACCCTAAAAAATGCTTCAGATATATACATAAACCATAAAAACTTTATATAAACCATTAAAAATGAAACCAAAATCATAAAAATGCAACATAAACCAAAAAACAGAACATAAACCCAAAAACACTACATAAACCCTAAAAGCACTACATTAACCATAGAACTGTAACATAAACCCTAAAAACACAACATAAACCCGAAAAACACAACATAAACATTAAAAAATGCTACAGAAAATCAAAAAACACAATATAAACCCTAAAAACACTACACGAACCCTAAAACGTTATATAAACCCTAAAAAATGCAACAAAAACGCTAAATCACCCCTAAAAACGCTACATAAACCCAGAAAATGCAAAATAAAACCTAAAAAATTCTACATAAATCATAAACTCTAAACACACAACATAAACCCTAAAAACATAACATAAACCCTAAAAATGATACATAAAATCTATAACTGCTAACTAAACCCTAAAAATGCAACATAAACACTAAAAATGCTACATAAACTCTAACAATGCTACATAAACCCTAAAAATGATACATAAACACTAAAGACACTTTAAACCCCTCAGAAATATCAAACCCTAATATACCATAATATTACTAACTAAACCCTAATAAACCCCAAATAAACTCTAATATTCACTAAAAATGCCTTATAATCCCTAAAAAACCTACGAAACTCTACTCAACACTAATAAAATCCCCAAAATACCTAATAAACACTAATAAATGATAATAAAACCTCATAATCCCTAAAAACATGTTAAGAAATCCTAAACAACCCAAACCAACCCTAATAGACACTAATAAACACTAATAAACCCTAATAAACCCCAATCAAACCCCAAAAGCCCTAATAAACCAAAAATAAAGCCAAATAAACCCTACCTAACCCTAACAAACCTTAAAACACCATAATAAACCCTAATAAAACCCCATAGAACCCTAATAAAGAAAAAAAGCTAGAATACCTCAACAAATCCCCAGAAGCACTGATAAACTCTAATATAACCTAATAAACCCTAAAAAAGCTCACAAACAATAAAAACACACTATATTACCTAAAAAGACTTAAAAACACTAATATAACATAATAAAGTCAAAAAATGCTAATATACCATAAAAATCCCTAGAAACCCTAATAAACCATAATAAACTCTCATATAACCTAGGAAACCCTAAAAATGATCACAAACAAAAACAAAATCTCACAAACAATAAAAACACGCTATATTATCTAAAAAGACCTAAAAACACTAATATAACCAAATAAAACAAAAAAACTAATAAACCCCTAACAAACCTGAATAAACCATAAAATCGCTAATAAATTCTAATAAAAACTAATAAACCCTAATAAAACCATAATAAAACCCTAAAAATACATTCTCAACCCTAATAAACCTTGACACACCACAACAAATCCTAATAAAAACCAACTAGGCCCCAATAAACAATAAAAAGTGCAAACAAACCATTAATATGCCCTTAAAACCCTAATAAACCATAATAAATTCAAATAAAAGCTAATAAACCATTAAAAATGCTCACAAACACTAAAAACATGCTAATAAAACCTAAAAATTCATAACAACGCCTCATATATATCATCAAAAACTAAAAAACACTCATAAACCCTAATAAAAACACTAACAAACCCTAGTAAACCACAAAAATCCCTAACAAACCATAATAAACCGTACTTAACCCTAATAAAACCTTAAAGATACCCGACTCAACCCTAATAATACCATAAAAAAAATACCAACTCAACCCTAATAAACCTTAACATTCCATAATAAAAAATAATAAACCCCACTAAACCCTAAAAATAAGGGCCAAATCCTTTTTTTTGGTATTTTCAAATAACCACTTTAAGGAAAAGTGGGAACCCTACAACACAAGTTTCAAAAACACACATCCCGCCATCTCCATAGCAAAGTATTTCAAATTCAAAAAACCCTAACTTAGACCGCTTTCCAGTTTTCAGTCCGCGTATCGCCCGACATCATTTCCGAAGAGCCACCTCGAGACACGAGCGTAGAAATCGCGCACCCACCGCAAACCGTGCCGACGTCGAAAACATCATCCAATCAACATCCAGTCCCCATCATCATCATGCTCCTCGAAACTACCACCACTGTCGTCATCACCAGAGCACCTCACCATCGTCGCCGAAGCACCATCACCAGAGGTTCCAAGAAAACCATCATCGACTTCACTAGAAAACGCCACCTTCACCATTCCAATAATAAATGCTAATAAAACCTATGAAATCTTAAAAGTTCTAATAAACCCGAATAAACACTACTAAACACTAAAAAAACCTAATATACCCTCTTAAAAATTAATAAACCATAATGAACCATAATAAACCCTAATAAATCTTAAACATACCCAAATATACCACAATATAAAACAATAAACCTTAATAAACCCATCTCAATCCTAATAAAACCCTAAAAATACAAAATAAACCCTAATAAACCTTGACACACCATAATAAACCCTAATAAAATTTTCATAACCCCTCACCAGACCCTAAAAATGCTAATATACCATTAAAAATCCCTAAAACCCTATTAAACCATAATAAATTTTTGTAACACATAAAAATCCTAAAAATGATAGTAAACCCTAAAAATACCTCTAATAATAATAGTAGTAATTATGCATGTGCATGTGCATATACTTGTGCGTGGTTTAAATAATAAATCATAATGCACGTGCATGTGCATATGCAAGCTCATTTACATGTGAATGATAATAAATAATAAATAATAAATAATAACACATGGGAATT